>CM034307.1:47724973-48301631 GCA_019925795.1 Dendrobium chrysotoxum
AATTTGATTTAAAGTCAAGAGTTGTAAAAGTGTCTTTGAGTGGGGATATATAAACTCAAAGTTGAATTCCAAAAAGGAAAGAACATCCCTTAGGGGAGAGTCATTTCCCATATGGAAGCCCAAATTTGGATTATGTTAATACCCAAAGAGGAAATAATAATATCCCCTTAGAGGGAGAGTTTTCTTTCCATTTAGGTATCCAGATGTGATGAATCCAAGGAGCTCGAAAGAGGAGAAGGTTGAAGAGTTAAAGATAGAGAGTATCCCACTCAAAGTCACTTGTATTTATCCTAGGATTAGAATCTGAATTTATTGTTAGTAGTGTTTGGCCACTTTTAATTTTTGTAAATTTTAGATTGTAATAAATAAATATTTGCCTATAGACATTTAATTTATTTAATTAATTTGATTGATTGCTTTAATTTGATTGTGATTAGGACTACCTACTTTTTTATTTTTTTGGCGATATGCATGTCATGTTTTAATTTAGCTTGAAATTCGATCGGAAGCTCGTGAGAGCACGTATAAAAATTTTTCTACTTAAATTTAAATAAAAATTTTAGGATAACATAAAAACTCTAACGATCTAAGAAGTAAACCTGGGACTGCTGGGAGTCTGTATAAGCATATTTTTACTTTCTCCTTCTTGTTAGGCATCTCCCCACTCGCGGGTTCTAGCAGACCACCTGACCTGTGAGGGTGCAGATCTGTTAAGAGAATATTTTGTAATATTTACAAATCTATCAAGAGAATGTTTTGTAATATTTAGGGAAAAATATTTTTTGGCCTTTTTTAAAACTATTATATATCATTTTATACATTTGATCAAGTCAATTAGCATGCATCGCATTAAAAATCATCTAAATGAGTCTACAATTTTAATTGCATCTGATTCAAGCATTTTTCACCCAACATAAGTCAATGGGCCAATTAGGATTTGCTATAGACGTCGATCCCAATTCACAAAAAACTTTAATTGATAACAGCTCGCCACTCTTTCATTAAAGACCGGATACATATTTTTAAATCACCTAGGTGGTTAGCTGGCTCCCCAATCCAGGTTAGGATAAGTTCAGGTTTTGCATTACATTAGTTAGGTTCATGCTACTATTATTCAGTGCCTAATTTAGATTTAGGTTTTGAGGCAGGTTTAGGTCTTAAGACCTCAATTTTTGAGAATATAATCCCAAATTTCTAATAAAATGATCGACTCAAATTAAAACTTCTCTCAACCCAAAACTTAAAGCCCAACATATATAATAGGTTGAGGCACTTCTAAATTGTTTCATAATCACAAAGTGCTTCCTACTTCTTCTCTTTTGATCTCTAAAATAAGTGCTTAAACTCGACCTAATTCTAATTGAGATTCTGAATTCACCCCATTTGATATCAAATCTAAAAAATCTTTAAAATAAAATGTTCGCATTTATTCTAATCGAGAGTATTCACAGGGAATTCAACCTCCATATGATATAATTAACTATGAGGGCTTACGCTCGTAGGAGATTTAGAACCCACATCTACTTTTCAAAAAAAAATTGATTTTTAAAATTCAATTAATCTTCTTTGGGAAAATTAAAGCCAACGACGATCGTTATCGATATGTTTGAACAATTAGTAGCAAATGATATTTTTTTCTTTTGGGGAGATATATCATTTATTGATATAACTTTGAATATGAAATTAATAATAATTCATCTAGATTATCGTAGCTAGATATTTGATCGAACTTCACTATGATCTTTTTGGGTCATATGAAGTTCTTTTCTAAACTTGGCTATGATGTTCGAGATGTAATTTGTAATTCTAAATCTGAACCCATCAGGAGATCTTATACCACCTCTTGAGACAGTATATCATTTCCATTAGATGTTCAATTTCAGATTTAAAATTCAAATTCAATTTTTAACTTTTTCCCAAAAAATTAACTTTTTTAAACCTCTTTTCAAAATTCAAAAAGCACCCAAGGTGAGGTACTAGGTCTGATAAATCCCTTTTCAGTAATTCTTGTAACTAATCTTTCAATTCCTGTTATTCAATTATTTCCATTCTATAGGGAGCTTTAGCAACAAGTTCAGCTCCAGTAATTAGTTCAATAAAAAAATTAATTTCTTTGATTAGAGGTAAGCTAGGTAACTCATCTACAAAAACTTCTGAATACTCTTGCATAATTACTATATCATTCAATTCTTTTACTTCTATCCTTAATATAAGCCAAAAAGCCCTCATATCCTCTCCTCAATAACTTGTAAGCCTCCAAAGATGAAACCAGAATGGATGTTATTCCTCTTTCCCATTGAAATCTAAATTCTTCCTCTCTTGGCATATGAAATTTAATTTCCTTCTTATTACAATCTATCATCACCAAGTGACAAGATAACCAATTCATGCCTGAGATTGTATCAAACTCAAATAGTGGTAATATAATAAGCTCTGCTTCCAAGTCTTTGTCACCAATAGTCAATTCCACATAAAATTTTCTATTTGTTTTTATATGAGTTCTATTTGGCATTACTACTGACAATGACTTAAACATAATTAAAGGAGATATATTGACAGATTTAACGAACTTGTATCAAATAAAAGAGTGCGATGCTCCTGCATCAAATAATACCTTAACAGTCTTGTTACACATAAAAATTATCCATGATATTATATATAACATAATGTTCAGTTTATCCATTTATCATAAAAGAATTCATTGGTATTTATATAAATTTCATACCTGTGATGACATCAGGAGAGTCCTTAGCTTCTTACTAAGATAATCCATAAACTCGTGGCTGAACAGTCATGAATTTGAACCTGAGGTGGAGCAGATGCAGTAGACTCCATAGCTCTAAGTCTGCCAACTATCCTATGAGGAATAGAGCTACCTGTCCTGGCCTCTATAACAAGTCATTGTCCCAAAATAGAACAATACTTTGTTATGTGCCCTGATTGATGGTACCAATAATAAGTATTGATGCTAGAGAGGCACTCACCCTTATGGGTCTTTCCACACTTATTACATAAAGTAGAAGTACTACTGTCAGAAGTGTTGGATCTAGGTTTCTTCTAAGTAGACCTTCCAGACTGAGTGGGCTTTGACCTATCCTTATTCTTTCTTTTTTGAAAATCTCTCCTCCTCTGAGTAGCCTGTAAATCCAACTCAATCCTTCTGGCTCTTCCCACCAAGGTAGAACAATCCTTAATGCCTAGAGGAATCAAAGGCTATCTAATGATATCCTTCAGTCTAGATAAAAAATGATGACATTTCTCTTCTATAATTGGTATCAACTGTGAGGCATACCTGAAAAGTATGATAAATTTGACCTCATATTGCATGATAGAATGATCACCCTAAATCAGCTTGATGAATTTATCATGCATTTGCCTCATGGAAAATAATTATATGAACCAGTCCCTAACCACCTTCATAAATTCTCCCCATAATATTTAACCATTAGGTTGCCCTCCAAAAATCTCCTGTATCTAGCTTTGCCACCATCTCTCTATCTCTCCTTCAAAGACATAAGTAGCTAGTATAACCTTCCTATCCTCTAGACTAGATATACCTTCTATAATCTTTTCAATTCTCATAAGTTAATTCTCTTTCTCTATCGGCCTACCTCCTGAGAATAAAGAGGGCCTCATATCTTGAAATAACTTCAGGTACTTATCCATAGGAGCATTCTCACTATTACTAGCCTAAGTTTGGGAGCTCTTAATCAGTTTTATCATTGCTGTCATCATTTGAGTGAATGCTTCTATAGTAGTATTACTATTACCACTCAGAAGTTTTGCTACAGCTGGTATCTCCCTCCTAACTTCACACGTATTGCCATTAGTGATACCACGCTCAGGATCCATGGCCCTGAGATATAAAGCAATGTAATATATTAAATATTTCATAAAATATGCATCCAATATATTTTATAACTTATAAAATTGTCTTATTGGATCTTTCATATTAATTAATATTTTAAAACTTTATCTCTGATACCACTCTTATCCTGACCTGGCCCAATAAGCTTGAATTAATGAGGCAAAAAATAGATGGTCATATGAAAAATTTAAAACCTTCATTCCAATGTAACATATCATAATAACCATCCAAGCAAAAGTAAAATAGAGCCACTAACTCCAAATAATATCTCATTTCATCTATAAACACGTACATGTGAATCTACTACAAAGAGTACATGTAATTTTATCACATGACATCAAAAATAATAAAAAGAGAACTTATCTCCTAACATTTCACTATGATGATAGGTAAACGGCTGTCTACCAGTCATTACATATTATGAACTCTCCTGAAAAATATCCTACAACTAGAGTGAGCTAAAGCTTAAATGGTAATATGTTATTCTATCAATTTCAAAAAATAAGGTAAATAAATATATTATGCATGCTAATTTTATGGTACAATATAGTGATAAACTATAAAAATAAATAGTAAACGTGTCATACAGTAATAACTAATGTATTTTTTATCTGTCTGTAATATTTTATATTTCACATTTTTCATATTTTCTTTTATACTTTTTATTCATATAACATATTCATATCTTATACAATATTATGCATATAACATATTCATATCTTATACAATCATAATGGAGTATCAAATTTATATTGATCAGGTACACATTTAATTGATAATTTGTTTCATTTTCTCTCTGCCCCGAGAAGCCATATTTTTCCTTTACCATTTTCCTTTGTATTTTTTCTTTACCATTTTTCTTTACCATATTGATGCTCCATGCCAACAAATACATGCAATTATACTGCAACTATTATAGGAGGGTGGCTAATATTCCATTCAAGCATATGTCCCTACCTAATATAGCATTTTCATATATTTCTATATGTCAATATTTTAAAAGAAATAGATATGCATTCTAAACTATCCATCACATGCTGCCAAAATACATTACATTTAAAGAATTGAAGGAACATACTATTGATAAACTGAATAACAATGCTAAAGAATATGACACTTTTAAATAAAAATTTAGAGAAGAAGTAAATTTTGAAATTAAAAGAATTACATTTACCTACCTCAGATATAAGCAAACGAAATCTCAAACGTGCGTAAATCATCGGTTATGCTTTCGGCGTCTTTCCTCTCCCACTTCCAACACCTAAAAGAATATAATTTCTATTAACCATAAATTTTTTTCATTAATTTAATATTTTTAATATCATTAATTTTGAATTTTAAATAGAACTTAAATTTTTAAAATCTAAATTTTGGTCTAATCCTATAATTTACCTGTTTTAACCCTTTACAATTACCTAATTTAATTTAAAGTAACCTTAATTTTCGGTTTTATCCTAAACCCCAAAATTGGAAATCTAAATTCCATTATTTTTATCACATATTCATGATAAAACCTCCCCTTTACCTAATAAACATTTAGGGCATAATTATTTTTAAATTTTCTTTAATTAAAAATTAGTAAAATGTAACATTATGAAAAATTTTAATTTTTACCCTTAAAAATATTCCTAGGGTTATTAGGAATAATATTTGTTAAGATATTCTCAAAGAAATTGATTTCGAAAAAAACCCTAATTTTGAAAATCTCAAAAATCTTGAAAGAAAATAAAAATTAAGGTTTAGAACTCACCATTAAGCTTTCCTAAACATTTTCCTTTTAAAAATTTTAAAAATAAATCGAAAAACCTTAGATTTTTAACCTACAAAAATCTAAGTGAAAAGAAGAAATTTTTTGTTTAGGAATATGCCTACTTCTTTCCTAAGGCTTCTCCTTCGATTTCCCCCAAAAAGTGCTGCCAAAAATCACATGTCGCTGCTCGCCCGAAGCCCTTGCTTGTCGCCCTCTTCTTCTCCTTTGCTCGACTGAACAAAACGCATACGTGGAATGAAGGGATCGAAGCTTTCGATCCCTTTTAAGCTATTTGGGCGGTGGGGAGGCCAATTACGCATGTGCCCTTGCATGCTTAAGGTTATTGAGAATAAGTATGAGTTATTTAGTAATTAGCCTCTAAGCAAACTTTACCGATTTTTAATTTCAAATCCATGCAAAAATAACCCTAAGTCGTTCATACCAAATTAATCAAAATTTAATATAGAATTTTATAAAATTTATTTCGTCAAATTCTAACAACTTCAAAAATTCGTCTATTTTCGTCGTGATGCGTCGCAACGCGTCATGACGCTACGATTTGATATTTTTGGGTTTTACATAATATATATTATACAAGTTGATCAAACAAAGAAGGTTCAGGCTATTTGAACTGATTGTATTGTATGATCCCTTGATCGTTCTGTATGATCAGACTGACAATTTACATAAATATCCTGATTAGGGGGGATTATTTTAAAATCTAAGTATAAATACTTTTAAGTCTTAAGAAATTAAAATAACTTTTTTAAGAGAATTTTATAACTTGGCTTAAGAGTTTGTGAGAGCTTTTGGGAGAAGCTTTCAAGAGGGTTTTGGGAGAGATTGGAGAGGTTTGTGAGATCTTTTGAGATGGACCAAAATAGTGAGTGAGAGAATCACAAAAGGTTGCCTAGTCCAATTTCTTCCTTCTTCCTCAGTGTGTTGTAAGAATTTCTTGTGTGAAGAATTCTCGTGAGTCTTGGTGAGAAGGCTTAGATATAGTCGAGAGATTAGGGAGAGGTAGCCTTTTGAGGAGAAATGTGTTGTAAGGTTCCTCCATCACCCGTGAAGGAGAGTGGCTTTTCCACCTTGTTTGGAGCAAAAGGGGAGAGGTTTCTCCATCTTGCAAGATGTAGAAGGAGAGAGATAGTGGAATTCATAAGTAGATGACTCAGAAAGTGGACGTAGATCAAGAGTGACTGAACCATTATAAATTGGTTTGCATTCTTTTTTTACTTTCCTTTATTTATTTTATTGCATATTTTTATTTCCTTCTTGTGAATGTTGAATGATTTGTGAAAAATAATTAGTTTTGCAAGAAAACACTTTTTTAATTTTCTCTTATTAAAATTATATATATATAGTATTTTTTTGCAATCAAAATTATTGTTCCTTAAAATAAAAAAAGGGTTTTCAATAGTTTTAATTATTATGTTCACTCAACTTTCTTTTAAAATAAAAAATAATATTTTTTATTGCTGTTTATTTTTCAAAGCTTCTACAAAAAATTTAAAATTTTAATACATACAGATTCACCCCTATCACGCCCCAAGATTAATATGGAGGAATTGCTTATTTTAATCTCTTAATTAATAATAAGAGCTTCTATAATTCATCAATATAAATAAATTCAACAAAAATAATTAAAATCATATACCTCAAAATATATTTTACTATTCATTTACCAAAATTTCATTTACACTAACCAGGAGATCACTTACAATCCATACTATATCTCAAGCTTCCGACTACAAAAGAATAAACGAAAATACAAAACAAAATAAAAAAAGAATCTGAAGATCTCAATTAGTCTCACTACCCATGATCCTAACCTTTTTCTTGACCTGAAATCAATAAAATTCACATAATGAACTAACAAGCCCAATAGTAACTCAAATTCACTATTTGTAGCACCATCATATAAGCCTTATTGTAACTTCTTTAAAATTTCTTTCCTTTGCTTTCCATTGTGAAAGCAAATTCTTCATCAAGCATTTGAAAGGAGTTTGTTGAAAAATATTTGAAGTTACTAAAATAACCCAGTACATTTCAATCGGTAGGGATTCTTCACATCACTTTCATTACCTCCCTTGATCTGATTTATCTAAAGCTGAGATATGAAATCAGTTAAGGTAATAAGATGCCTTGCTGGTTGACAATATTTTTCTAGATTATTGATAACTTTTTTAACAATAATTTTCTTCTTTTTTGTTTCCTTTGTCAGAATGATTGATTCAATTTTCTTAGTAGTGCTTGGCTAGATGAACTAGCTTGACCAGAGTGTCTCCCAATTGATGATTTGGAAACAAATGTACTTAATTTTACACCACAAATTCCTTCAAGCTGCTTTAACATTTTTATTGTCTCCTGTGAAATAATAATATCCCATTTTTCTTTTTGCACCACTTCTTTAGGTCATCAGTTTTTTATCTGCCACTTCAGGTCTTTTTGATTTTGGCAATTATAGACCTACTTCAAGTGCCTGGCAAAATAACTTAGCCACACTATCTCTTCTTAAAGAATATTCTTTTGTCATTTTCTCTTTAAGAGATGGAAATGCTTTATCATCATATTCTATTGTTGGTTTAGGACGTTCTCCTCTAGTAGAAAAGTTCCTTGGTTTCTTATTATTGGCTACAAGTATGAGGATCAAAATTGACCCTTTCTTTATTTTTGACTTCTTTATTGATTGGTTACTTACCTTTATCAATATTATAAAAGGCACGAGCTTCACCTCTTATTGCATACAGAGCCTTATTTTTTCTGGATCTGTCCATATAATTTTTAGATTTTGAAATATTTAACTTTTCAAATTTTGTTACCTGATCTAGCAACTCTTGAAATGTGGAATTGAAGACATGCAAAGATGTTGTACCATCTTATCATTGATATTACTTATTAAATAATTGAATTGCATGTTTTTTTTAATTATTGTTCACATTTCATACTCATGTTTCTCCAATGAGTGATATACTTCGTTATTGCTACATATATTTTTTATTTTTCTAAGATGAGGTCAGCATAGTAGTTTTTTCAACAGCACTAGAAAATATCTTCCCAGAAGAGTAGTCAGAAATTTGTGGGCTCTAAAAATTTTTAACAATATTTCGTGTTAAACTTTCAAAAGGTAGATTGAGTTTGTGATGAAGTGCCACCCAGAGATTTCGCCCTCATTTTTTGAGGACTTTAAAATATGATTCTAGATGTCCCATAGGTGCAAGCATCTATGGTTAATTACTCCTCCCAATAACTGGAGAGAACTTTCGATTAAGGCTAGTCATTAAATAGGTACAAAGTACCTAACATATAGTAGTAGCATGTAAATTTTTAGAATTGTAAAATTTATTATTTTTATACTTAAAGTAGATGGTGGGGGAAAATGATAATCGAACCGATCAAGATTTCATGGTTTCGTTATCCTGGACCATTATGGTCCCTAGTCTAATTAGTCAGAGGAGGTAGTTGATCTAACTTGGTCGAATGATCCTTGTGAGTAGCCATGTGTTACTTTGTCTAAGGATACCTTGTAGACTTGTGGTGGATGTTTATTTAAGGAGATAAATTTTAATCAACTTTAGCTAACAGAAAGCTTTATACCTTATCCAGTGCACCCTATGGTTCATTACTCAAGGGACATTTAACCATTGGGGAATTAACATCTGGTCTTTGGTCGTAACCATGATATAGTGGTGCTATTTTGCAGCAAAATCATCCAGTTAGAGGGCACATGCCACATCCCTAGTGGGGAGAAATCATTTAAAAATGAATCATATTGATATATTCAATTGAATACTTTGTTCTTTGTGAGCTAAAGTTATTCTTAATTTTATCATCTTTAACAAACATCTGTAGATGATGATATATACATACATATCATAACTATTTACATCCAAAATATCCATATACAATAACTATTACTTTTCAATAATTCCAACAAAAAATATTTTAATCCATGATTGCAAAATAATCCATTTATAACTAAAAAGAGTATTGCAAATAATGACCTCACTCCATTGGTGTCTTATCATTCCCTAAAACATGTAAATAATAAAGAATGAACAAACAACTCAACAGGTTACAAGAAACCTATAATTGTATTTAATGCACGGGAATAAAATAATATGCATGTTATCAATCAATTAATCATAAAAGCTCAACATGTGTTAAAAAAGTAAATTTTCATGCTACTCGTGTATAAGTATCATATACAGTATAATTATGACTAAAATTATCATTATATAGGTCATTATATCATATTAGAAGATTATAATAATTATATTTATCATATTAATATATATTGTAATAGCTCATATTTTGATCTAGATAAATATATTTTTTTATGAATCATTATAAGTCCAAATCACAAATCATCTTTGACATAATATATATATATTATAGTGATTTAATTATACTAATTTTTTTATAATTTTTTGGCACTGGTATAAATCCTTAAAAAATTGATACCTTTTAGTATAAGTGAGGAATTTTGGGACCATCAGGTGTTTATTTTGCGAATTGATTTTACTATAAATTTTTAAATAAAATGAGCTATTTTATGGATATTTTTTTATAATTTTTAAAGTCTCAAAAGAATTTATATAAATTTTATGCTAAAAATTAATTAAATTATATAAATATATTAATATTATATTATTATTTATTTATAAATATCATATTCCATTAACTAATCCAATAAGCCTTTTCTTTTTTTTTATCATTCAGCTAAATAGAGAGGAGATTAGGGAAAATGAGAAGAAAATATATGATAGAGAAAAAGAAATCTAGGATTTCGAGGCCGTAGAATGATTTTTATCAGTCGACCATATTAGGAGATTTGCTCGTCTCACTGTAAGGAATCATTACCCTTTTTCTAATTTCAATAGTTTTATGTTTTGATATTTTTTCAATCAAATTTATATTTTCATTATTGAAAAATGAGTATAATTTTATATTAGTAAACTTTCACTATGTAACTTTTTATATATTACAGAGTTTGAGATTATGAATATTTTGAATATTTATTTGAGATTTTTCACCATATAATTTTGAAGCAGCAATTTTTACCTATTCAAAAATATATTTTAATATTTAAAAAAGGTACTTTAGTTCAATTAAAGTTTTAAAATGATGTTTTATACAATCTCTAGTAATTTAGTTAATTTATGAAAATATGAATTTTTGCTTAGTAAATTTTTTGTTGCCTGCCATAATGATATTTTATCACTTTTTAAATTAAGCCCAATTATATTTTATTTACTATAATGCATCAAAAATAAATATGTGTATGTGGTTATCTGATCACTATTATTATTATACCATTGTGATAATAGTTTGTGTATGGAAAAAATAAATAAAGATTGATTATTCACTGATGTTAGACGGAGACTAACTGACCTGTACAGGATGGTGGATCGATAGGCTTTCCTTTAAAATATCATGGTTGGTGGTATCCTTTACTGATTAACGTGATACCGATTCAAAGTTATAAGGAGATGATTACTGTACCGACGGGCAAAGAGTGATGACTCTATTTACTGAGCTAACAGTTTATTGATACTGATATAATATTAGAAAAATATCGATTAAGCCATGATTTCTTACGTGACTACTGAAATATATGTTATTGAGGCATTGATCCTATTATTATATAAATTTATTTTTACTGCATGGATTTACCATTAATTTATTATTTTACTACTCCTACCACTGAACTATTTCTGTTAATGATATAAATACTGATACTGTTTGATACTACTGATTCAATGCACTGATACTAAGCATATGATATACTGAGCACATAATATATTGATTTGCTACTGATATAAAATATATAGATAGTATGTGTACACTCATATATGATTTTATTACATTGATATGATTTTGATAGTTTTTATCGATACTTTGATTTTATTACTTTATATGATTTCTCTATTGATTGAAAGTACTAATATGATAACTGCTTTAGTGATTCGACACCCGTACTGGTTTACTGATTTATTTATTATACTATTTTATTGGCTTCTATATCATACTATTTTATAATTTTTAGATCCTAATACTATCACATGTGAGTTTTATTATTTTTGACTGATTCTTGATCATGATAATTACTGTTATGATTTGACTGCTAGCATACATATTGCTCCTTTGCCTTACATTGAGATTAGTTGTAGAATTTGGTTATTTGCTGGGCTTTTAAGCTTATTATATGTGATTAAATAATTTCATGTTAGAGCAAGGGAGAAGGAGTAAGAATTGACCAAGAACCTTCATATTCATATTCTTATTATTTTGTACTCATGATATAATAGTTGTGGTATGATTGTATAGATCCCGAGTAATGTATATAATTTTTTTTGAAAATGAATATAGATGTACGTATTGATGTTTTAATCAATAATTTTATTTTTGTTGCTATTTATATTAATTAAAAAAATTAGATAGCTTTAGTTATGTAAATTAAAAGATAAAATAATTCTTTCAAATTAGATTCAGGGGCATGACATATATTAAGTAAGACAAGAATCTTGGCTAATTATATTATATAATGTGGTGTTTTTCCTATACTAATCATGGTAAGTCAAGCACAATATCATATCATATCATGTGAGTAAGAACAATCAGGTGGCATAGTACACAGGAGTCGTCACCCTCTGTAACAGCCCAAACTCTTAACTATCAAAATATTGCCCGTTTTGCCTAAGTGCCTCAAGGTTTTGTCCAGTTGGTGTAACTTCTTAATAGGTCACCCATCCTAGAATTGCCTTGGGATGAGCTAACTGCTTAGTTTTTTTAATAAAATTTTAACCATTACACCAAAAGACGTCTCGATGTTTAAGAGTTTAGCTTTCTTTTACTTAAGGGATTTCACAATTTCCCCCACTTAAGTAACTGACATCCTCATCAGCATCTTTATCCCAGAATTATCTACCAGACAGATAGGATTCTATAGGTGGCCCCTACAAGTTTAAGTGATGGCTCCCATCATGTAGTACTTTATCCCATACTGGGTTCAAGAGGTGGTTCCCATGGCGTAGCACTTTGTCTTGTATGACACTTAGTTTCCATCTTTCAATTGGTGTATTACTCTGATATCATTTGTAATAGCTAAAACTCTTAAACTATCGAGATATTATTTGTTGTGGCCTAAGAGCTTCACGATTTTGTCCTGTTGGTATAACTTCCTAGTAGGTCACCCATCCCAGAATTGCCCTCGGATGAGCACGCTTAACTGTAAAGTTTCTTAATAAAATTTCAACCATTACACCAAAAGGTACCCCGATGTTTAAGAGTTTAGCTTTCTTTTACTTTAGGGGTTTCACACCCCTAGCCCATCAACACTCGTAATCATATCACATTCCCCTTATAACTCCCGTCATATATTGGGTTCATACTACTAACCCATATTTAAAGAAAAGTCATGTGAAGGGTATCTGTCAACCCGAATCATATAGTAGTCAGTCTTTCTTGTATACACATATTTCATATAATATATAACATAATGAACATCTGATACTATACTTAATGTCTAGTTCATTGTATCATATTAATGCATGTAAAACTTATATATGAATCAAAATTAATGGAATTCATAAAAAAATATAGTGTGCTCTTTTTCACATGTATATACCTGCAATAGTTGGATTATAACAAGTATGCATGTCATACACTAGTATTATGAGATTTTGATAATTATTTATTTAAATTTTATATTTATCTAAATTTCTCAAATGAAAATCTAATATATTCCTGTTAATATGTGTAAAATGATTAATACTATAACATGTTAAAAGTTATATGGTGGAAGTTTATTAAAAATTGAGATATCATGATTTTTATAAGTTCTGACAAAATCAAAATTAAGAAAATACAAAATAAAATAAAATCACTGAAATCAAATGTAGGATAATGGTAGCCTAACATCAGACAAATAAATTTTTTAATCGGACTGACCAGTAAAAATGACTCCACGACTCTCAAACCCTAAGTTTTTCTCTCTCCTTCCCTTCTCTTTTTTTCTATTTTTCCTTGTTCTCCTTCTCTAGTTTGGGAAAACAAAATGGGAATGAAAAGGCTCATTTAAGTTACAAGAAGTGGATGAGGATATTTAATAATGAAGTTAAGGGTGTAATTATAATTATGTCAATTATTCAGTTTTTAGCATAAAATTCATATAAATCCTTTTATTTCATCAAATTTGGGGATCCAAAAATTCTGAAAAAATATCCATAAAATAGCCTAGTATGTCTAGAAGGCTCTAGTGAAATTGGTTTGTAAAACAAATACCTAACAGACCTAAAAAATTTACTTGTATCAATATATATCAATTTCTTAAGAAATTATAAATAAACAGGGAACTCCTTATTTTCATAGCTATACTATTCATAAAATTAAAATAAAATTCTTATAATTAGAGCATAATAACATCTATTATGACAAAGACGGTTCACAAATTAGACTTATAATGACTCCTGAAATATTATTTGATTGATGTATTTCAAAATATATTTTATAGAAATTTAAAGGTTTTATCTCTGTTTCTTAGCCAAATAGTCATAATTTTTTTCATATATTTTAATAATTATTTTAGAGCATCTTATCAATGAAACTTATATTTATATAACTATTTTCAAAAAGAAATATATGTGTAAGAGTTATGGTTATTTTCATGATCATAATTGAACATTTGGCTATTAAAAGATATATGGATCCATAAGGTGATCAAACGAATAAGCCACATGTCTATGATAGTCTATGACATTCATATCATATGTTATACTTTCATTTTTTTAGGTATAGCATTCCTTATAGTACTCTAAAGCTTATAAATAAAATGTGAAGAGGCGTATTTTTGATATTTGTGAACCTACTATTATCTGCAATGAAACTTATATAGATTTTATAGCTCTTTATCCTACTCTCCATACTTGGATCTCACCTAATTTTTTAGCTCATACTCATGGGTTACTTGTTAATAAGGTTGTTTGTTATCCACAGACAAATCTGGATCCAATATTATTGTCGAGGTGCTCAATTCAACTATAAGCATGTAAATTTTGGAGATTATTTGGTCCTTCAATTAATTTCATAAAATTTTTGGCTAAGCTTGAAGTGCTTGATCTAGGCTCATTTGGACTTAGTTATATCAATTCGACTATAAGCATGTAAATTTTGATTTTTTTTTTTCAATTTGCATCATGATCTGCGAATTTGTTATGTGATGTATCAAAGTTATTAATTGAACAACAAATAAATTAAATTTTGGAAATAAATAAATGAATTAAGTTATATTCAATTTAAAATTTGTTTAGCTTTTTAAATTTAAAAAGAAATTAAATTTATTATTGATTTGAAAGGACTTAATTATTTATTTAATTACTAATGTAAACTGATTTAATTACTAAACTTTTAATTTTATTTTGATCACTAAAAAGATGCAAGATGAGTGGAAAAAATATATTTGTTCCTATTTTTAAGAGTAAAGATGATGTACAAATTATGCTAATTATAGAAGAATGAAGTTAATGTGTCATACATTAAAATTATGGGAGAGATTAATTGAGCACATGTTCCAATGTGATACTAATATTTCTCAAAATTAGTAGGGGTGTCAAAACGGGTTAATGGGTTGGGTTTGGGTCTAACCAGAGTTGACCCGGGTCCAAATGGGTTGACCCTAACCTGACTTGGTTTTGAAAACGGGTCAGGATTGTCAACCCGAACCCGACCCATGCGGGTTACCGGGTTGACCCGACCCGACCCGCAGGGGTTAGGGTTCATGTGCATTCGCGCACGCTATAGGACCCAGGCGACCGGGCGAAGTTATTGACGGGACGACTCGACCAGACCAGATGCTTATTCTAGCGCATTCGCGCACGCTATAGGATGGGACGACGTCGAAACTGGGCTGGACTCTGGCAGCACATGGACGGGATGACGTCGAGTCGTTGACGACTCGACCAAACATAACGACGAAGCCAACTACAGGCCTGCAGCAGCCGACAGTGCGGGTCTAACGGCCACAGGACGACTCGACCAGACGCGGTCAAGGGACGATGCCGACGAGTGCAATATTCCCAGGTCAACCCCGGTTGGTTTCGGATTTTTGGGTCAACCAGAACCCGACCTGATTTTACAAACGGGTCGGAATCCCAAACTTGAACCCGACCCATTTCTCAAACAGGTTGACCCTAACCTTGAATTTTCGAGTGGGATTCAGATAGAGTTTTCAGGTCGTGTCAAATATTGACACCCCTAAAAATTAGTTTGGATTCATCCTGGGTAGGTTTATTATGGAAGTTATACATTTGTTTAGAGATTTGATGGAGAAGTTTAGAGAGAGTAAGATGGATCTACATATGATATTTGCTGATTTATAGAAAACATATGATAAAGTTTCAAGAGAAGTGCTCTGGAGAGTTCTATAAAAGAAAAGAGTTAATAATGCTTATATTCAAGGTGATTATATTCAAGGTGATTTAATCAATGGATTACATCAAGGATCAGCTTTAAGCCCATATCTTTTTTGCTTTAGTCATAGATGTTCATATTAGATATTTGCAAGAGGATATACCCTGGTGCATACTTATTGTTGATGATATTTTTCTTGTTGATAAGACTAGAGAGGGAGTAGAAGAAAAACTTGAATTATGTAAATCAACCTTAAAGTCTAAAAATTTTCATTTGAGTAGATCTAAAACATAATACATGGAGTTTAATTTTAGTAGTAATAGATCTAGTTGCAGAGTTGTGGCATTGAGTGATCAAGTCATTAAAAAAAGTGTACGTTTTATATGTCTCAAATCTATTGTTCAAAATGATAGTGAAATATGGGGATATTAACAGTGGAATTCAAGTTGGATGACTGAAGTGGAGGAATGTAAAAGGCTTGTTCTATGATAGAAAAGTACTTCTCAAATTTAAAGAAAAATTTAATAAGATGATGGTGAGACTTTCAATGTTTTATGACACAAAATGTTGGTCATTAAAGGAGAAGTATAAAATTAAGTGTTGTCGAGACGATGATGCTCAGATGAATGAGTAGCTTTACACTCAGAGATAAAATGTGAAATGAGTATATATGTTAAAAGGTTGGAGCAGCTCCAGTGGCAGATAAGGTTAGAGAGTCACCTTAGAGGGTTTGTTCAGTTAAAATATTGACATCCCGATGACCCTGTTAGGAGAGTAGATATATTAGACCTGGACTATATTAAAAAAGGTAAAGATAAATCTAAAAGACTTGATTAGAAAGTATTATAAGAGATTTTTTTATTAGATTTAAATGAGAATTTGATTTTTAATAGAACAAAATACATAAAAAATATTCATGTAGTCGACTCCACGTGAGATAAAAGCTTATTTTTGTTGTTAATGATGTTGTACTGATTTAAAAGGGCTTAAATGACAATATAACCAAATTCGAATTATTCATTAAAGATACATTGGGTCACTTCCAACCTAACTCAAGCTCCTAATAATTTATTGTTGATGCGAGCTCACGCCAAATCAAACCGTAATCAAAATATTGCGACTGAACCCAGCTCCGCACTTGTTGCAAACAAACGACCCAAACAATGGCGGCCGCTGAAGCTTCTCCGTCGCCGGCGCCAGCGCCAGCTCCTACGGCTGCGGAGAGCGTGCTGATCATTCACAACGTTGCGAAGAGACACAATATCGGGACGATGGTCCGAAGCGCCACTGCCTTCGGCGTCTCAGAGATGGTTCTCGTCGGGCGCCGCGACTTCAACGCCTTTGGCAGTCACGGCTCCACCGCCCATCTCCGATTCCGACATTTCCATTCACTCTCTCAAGCCCGGATCTACCTGAAGGCATTGGCATTCCTCCTTTCCTAGAAAGTTCTTTTCTGTTTCAATTCTCATTTATCTCCAATCTAAACCTAACCTAACCCCTCCTATTCTTTTTTTCAGGAGGAGAGGAACTGCGATATCTGTGGCGTGGAGATTGTCGATGGGGCAGTCCCTATCACTCAGCAGCCTTTCAGAAGGAGCACCGCATTCCTTCTCGGCAACGAGGTGTGCATTATTGGAAAAAGTTTGTAGAAGTGTTCTTTTGTGTTAAGGTTATCATGCTAATGCAATTTGGCTTAATCCGAGGAAGGGTACCGGCCTTTCAACTAAGGAGTGCGAGATCTGCGACTTCTTCGTTTATATTCCACAATATGGCTGTGGAACAGCATCACTGAATGTTACTGTTGCAGCATCTATTGTCCTACACCATTTTGGAGGTACGAAAATATGAGAGTTTATTTTATTTGATGAATTGTATCTGATGGATGCTGCCCTGAGAAATAGTAAATGCATGATTTTTTAATCTAGTTCGTTGTTAATGTTTTCTTTTTGATAAGGTGATTATAAAATAAATGAGTCATTATTAATCAAATATTCCAAAAAATTAGAATGAAGTGAGTCATGATTAAGTCACTATTATTCATGGTTTTGAGAGACTTATTTAATAATATTCAGTTAATTGTTTTACTTGAATTAAGGTTAACTTGCATGCCTATAAAAAATAATAAGGAGAAATCATTGTGAAACCATATCTGCAATTAGAAAATGTACTGTGGAAAGGTTTAAACAAGAATATAAATTGTTCATTGGGGAATTTGAGGGTAATATTTAGTTTGTGAATGGATGGTATAAAATTTAGCCTTTTTGATATATTGATTATATTTGCAAATTACTTTATTTTCACTTAAATCTAATCCAAGGTAATACTGTTTGAGTTAGCATTGGTAAGTTCTTGTTAAAAATGTTGATAAGAACTTTGAATTCTATGTGATTGGTGAGTAATCGAAGCTGATTTAACCAAATAGAAAAGTTTAAATTTATCATACCAAACAACAAGGTGATGAGAGGTTAAAAACTTTAGGAATCTTCGATGTTCCTACTTTCATACTCACTTTTCTCCCAAGACAAATTCTTGTCATCCTCTTGAATGCCCATCTAGATGACTAGGCCTGCCTCTCTTTGTCAGGGATGTGCTTATAAGTAATGGCTATCATTCTTTATTTTCTATATGTCAAAGATAGGAACATTTGTGGGTTCTACAATTATGTGCTCTCAAAGCTTTTACTCTTGATAGATTCCATCGCATCCTTCAAAATTTCAATGGTCTTGACCCTTTTGATACTTTTTAGGGCTATCTTTCTTTCCTTGCTCTCCTGTATAACCTATAGGAGTCTTGGCAGAATTTGTTTAGTTCGAACAATTTGCTATGCTCTTCATAATTCCATCTTTGTTTGGTAAGCCTTCTTCGGCAAGCTCAAAATGGCAGATCACCTCGTCATTTGGGGGGTTCATTGTGATGAGATATGCTCTTCCTGCAAGTTGGCACTAGAGGATTAGGTTCACTTTTCTTTAGTGCCCTTTAACTAGCCTAATTTTGCATCCTATCTTTGGTGGGGCCAATTCATCCAACATCTATGAATCTCCCATTCGTCATTTAACAGGCAATTTCACTCTTCCCCTACCACCTGTATGTAGGCGTTATTAGTCATTTTTTGTTACCATTATATATTTCATATTAAAAGAGAGAAACATTGGGTATTTGAAAGAGAGAAAATCACTTCAGAAATGCTTATCAAGGAGAATCAATGGTAGGTCTGCTTCCTAGTTAAGTATTGAAGGTGGAGTACTATGGTATGTGGACTGTTGTTTCATTTTATATTTGTGGAATGATCTTTCTTGATAGTGCTTTCACTTGGGATGGTCAACTATTATCCTCAAGTCACTATTGATGGATTGTGTTTGACTTTAAGCGTTTGTTTGACCACCTCTTCTTTTGTTGGCTATTGATGTGACTTCCTTTCTTGGGGAGACTCTCTAAGTGTTTTGCAAGCATGCCACTGTGTGCATGTCAGCTAGCTTTAGTTAGGTAGCTACTTTACATCATTCATTGTTATTTTTATAATATTATGTAGTCTTTTATTTTCACGAAAAACAACTTTCCAAATCTCCTGAAATGAGAAAAATGAATAAAAAAGTATGCTGTAACTGTAATATCAAATTGTATTTTTCTATAAGCTTAATATCCATATTATAGCAAGTGCATAACTAGAACTTATATATCATATCTTTTCAAGAAGATGCATTTCATTTATTCATGCAAAATTCTTAAATTAGAGATAGGGTTGGAGCAAATTGATTTTAAATGTCTTTGTTTTCTTGGACTCCTATAATATTTTTTATTCAAACATACCAATATTTTTTTCACATGATTTCAATTCCACATGTCTCCTATCTATATCAACTATAGACTTATAATTATTATAATTAATAGTCAAATATCTATGAATATCTCCACACAAGTTAAACAAATCATGTAAATGCTAATATGATATGAGATAAGTAGTGAAAATATTAAAATACTAACATGCGTTTTAAGAGATACTAACAAGAACGGATAGCTTATTCTTAGAGGATTATATGACAAAGAAAATTTAAAAATAGATTAGCTATGTGTAAATGATGTGCGCATACAGGTGGGCAATTTCCTTAAAGAATATTAATGCAAATGACTTAAATTTTATTTGTGATGAATTTTGTACATTTAGAATTGATCATATAATATACTTTCAAATTTAAGGTTTCTTTTAAGGCATTTGCGATGAATAAATTTTTTGATTGATATAAATTAGCTCTTTCTCTATAATGTTATTTTTACAAATTAGTATATCAAGAAACTAAGAACTAAATAAATTTAATATTAGTTTAATCATTCATCATAGTAATTGTATCAACAAATAATTCATCAAGAGTTGTATTTTTAGATAGCTCAATTGATTCATCAGCTATAATGGACATGATAGTTTTAGATTCAGGCATAAGTTCAATCTCTATTAGAAGTTTATGTTCATATACGATCTCATGCTCAATTTCTCTTTTAAACTCTAATTTTGCTCAAGTATAGATTTAGGTTCATGAACATGGTTTAATGTACGTGCAAATTTATGTTCAACAACATCAAATGTAGATTCATGTTATAACTATAGATCATCTTCTACATATAATGCATCCTTAAAAAATATTCATGAATTACAATTTCTTCAATAAGAATAGATATATATTTCTAGTGTTGGTGTGTTTTCAATGGGCTATAGATGATGCTATTTAGTTTTCCTTAGGAATAAACATAGGTGCATGAATCCTAATATGAGAGTGGTCTTATATCTAGTGTTTTGGTTGAATTTTAACTTAATTCTTTCCTAATTTCTTACTAAATAGTTTTAATGAAATAAATAATAGCAACATAATAATCTAAAGACAAATAACATTTAGCCACAGAACTCATAAATTTTGCAGAATACTCATATTTTAATTACATTATTTATAATTTTTAAATTAATCATGTAGTTGATTCCTATGATCACCAAATGATAAATTTTGCTCTTTAAGTCTATGTTTCATTTCAAACTATGTAGATTTAGTAGTAATATTCATACCAAATTATTGAACATGTCCTGTTAATTTTGATATGGAAAATTCAACTCTTTGGGGATCAAATAGACTATAACATTCAAGAAAATCTTCTAAATTATCAATCTAATTTGAAAATTCTAAAAACTATCGATGTAGTGATTTAATTTTGAACTTATTATAAAGGCATTATAGTTTCTTAATAGTATAACGTCTCAATTTTTATAAAATTGCATCATTAATGTTTTTTTGATTGACTCATTTATGCCTTATTTTTAGTTGACATGACAATACTACCATAAGCTCTGATACTAACTTGATGATGGTGTTATGTGTGGAATCTGATTGTGTTGATCAATCAAGCTGTTTTGTTGCCTTGGAACACAAATTTGTTGTGCTTGCTGGGGGGTGCCTTGGGGGGGGGGGGGGGGTGGGGGGGGGGGAGGGGGTACCCCCTGCTTGGGTGCACCAAAAATAATTTTTTTTCGTACAATGCCTTGGCGCTGCATACTCGAGCGCTCCAATACTGAACAACAGAGAGCGGAGTGTCGCCACGGTCTAGATATGACGCCGTAGCGGATCAAGACAGAAGTTTGAGCACCACAGCGCCATAAACTGACGCCACAGCACTGCGAGACGGACTGGACGGTTTTTTTTCTCATTTTTTTGAAGGGTTGCGTCCTTTAGGGTTATTTACTTGGTTTTCTCTTGTATTTTGAATGTGTTAGACATAGAAAACGGTGCATGTGAGAAGAGAAGGAGAGAGTGAGAGAGAAGAGAGATTTGTATTTATTTCTCTCAATTTTCATAGTGGATTTATTGGTGTGGTGTGGTGTGGCTCCGTGGTTTTTTTCCCTAATTTGGGTTTTTCCACGTTAAATCTTGGTGTCCTTTATTTTTTCGTTGCTTTTACTTTCGTGCTTGTTTCGACATTGTGGTGCTTACTCCTCATCCCCAACGGATGGACGTTTTAGAAGTTAGGATTCCAATGTAACAAAATGATGTAATGCAAGAAATTACAAACTCATAATTGAATTTTATAGTTCCAAACTCCACCAAGTAAAACAAGAACTCATCTTATTTTGATGTGAACCCAAGCAGGGGGGGGGGGGGGGGGGGGTACCCCCTGCTTGGGTTCGGGCGCTTTGCACCAAAAATAATTTTTTTTCGTACAATGCCTTGGCGCTGCATACTCGAGCGCTCCAATACTGAACGACAGAGAGCGGAGTGTCGCCACGGTCTAGATATGACGCCGTAGCGGATCAAGACAGAAGTTTGAGCACCACAGCGCCATAAACTGACGCCACAACGCTGCGAGACGGACTGGACGGTTTTCTTTCTCATTTTTTTGAAGGGTTGCGTCCTTTAGGGTTATTTACTTGGTTTTCTCTTGTATTTTGAATGTGTTAGACATAGAAAACGGTGCATGTGAGAAGAGAAGGAGAGAGTGAGAGAGAAGAAAGATTTGTATTTATTTCTCTCAATTTTCATAGTGGATTTATTGGTGTGGTGTGGTGTGGCTCCGTGGTTTTTTTCCCTAATTTGGGTTTTTCCACGTTAAATCTTGGTGTCCTTTATTTTTTCGTTGCTTTTACTTTCGTGCTTGTTTCGACATTGTGGTGCTTACTCCTCATCCCCAACGGATGGACGTTTTAGAAGTTAGGATTCCAATGTAACAAAATGATGTAATGCAAGAAATTACAAACTCATAATTGAATTTTATAGTTCCAAACTCCACCAAGTAAAACAAGAACTCATCTTATTTTGATGTGAATCCAAAATAAAAGAACATCATATTGACAAATAATTTAATAATCACCCAAATCAATAAATTCAACTTGAAATTTAAAATTACCCAAAAAATCTCATCTTGGAAATAACTCCACAATTGAAAGACTAGTTGTAGCCAATTTGATTGAGAGCAATCATGCCCCAAAACAAATATCAAATTACATAAAAAAGAGAATAAGGTAAGTGATTATCAAATATAAAAAATTTAGGCCTCATTTTAGCACAAGTAGATGAATTTTCTTGGAAATTATATTTATACTTGCAAGCAGGGGTGTAAACGAGTCGAGTCGAGTATCTGCCTTATTGAGCTAAGCTCGTTTAATTTTCAGTGAGCTCGAACTCAAGCTCGAGCTCTACTTGAGCTTTGTTGCTGTGCTCGAGCTCGACTCGTTTAGGAAATATCAAGCTCGAGCTCGTTTGGAAAGCTTGAGGTCGACTCGTTTATTTGGCTCGATTATTTAATTTTAAATAAAAAATTTAAAGTTTTTTAGAATTTTTACTTCCAACAATGACTTAAATTTTGTTCTCAATAAGATAACCAAGCATATAATATATAAAAATTCAATTTTGAATTTCTTATAAAAAAACTATGCGTCCAACAAATAAATTAGTGCGAGTTTAAAATTTTGAGCAATTTCAAAGACAATTTTTATATAGGTAAGCACACAATAAACATTTCATGAAGTGATGAATATCAAGCTAAAAAAGGAAATATATGAAAACATAAATTTGTGTATATCATTACATCATTACCAAAAAAAAAAAAAATTATACAACCCATTAAGAAGTTTCATTATAAAGTCAAAAGAAGAACTCAACAAAAGATGAAACTATTAATTGTCTTCATCTTTATGATACTTCATACTCTTCGAAATCTTTCATCTTGATTTTTTATTACTTTGTTGTGAATCTGAGAAGTAATTTGAAAGATAAATTATTAGTCCATGATTTCACCATTATAAGTGGGTACATTTGAGAAACAGCTTGCCAATCTTTTTGTTGGTGATTTGATTTTGTTCCAAATAGTACAGCACAACAATCACACAACAGTGTTAAATGAAGCCTAAACTTAAAAACATTGAAAAAACGGCCTTAGATCTAGTTCCAATCAGGTAGGAGCTAAAATTATTTCATACACGGTTTGGAGGAGAAATGGTTCACAATGTGTTATAAAGTTGTCCAGAAAGGTTTGTAAATTTGGACATAGCATCATAAGTGCATCTAAATCAAACAGAATGGTGAGAAAGGATTCAAGAAGTTGCCTTGAGTAAGTGGGACTAAGCCTCTGCTACTGGGTGATGATAATTTTTAATTTGGGAAAATGTTGGAATCTTGTAAATAATGTAAATTAAAATACCTATTTCAATTGAAAAGCTTGGTTGTAAAGTCATTCATATTTTTTATCCTTACAAGCCTGAATTTCTACCAAATATTTTATTATTATTATTATTATTATTTCCACTATGGTGATCTTTTTTTGGTTACTTTTTTTAGCATGGGCTGGTTTTGCTGAGCGGAGTCGGAATGGTAATAAATTTTCTGTTGCTGAGAGGCCAATAAAGCAGTGGAGAAGAAACTTCTGCAGTGAATCTGTTGAATCTATAATTGAGGAGCGAAGGAATAGAAGAGAATTTGGTCTCCAGGATATGTTTCATGAGAGGAAAGCTGATCACTTGCAGGAAACAAACCTTTTGGGAGAGTTGTTTGATAGTTAAATAGGTTGACTTCTTTTGTGGACTGAATTGCCATAACTCCTAAATTCCAGATCAACAGAAATCTGACACTATTGCATGCTGAACGATAGATTGCTGACACTTGCCAGGGATCCAAATCTGGCAGTTAGCTTTACACCCACTTGAAGCTGATCATACATCTGCAGCTTCTATCTTAGCACAATCCATGAAATTCACAGGACCCCCTCTTCGTATTCTGCTATATTTTTGTACATCTTGGATCATGTTAGGCTTTAGCGTGACTAATTATTTGTTTTTGTTCTATATTTATTTCACTTGGGGAGAATGCACTATTATTTTTTGAGACCGGATTAGAACTATGAATATCAATGCAATTCTATTCTGTTTACTGTAAAAGGCCAAATCAATTATTGTTGTTACAACTATTCACGTGCTTTCACGGAAGTTGGCATGAACAGACGATGCTTCTGTTGGTTAAACTATAGATTCCCTCATTATGCTTTTGCTTTGCCATTTTTTCTTCTAGAATGTGTAGCGTATTTCACTTGTTGAAATCTCCAACAACATGCAAAAATTTGGGTTCAGCGAATTATTGCCATAGGGATCCTTTTTTGCAATTTTCAAGTAATTAAGCAACTAGAGATTTATAACCCATTGCTTCTCGCATGCAATGGATTAGAACAACATGCATTTATATGCTTCATTGGACAAATCTACATTATCATTAGCCATAAACAAGACAGGCTCTCAGGGAATAGTAGCATATAATGTTTGATTATTGAATCTGCTCATCATTCCTCAACCAAGCCTATAGTACTTTAAGTCTTGTTTTCTTAACCTCATGCTACCTTTCCAGAGTACGTTGATTCATAATAACTTCTTACAGGGAGAGGATGCTAGGTAACTAAGCTAGTCTATCTAGGAGATGAGCTCTATACCCTGAAGCAGTAGTGCATCAGCCAAAATTTTGTTGGCGGCTTCTGAAGGGTGGAAGCTGTCCCAGAAAACATAGCCAGTGGCATTGGCACAAGTCCCTGGCGACTTCGCATTGCACAAAAGAGAAGTCTCAATGGTGCCTGTTCCACAACATGCCTTTCGTGCCTCGAAGAAACCTTTTACATGCAATATTAGAAACGTCAGCACAAAGTTTGATATGAATAGTAAATCCATTAGTGAAAAATGAAAATGCTGAAGAGGCAAGTATTTTGCTGTACCATTGTTCCCAGGGTTCTTGATGAGGTCTAACAAGGGATTGTACACATCAAATATGACAAGTTTGAGATCCGAGTGGCTTTTCTTAAGCGTTTCTGCAGCTGCACTCACCTTCTTGTTAAAGGCAACTGCATCATTGTTCAGGCGATCAACACAGTTATTGCTGCCACCACCAAACAAGGTTATTGCGGCGGGCAAGCAACCGATAGGTGGCAGCGATGTCACACCAATCCTCCGGGCTCCCAGGCCGTACATGTTCTGATTTGGAGTTGTATCACGTTGTTAGTACTTTTTCAAGGTAAACTTGGCTTTACTATTGGGGGGATTACATAAAAACACACAAAAATCTCACCTTTTTACAAAATGACTCCTATGCCTTCTTTCTAACCACCGAACATATGTATTTGCATGTGTCACAATCAATTCATTAAGAATTTGACAAGAGAAAAATATCTGTTGATGTTTTGTTGAGAATTTTAATATTTGGGTGAAATTATAAAAAATGAAGTGAAAAAAGAATTTTAATTTCGTAAATAATCAAGATTCGACTGTCCTATATATATGAATGCCCTCTTTATGATTTTGTTTGCAAAATAAGAAACTGAGGCATCAAGACAAGTTAGGCAGTGTGCTTTATTTATTGAGAATCAGTTGAATTGATTTCATGTCTAGTATCAGTGGTCAAGTTATTTACTGCTTCGCTGCCTATATTTATTGTTGGTGTTGATCATGCTTTAGACACCTTGCCACATTTATAATATGTCAGTCTCACATTGAGTGGATACAGTGCAGTCCATTAACACAAAGCTGTCATTTTATGTCTGTCAAAGAACAGAGCTTGCATGTGGGCGTTGAAATGCCTTTGATACCTTTATGATACCACTTTAATGGGGAAGAGCTATGAATGAATTATAACTTACTTTGATCATCACTCAATTTGACCCTACTGCCTTCTTGACCTAATGACCTAATGAAGTGTTCTGTTGTCCCATTTTATAGTTAGGTATATTATTTTTATCAAAGACTAGCCTTTTCAAATCTACTTAGTCTTGCACGAAATATTCTGTGAATATGTACTTATCATGTAGAAGTTTTCAGTAGAGGGTTGTTGCTGTATGATATAGTAACCTTCTACTTCCGTAGGGATCCCGGATCCGGTTATTTCAGAGTACAGTTGCAGACTAATAGGGTACTTATCGTTATTTCAGGCTGAAATCTGACAGCTTAGGCTTCGAATTTATTGGAGTTACTAAAGTTTGCATTAAGTTGGTGGAAAAATAGGATCTGGGCCATTTGGAATCAATTCTATTTTTATTTTGTTATTTATATTTTAATTTGAAATAAAATATATTTATTATTTTAAAAATATAAGTTTTTTTTATTTAACCAAGTCTAAGTAGAGTTACTAAAGTTTGCATTATTAAGTTTTTTTTTTCGCAATTCACTTTGATCTTTTGGTTGGGAGCTTGGGCTACCAATTAAGAAGTTTTAGATTTGAGTCTTGAGTATGTGATGTGAGTGTGAGTTTGTCTTAATTGGTGTAAATGTCCCAATTTTTTTTATTTTATTTATATAGTGGTGGCGACAATCCTTAGAGTGGCAACAACATAATGGTGGCTGTGGCATGCTGTGATAGTGTTTTTTTAAACATTCAATACAACTAAAAGCTTTGTTTGTCTTAAAAAATAATGTGATTTTTTAAAATAAGAAATAGAAAGAGTTGAGAACACATGAAATAAATACATTTCTTAAAAATAAAAAAATAAAATTGATTCCAAACAGGTATTGCACTTTGCAATTAGTTTCGTAGACCTTTGAAACTATTTCATAAAACAAAATTTTGAAATCAGCTTCTCAGTTTTTTAATGATATCAATGAAGTTGCTTACCTGAACAAACGAACCGAAGGAGAGGACGAGCAAGTTGGCGAACTGGTCAGGAGTGTAGGCTTCATTGATGAGGGGGTTGATGTAGTAGTTCTGTACGTAATCGCTGCTCCCAGCACTGAGGATGTTGATGGCGCCGGAGAATATTCCGGCAGCTTTTGCTCGTCCACCTACAATATTCTCCACCTTGCTCTGGTACTCCTTATAGTTCTCCAGCTGCTGGGTTAAGCTTATTGCATGCTGCACCCCATACACACAACATACTTGTTAATTAATTTACAGATTACACCTACATGTCTTTTAATGAAAATGGCAAAATGTTTCAGGAATGAACCGCACATAAAGGTTTGCAGTCCTGTCCAGGTACCCGGAGGCAGCAGAGGCAAAGTTGGCACCGGTAAGGAGGTTCTTCCCAGTTGCTTCTCTGCTGAGGTAAGCTGGCGGGTATGAGCTGAAACCCAGGTTTTCCACTGCATGCGAGTAATGGTTTACTTTTTTTTTAATTATTATTTACTAGTAAGAGATTATAGCAACAATAAGAAGATGATTGATAATGATGAGTGAACTTATATATTAAATAAAAAAACTACAGATTTGCTTGTTTAACATTTCAAGTAAGGAGAAATTATTATGTCCGGAATCCGGACGTCCGGATTACTGCGTATAAGCTGTGTATTTACTGTGTATTTTTTGACAATTTTTTTTTCTGCGTTTTTAGTGAGTGTTTAGTGCGTATTTAATGCGTACTATTGATTTATTGCTTATTTACTGCTTATTTGCTGTGTATCAAAAAATACACAGTAAATACGCAGCTCATACGCAGTAATCCGGACGTCCGGATATCCGGATAGAATAATTTCTCTCAAGTAAGAGGGGGGCTAAAGCCTTTACCCAAAGTTTAGGGAAGGCGAAACTTTTATAGTTCCACAACTGACGTGTGCAAAATCAAAACAACATTCCACATAGTGAAACATAAAAACATGTAGAAGCAAATGAAGCATTGGTATGTGTTACCGGTGAAGTCAGTGGCTAGTTTGCCGTTGCAGAACCTGCCGGTGGGGGCGCCACGGGTGCCAAAGTCTCGGCCATAGGGAGGAAAGTTGGATTTGACGAGAGTGAGCAAGTAGTTATTGTTTCCTGTGTCCACTACCGAGTCACCGAAGATCATCACGGCAGGCACCAGTCCTTGTCCCTCTGCTAAGCGCACCACTAAGCATGCCGCCACCATTAGCAGAAGAGCAGAAGCAGCAGCCATGGCTAGATACAGTCTGAGCGCCGAGGGGGTTAGTGGAAGAATGAAGAGTTTAGCTAGCGGGGTTCATAGAAATATTGTTGCTGGACTTTATGGGATGAACTGATGAAGTGGGACTTTATTGTTTATTTATGGAAGTTTGGTGGTTATGAGCATTTAAGAGTGGGAAGGGAAGCCCAGGGGGTGTGGCTTGAATTCGCGCCTCTTTAAAAAAAGTGGAGTAATGGCAGTCACCAAAAAGCAGCGAGTGAAATAGGAAATTGAAGGCGTGCAATTCGGTCAATAAAAGTTGGTGGGTGGTGAATTATGAAAATGTAGGAAGGGATCCGAGGAACAACGGGTTAAAAAGGAGAATTGTGGGGATGTTTGATTGGAGGGTTTTAGGTATATTGTATTTTAAATGCAGAGATTTTTAAAAATTTAGGTATTTGATTGCTGAGAAAAATAGAAGTAAAATATTTTTTTAGATTAGTTTGAAATTCATTCTTAGTTTATTTTTTTTATGTATTTGAAAATAGTCCTAGTAGGATGATTTTAGAATACACCTTACTTGCTCCATGTCAGCTCCTGTTGCGGCCTCTTTGTCTACTTCACACTATGCCGATCTTGTTGATCCTTTCCCCAAGTAAGTTCCCCTCATAAGTTCCTTTGTTTTGCCACCTATCGTCAGGAGAAATTATTCTGTGCGGACACCAGACGGTCAGGAGACCAATCAGAACGTGTCATGTCACCCGGTACACAGCGGTACCCAGCATCGGTACCGAGCAAAAAAATAACGTGGCGCATTCTGGTTTACCTCTGGACGGCATCCAGTGTCCGCACAGAATAATTTTTTCATCGTTAGTGATATTTATACCTATTATGTACTCTTCTTAATTCGTATTCTTCACAAGCCACTTATTCCACCATGATCCTATCTTTGAGCGAGCCACCCTCATGATTTCCTTTGGTCTATCACAAGTTGCTTGTTCCATCGGTATCTCCCCACAAATGAGCTTTCGACATGATTTGTTCCTAGTACCTTCCCCCGACCTCAATATCAAGTGAGTTTGCATACTTGCCCTTGAGTAAGCTTTGTATTGTGTGCGCCCTAGGTTTATTTTAGTTTTGATTTTCAAAATTTTTCATCTTTTTTTATTAGTTCTTACCAACCATAAAAAAATGAACTCTTGAATTTAAATGCATTGAATTACCTTTTTACACTATATTTAAAATTCTCTTGAATGCTGAATTATAGCAACCAAACAACCTTATAAAAAGTTGAGGCTCTATAAATGCAATTTGGTCTGAATACTTTTGAAATTCCTAGGCTTAGTTTGGGATGAGTATAATAAATAAATAATCGATCAATTTTTATGTTGTATTTTTCTCGAGACAAATTTAAGAATTTTGAATTATACTTTGAGTGATGTTTTAATCAGAGTATTTTCATCCATTTTTTTTTTCCGAGGGCCGAAGTTAGAAGATAATTTGGTTGAAGATCTTGGATATTTCAAAATTTCAAGACAACAGGAGTACAAAAAGCCTAAAGGCTAGCTTTTGCTTCTGCCTGATTTTTTCTTATATCTTCACACAAACAAATGATCTATAACATAATGACTGATAAAACTAGAAATATATCTCTTTTGAAATTTTGCAAAAATGGTAGAGATATATTGTAAAAATGGAACCCTCTCGAAATTTGTATTTGTTTTCTTTTTAAATGAGGAGATTAAAGTAACTAGCTTTATATGGGCAAGAAGTTTGGTTCACCTTCAATGAGTGGGTGAGTGCATTAGTGAGTGGCCAAGTGCTTGAGTGTCTCAACAAATACTAGCTTGGCATGCACATGGGCTTCTTGATGATTGCAAGTGTAATTTAATAAGAATGTTGAAGTGCTTTTACTAGGTTCTCAAGTTGACTATCATGTTGGCAAGTTTGTGTTAATGTTGACAATGGTGCTAACATCCTTGAGATTAATTTGGGTGACCTCAAAGAGTTTTGTAGTGCCTTAGCATATGCATTATTGAGCGGCCCTTCAATGATAAAACATTAAAACCACACTATCCTTCGTTATGATCAACCAAATCATTTTTTAATTTTTTTATTATTGGTTTTCAGGGAAGTCAAGGGGATGTGTTTTGACAAGCTTTTCTTGAATCTTTTTTTTTTTTTTTGGATTCCTATATATCAGGACATTACAGCCACATAGAATCAAAGGAACGGTGACAAGGAGTTTCTTGCATGTAGATGAACAATAATACACATTTTTTAAATTTGTGTGATGGGCGATGATTCATCGAGCAAGCTTCTTTTTGAAAGTAATAGACAATTAACCTTACATTTTGGAGTCTCATGGCCGTTTAGTAAGACGAGAATTTTAACTTTATTAACCTTACAATTTTCAACCACTTGATTGATCATGACTTGTGAATCACTCAATATGTTGATTTCCATTATGGTGGCTAGCTTAATACTTCCAGCTTAGGTTTTATATTCTATTTCATTATTTATTTGATGCTCTTAGAGACTATAAAAGTAGTGCAAGATCTTGCCTATTTGGGATACAAAGATGAGGCTTATACTTGCTCGTACCTTTTGGGGTTGATAGAGAAAAGGTGCCTTCATAGAGGTTGCCTCCTCGAAGTGGAGCTACCAATGTATGCTTGATACAAATTATTTATGTCACATTTATTGGCTTTAATCAACTGACAGTGCTAGGCCACTTTAAACTTCAGTTTTTGGTGTCATATTTTCACCAGGACATTTTAACCCAAAGTTTTCATCCTCTTGTAGTTTTATTGATACATATCAACAAGCTGGAGGTAGAGTTGGGCGTCAAGTGATAATGGGTGATCAATTTAGGTTTCGTTTGAGATAATTTTCTTACTGCTTCTTAAAGGAGCTTATTAGTTAAAAAATTTTAATTTTTGTACTAGAAAGTTGCTTTAAGAAGCAGTAAGAAAGCTGTCCCAAGTGAAATCTTAGTTGTTTTTCTGTAATGAGAAGAGACCATTTTGTGAACAAGACAGAGAAGAAACATGTGAAATCCCAAAGGCAGCCAATTGGGGTTCCAAATGATGATAAAAGGTTGGAAATTATTTAGGTCTAAGAATTCTCTTCACCAAAAGTTTCCTCATAAGCGTAGGAAATTAACCTTTTTTTTTTTTTAGAATTTTAAATGTATCATTTTAGTCATTTTTACAAGTTTTAGGCACTATGTTGGATAGTCTAAATATGTTCCTCTCATTTATTTTATATCTTATTAGACATTTTAGTGTGTCAATAAACTGCAGTTTTGCGATCTACTACAAGCACATACATAATTTGGAAGATGATTGACTCTAAAAGAGCTTCAAGAAAAAGCAAATTATGCTTATGAGCTCTTAATTTAGGTTTTATTTGGGACAGCTTTCTTACTGCTTTTTAAAACAACTTTTTAGTACAAAATTTTCTAGTTCAAAAGTTTTTTTACTAAAAAGCTGCTTTAGAAAACAGTAAGAATGGTGTCTCAAATGAAGTCTTAGGCTTCGTTCGGGATGGCTTTCTTTCTGCTTCTTAAAGCAGCTTTTTAGTACAAAAATTTTAATTTTTTAACTAAAAAGCTGCTTTAAGAAGTAATAAAAAAACCGTCCCAAACGAAACCTTAATTTCATGTGTTCTTACTCCTTTTGGATTTATCTCATCAAATTATCCAATCCCAATATAAATTTGCTGATAATGAATTTATATTCATATCATATTCAATTCCTGAATTTTTTTGTATAATTAGATATGCATGATGATGGTAAAAATGTAAATATTAATAAAATTAATATAAATTAATAAAATGCCATTTGTCAAGCACCAATTCATATAAGAACAAACTTCAACGCTAGCAAGTCTGCCTTGCCATTCCTCAAAGAAAGCTGACAAATAAAGAGAGGGAGAGAGATGGGAACAAGAGAGCTGGACACTTTTTTTTATTGGCATGACTGAAGTGTAAATTTCATCGCCAATCAATTTAAACAATAAATTACATATACATCCATAGTAGTTTTATTAAGTAGTGATCAATGCTAAAAAAGAATTAATTTTTGGATTACATAGAACATATAAACGATTAAAATATTTAAGGAGCTGGTTTCTATGTAAGAGTTATAAAGAATATATTTTCTAATAAATTTATATTTGACTTTATACCTCATTAATTATTCAAATGATTCCTATAATACTCTTTAAAGTCAATAAATAAATAAGATCTCCTATTACTTATATATATATATATATATTAATTTACTAATTTCACCTAAGAAAGGGAGATTTGAACAAAAAATAAAATAATTTAATTAAAACATTAAAATGAAAATACTCATTTCTTGGTAAAATGACCTCTTTTTTAGGTCAAAATTGTTTTTGTTTATTTGAAAATATACCAAATAGAACAAGTTAAAATGAGTTATATGATAATTGGGATGGTGTGATATGATGAACTTGAACTTACATCAAAGCAATTAATATTATACTACAGTTTATTTGTTTAGGATAGTTTTCTTACTGTTTTTCAAAACAGTTTTTTAATACGAAATTTTTTTGAAAATAGTTGTCAAAAGCTTTCTCAAACGAAGCCTAAATATAAACTTAAAGTGACCAAGGGTCTGCTTAGAGTAGGTTTTCGACTGTTTTGCTTTCCAGTCCCTGAAGACATTTCTGTTTATCAACTATTTTCTTATTGCTTTCTTGTTGCTTTTCAAAAAGTTTGTGGTAGCAAGTTATTTTTTATGATCAAATCTAGTTATTAGCATATATGAGCTATAATATAACGGCTTTTCAATTTTTTAAAATAGAAGATCTTTATAATATCCACGATAACTTTTGTTGCGTCCTGGAATATTCGTAGCGGTAGAGAGATATAAAGTTTAACGTCCTAGCTTTGTACGAAGATCCAGTGCACAAACAGATAAATAAGTAGCGGTGTAGAGCCCATAAAAGACACCATAAGTTTTTACGTGGAAACCCCTGAAAAAGGGAAAAACCACGGGGCCTTGCCCAGTTTGAATGAATCCACTAGTATTTGTAGTCGATTACAAATGAGGCCCTTCCTTAGAAGGAAAGTCATGGCTCGATGTAGCAAATATACGTCATACAGAGTACATTATATGCTGGGAGTTGGAAGAATCAACATTAATATGTTCATTTGGGGTGGAAAATCCATAGTCGACAAGTGATGTAGGTCGGAAGGACCGTAGTTGGGCGGCGATGATTAGAAGAACCGTAGTTAGCGGGCGACGGAGGTTGAAAGGACTGTAGTTGGGAGATGATGGTTGGAAGGACTGTATTCGGCGGGCGACGGAGGTCGGGAAGATCGTAGTCGGCGGGCGACGGAGGTCAGGAAGAACATAGTCAGTGAATGATAGAGGTTAGGAGGACCGTAGCTAGACGACGGTGGTCGGAAGGACTGTAGTCGGCGGGCGACGGAGGTCGAAAAGACCGTAGTCGGCGGGCGACGGAGGTCGAAAAGACCGTAGTCGGCGGATGACAGAGGTCAGGAGGATTGTAGTTGGGCGACGGTGGATGGAAGGACCATAGTCGGCAGGCGACGGAGGTCGGGAAGACCGTAGTCGGCGGGCTACCGAGGTCGGGAAGACCGTAGTCGGCGGGCGAAGGAGGTCGGGAAGACCGTAGTTGGTGGATGACAGAGGTCAGGAGGACCGTAGTTTGGCGACGGTGGTTGGAACGACCGTGGTCAGCGGGCGACGGAGGTCGGAAAACTGTAGTAGGAGGGCGAAGGAGGTCGGGAAGACCGTAGTCGGTGGGTGACGGAGGCTGAGAAGACTGTAGTTGGCGGATGACAGAGGTCAGGAGGACCGTAGTTGAGCAACTGTGGTCGGAAGGACCGTAGTCTGCGGGTGACGGAGGTCAGAATGACCATAGTCGGCGAGCGACGGAGGTCAGAAAGATCATATTCGACGGGTGACGGAGGTCGGAAAGACCGTAGTCGGTGGGCAACGGAGGTCGGGAAGACCGTAGTTGAAGTCTGGTTGTGGTCCACGAACAGGTAGAAGAACTTCGGCAATTGGAACGAATGAGTGGAAGTCCGGTGATGGTCGGCAGACTGGAGAAAGTCCGGCGGTGGTCGGTGGACTGGCAGAAGTCTGGTGGTGGCCAGAAAGAGCTCCGGTGGTTGGACGGGCGGAACTCCGATGGTGGTCGGCGGGCGGACGGAAATCCGATGGTGGTCTGCGGACTGGAGGAAGTTTTTTGGTGGTCGGGAAGAACTCCGGCAGTTGTTGCCGGGCTGGAGAAAGTCCGGTGGTGGTTGGAAAGAACTCTGACGATGGTCAGCAGACTGGCGAAAGTTCGTCGGTGGTCGTGAAGAAATCCGGCGGTGGTCGACGGATGGGCAGAAGTCCAGCGGTGGTCGGCGGCGAGGAAGCTCCCAAGTTCTTCCCTTCTCTTTCTCCTTTCTTCTCCCCCCTCCCTCCTTTTCCTCTCCTGAGAAGAGATGGCGGCTATTTATAGTTTTTTGAGAGTGGCATGGCTTGTAAATATGTTGAGAATCGTGGTCCAAATGAGAGTGGTTTGAATGGACGGCCGATATTGATCCTCTTGATCGCGAACTGTTTAATGACCATTTGAATGCCTTAATGATATCGGAATTTAGTGATCTTGGGCTCGTTGGATTCGTCTCGTCGAGCCGCTCGATTCGAATATAAGCATGTCACGTTTGGAAGCCGTTTATTAATTCGAATTATGGTTTGAACCTTCCAAATGAGCTTTGGGTCTTTGATTTGGACTCATTTGGGCTCAGATTGAGTCGAATTTGGTGTCGTTGGGTTCGCATTTTTGAGACATTAAGTTTGGCTATAAGTTTGCTGAAATCGGAACTTAGATGGTTTTCGATTTAATTTTTGAACATTCCAACTTGATTTTGCCTGAAGATTTGTGCTCGATTAAGATAATTTTTTTATGATATATCAACTTTCAAAAAAGTTATTTTCCCGCAGCTTCACAATCATTTTATAATAAGTTATAGCCGCCCCAAATATTCCCTAAATTGTTATAATTTTGTAAATACAATCCATGAAAATTGTACAAATTATATTTCTTCGTTCAAACTATTTAATTAATGCATGCCTCTTTCTTAATATATGCTTAGCAGGACGTTAAAGACTTAAAGTGTAAGCAACGTAACAATTTGTCAAATAAATAATAATGCTAATCTCCGGCCGGATTGTATATTTTGTACTTTTCTGTAATGGAGGCATCGGCCGGCCGGCCGGTCTGACTCGATGATTTTACTCTAAATGATTAAGCTTATAAACTTTCTACTACTAAGCCTATAAAGACATTTTCCAAATGTAAATATATTAACTGAATTTATCTGAATTATTTTAAGCTAAGAAAAAAATTTGTAGTATTACATCAAATTTATTTTTATACATATAAATAAAAGGATAAATACATAAATTATTATTATTATTATTACTTAATATTTTCTTAATTTAATCTAAAATTTCATTCATTCTTGATTAATGTTTATCTTAATTCAATTGAAATATTTTGTTTAGCTCTTAATATATAATAAAATTAGAATTAGGTTAATTTTGCTATTAAAAATCATAAGCTCCTTCCTATTGATAAAAAAAATGACTAATTGCTGCATCAAATTTAAGGTTTTATTGGATACAGCTTTATTTTTTTTTTATTTTGGAAATATTCTTTCTCAGTCACAGAATTAAAAATTATTTTTCAAAAATAGTTTTTTAAAAACAAAAATTTTAAATAATCATAAAAATTTGTTTTCCAAATATTAATTATTTTTTACTAACAATTTTTTTTACCACAAAAGTGGTTGAAAAGTGCTCCAAATAAAGCCTAAATAAAACACTTTAATTCTTATCTCTAATAGATTCTCTGGCTAAAAAGTCAAGCTTTTGTATTATATTTGTCAACTTACTCCAAAGAAAACAAAAGAAAGCAAGAGAAGCAAGTTGCCTAATTCAATGGGGACTTACATTTTATTAATTTACATTAAAAAATATCAGTTTGTTGAATAGGCCAAACTGTGTGAGTTTAGAGAGAGAGAGATAGAGATAGAGATAGAGAGAGAGAGAGAGAGAGAGAGAGAGAGAGAGAGAGAGAGAGAGAGAGAGAAGGTTTCTCTCACTTATGAGAAGCCAAAATGCTTTGAGTAGCAGTTGAGGAAACCTGCCAGCTTCATATCTTAGGGAACCTGTTATGCATGTGTAGCAGACATTTTTGTTGGGATCTAGTAATTTATTTATGGAAGTATGCATGATTGGCACTCAAATAAGGCATCAAGAGGATTATAGGAATCATTGAGCCCTCCAGAAATAAGAAAATTTTGTATCTATTTTGGATTTATTATAGGTGAATGTTGTTTAGAATTGATCAAATTAGATATAAGATCAGCTCAAAATAATAGAAATGTATGCACCAAGGTCTAATATATGGCACTTAGTTAATCTTTGCTTTGTTTTTTTGGACATTTAGATCAATTATGGTAAATTCATACACATCACATACGTAAGACTCGAACCCATGACCTCTTGGTTGTTAGCTAAAGCTCTCAACCAACAGACTAAGAAGAACTTCTGTGGACTGACTAGTAAGGATTGTTCGGCCGGTAGACTGACTTAGATAAGTTGGATTGGTCGAGTCGAGTATTCTTGTTTGCATGCGAGCAAGCATCTGCTTGAGGGTCAGATAAGGGCTATACTATTGAGTCTTATGGATTCTGGCCAAATTAATCAAAATGTTCAAATCAAAAAGCCTATAAATATGACTACATTCTATGTAGAGTGGGAGGATAAAGACCTAGCAGAACTAAAAAAATCTTTTGCATATTCCTAGCAATCACCACTAATGACCACCACCGACAATTGCCACCACAGTCTTAAGACTCATATCAAGATTTAATGCTATTGTTAGATTTTAACTGTCTATTTATAAACACCCAATTTTTATAATCCCTATTAGAGAAATCAAATACTTGGCTATAAATGATCTCATCCTCTTCTAAAGAAAGGATGATCTTTGTATTTCTTGATTTATGGTGGATTATTTAACTGGGTCAGCCACTATGATTTTCTATTTTTGTATTTTTTACTTAGACATTTTTTTGTCTTTATAATTTTTCTGTACATGTCAAATTTTTGTTAAAATTATGATATAAAACACTAACTTTGTCGACAAAAATTTTCTTAACATATAACAATTATACTAATCTTAAAATAAATGCAATGAATTAATAATTTATCTTAATAAAATTTTCAAATATTTGGACCAAATGTTTTCCAATGCATTTAAGCTGCACTTTCATTATAAATTCTTCATTTCCAACTTCATTCTCCCTTTTGTAATAACATGAAGTTCTAATATTTAAAATTAGGTTTTTTATATTTTCAAGATAAATTATTAAAGTGGAACTTATCTGCATTGCATTCAAAGTTATCCTATTTATATACTTAACACATAAACATTATTATTTACGCATATAAATTTTAAATAACTTCAAGAATAGACCATTCTCACCTCTCTATTATAGGTTTTGTTTGTGATAGCTTTCTTACTGTTTTATGAAGCAGCTTTTACATAGAATTTTTTATACTAGCTAGAAAGCTTCATAAAGCAGTAAGAAAGCTATCTCAAACGAGGTCATAATCTCTTTATTGAGCTTTTTGTCTTTCACAAGGCACCAGTCCCAACGCTCTTCGTACATCTCATTCCCATATCTTTCACCTCTTATTTTTCCTTTACACGCAATCTCTTCCTTAACGAGATCCCATTGTGACTTCCACATCTCATTTTCATTCCTCTTGCTGTCGGTCTCATCAATGTCCTTCCAAGCGTGATTGTGTTGAGACTTCTCTATCTCTTATTCATCGACTCATGAGATCCCATTCGAAAGCCACTATAATTTTCTCTTAATTCTCGAGGGTTTCATTAAGTTAACGAAGTGTTATATTATATAAATATTAATATTCACATGTGTAATATGTAAATATGATCATTTTAAATATTTTGTATTTAAATCCGCCATTATTAAATTATTAAAAGTTATCGTTACAAAAGATTAACCTAATTGGAATTACATATTGATGTGATATATCTATACCAAATGATTACACCATAATTTTTAATATGCATATAATTTTTATAACAAAAATTTCTAATTCAATTAAAGCATCACTATTCAATAATATAAAAATAGTGCCAACTATTTTGACGACTAAGAGGATCACATTTATAACATTTTAATATAATAGGAATCTTCAGTAAATTATGCCATTCAGCTTTCAAAGCAATTTAAGATTAGTGCAAATGGAGTGATGGATGACTGATGATAATATATTTATTATTAATAAATGAGCAATTGAAATAAAATAAAATGATATAACATATATGAATTTTTTAAATATAATATTGTATATGTATAAATGCATTCACATGTGTCTTAACAGGAGGTGGTCCGGTCATAATGAAGATACTCGCCTTCAAGACAATATTCTTTGGACGCTTAGCTTAACCAACTAGGTGGTTCGCCCTTAGCGGGGTGAGTCAAGGATGTCACTCTTCGTTGCCTCAATCATCAGTTCCCGTTGTAAAAACATCACTCCTCTCCTAAGTTCGGTTACAAGAAGACTCTCACATGGGATATCCCACTCACCCCACAAACGCTTATGATCGCAACTAACCTCGACTTCTTTAATATGCTCACTTGTTCTCCCATGACGATCCAATACATATCATAAGAACGCAAGTCGCAACAGGTCCGCCACTACAAAGTACAACCAACTCGACACCAACTATCATGCAACTCGCTTTTTACACCACTCGCCAGTAAAATTACAGAATTATTTCACTCGCCCAGAGACCAATCTTTCACTAGCCAATACCATCCCAGCTCTCCACTAATCAGTGAGCAACACACGTGCATAATATGGTGTAGCATTATACATGTAATCTGTATAGCTTTTTATTTTTATATTTTTTTGCGTAGCCCTTCCGTAGCCCCAAAAATTTTATAAATAAGAGCTAATGAGTATTGTTTGTCTAAGATCTCTAATCTTCCTCCGTTCTCCTTCTATATTCTCTATTCTTGCTTACAGGCTCCTCTGCTCTTCTGGCAGATATATTAGTAAAGTTAGATATCATCCACAGATAAATTTAGATTCAACAAATATTTTAATATTATATTTATTTAATACGTTCTCATATTTTACATTTTGAATAATAATTTTTATATGTCCGTATCTTCTTATTGTTTATGATGCAGCTTTTTTTTTTCTCGGGATCTTTTTATTTCCTTATCTATAACTAATCCCATCTAAACTCAACTAATCCTCTTTCTCAGCAAGAACTAATCTCTCTCTCTCTCTCTCTCTCTCTCTCATGAGTCATGTCTGCTAGCAGAACCTCCACAAGGGGTAGAAGAAGCAGCAATGGCTTCTCAAAGAAAATAGCAAGCCTCGTCTCCTTCTCACCATCGGCTGAGTCTTCCGCCACTACAAACTGCGGTTGCGGCGCAACCACCATGTTTAATATCCGCCGCCTCTGCTCCCTCCTCCGACGACTCTTCCGCCGGCGACGCAAATCTCCGGTCATCATACGTCAATTCCCGCCCGTTGCAGCGACACAGGAACCCCCACCTCAGCCGATCCGGATCGCAACCTTCAACGCTGCCATGTTCTCCATGGCTCCACCAACCCCAAACCCCCACAACCCTCCGGCCGGCAATCTCAACATCCTTGGCAAAGCCCTAAACGACCGGCCCAAAAGCATACTCAAACGGCAGCAGACGATCTCCAATTCAAAGAGAAGAGTTTCCATTAACCTCCCCGAAGACCAAATCTCCATCGAGAGAAGCCAGCAGATAGCCTCTGCTGATAAATTACTCCAAAAGGGCAAGGCTCCAATGCTTCATCAGAACTTCGGCTTCGTCGATCGAATGAGAAGAACTGACACGAGTGTTCTTGATGTGTTGATGGAGGTCGACGCTGATGTATTTGCTCTGCAGAACGTGAAGGCTGAGGAGGAGAAAGGGATGAAACCCCTTTCAGATCTGGCTGATGGGCTGGGAATGAAGTATGTCTTCGCCGAGAGCTGGGCTCCAGAGTTTGGGAATGCGATTCTCTCCAAATGGCCTATCAAGCAATGCAGAGTTCAGAAAATCTGCGACGATGCCGACTTCCGGTGATTACTTTTTCTCAACTCGAATTATGGTTTATAACTGTCCAAAGCTTTGTTTTACAAACCAGCTTGGTGAACTTTGAATCAGGAATGTGTTGAAGGTGACGATCGAAGTGCCAAGAGCAGGAGAAGTTAATCTTCATTGCACGCATCTCGATCATCTCGACGAAGCATGGAGGATGAAGCAGATTAGCGCCATGCTTCGATCGAGTGATGGGCCTTACATATTGGCAGGAGGGCTAAATACTCTTGATGAAACAGATTACTCTGAGGAGAGGTGGAATGATATTATAAAGGTTGTGAATTTTTTCCCATTTGTTTGTTTCCAGCTACAGTTTCACTGGAAAGAAATTAAGCTCGCTGATTGTTGTTTGTTACAGTACCATGAAGAGAATGGGAAGCCAAGGCCAAAGGCTGAGGTGATGAGGTTTCTCAAGGGGAAGAATTACATTGATGCCAAGAATTTTGCAGGGGAATGTGAAGCTGTTGTTGTGGTTGCTAAAGGGCAAGGTAAAAGCTTTATCTTACTTATTAATTACATCTGTTTAACGATTTAGGCTTCGTTTGACACAGTTTTTTTAATGTTTTGTAAAACGATTTTTTAATACAAGTTTTATGTTTTGTTTGGGATGATTTTTTTTACTTTCTTAAAACAGCTTTTTAGTATTAAAATCTTACTTTTTGTATTAAAAAGCTACTTTAAGAAATTTTTTAGTAAAAAAAGTAAAATTATTTAGTAGATTTTGTACTAAAAAAATGATCAAGGCGTTGAAGGAGAAGATGCAAAATATAATGAAGATTCTGATTCAACTTATCATTTTAAGCATCATAATTATGTTATCTCACATTAAAACGTTTCTTCAAACCATGCATCACATGACTATCATTATTGATGGAAAGTTAATAACTTTTAATTTCATCATTGTATTTTTAGGATATTTTGATCAAAATTTAGTCAGAAACTTACTTTGAGATTAGTATCAGATGAATATTTATTGATTAATTATGTATTACACTCATCTTAAAGCTAATTCAACGGCCTTGATTTCATCTATGTCCTCAAATGCAGATGTGCAGGGGACTTGCAAGTATGGAACAAGAGTAGATTACATACTAGCATCACCTGGTTCACCCTACAAGTTTCTGCCTGGATCTTATGGGGTTATCTCATCTAAAGGGACTTCAGATCATCATATTGTAAAGGTTGATATTGTTATTAATGGCAATATTGAAAACAATCACAGAACACAAAAATCAAGGAAAAGATTAGTCAAAATAGACCGGTTTTCCTCCAAAGGAATTTGGAAAGTTAATTCATAAGCACCGTTGTCTTTCAAATTATCCTTTGTTTCATTTTGTTTTCACTTGCTACATATAGTTCTGATCCTCAATTGTAACTGCATACTACTAGTTCTTTCTTTCTTTTTTTTTTAGGAAAAAGGTTTTGGATATAGTTTAAATTTTTGTTTGAGAGTTGCTAATTACTAAGATTATTTGGTGATAGTAGATCTCAACAATTATGAGCCGTTAGATTCAAGGGTAAAAATGTAATTTAACCATTGTCATGTCATTAGCGTGGTATCTTTATCATTTCTCTTTAGTTTATCATGACACAAATTTAAAATTTTGACGATACTTCCTTTTCTTGCTTTCTTAGAATGACGAGCATCAAAGTATAGCTGTTAATAAGATAACAGAAATAAGTGTAGTGGTTCGGACAAAAAACATTTTCAAGATGAGCACATTGCGAGCATTTGCTCCATTAGCCCAAATTCACACTATTAAGTTGTTTGATTGGGTGACTCAACCTAGCCCTCAGCTCCCATTTTATGACTTGGGATCAAAATTCTTCAAAGAAATAGAAGTAGATCAGAGAGTCAGTGAGAGATGAATTACAAACACATAAGTCAATCTTAGAGAGATTAGCAGAGGCATTGCTGATTTATCATCTATATTTCATCAACTAACAAGCAATGTAATCTAAAATCCAAATTTATCATCATACCCTCCTAATTGAGAAATTTCATGATGAGATAAAAGCCAACTATCATTACTTGTAATGCCCTAACCTCCCCCAAATCATCCAAAATTGGTAGTTGTTGGCCTAGTGGATAGCATAGTACTTTATATATAAGATATTCTTAGTAATCACATGCATACATGCTTTGGTTGATGGGAAGATGTGAAGTTTCTCGATAGGCTATATCTATTAACTTCTTTAGTGAAAGATTGCTCAATAATTAGTTTATTAAAGTTGTAATTAGTGATATGTACCCACTAAAAAATGATCATTAAATTAACACATACAAATCGAAAAAAAATTATTATTATTATTTTATTTTATATTATTTCTTATTTCTTAGATTGATTGATGTTAAATTTTTGTGTGCGTAGAGTATTACTCAAGTAATGCGCATTTCTATAAGAATGAATATTAATATTAATCATTGCATGTGTCTTTAGTCAAAAGAGGCAACAAAAAAAATATTTTACCGGTTCATTAGGTTGCTTGTGGATGGAAAAATGTTGAAGTCAAAGGTGACTCAGAGTTTAGGGATTTGAAATACTTAACAAACTACCAAGTCACTATAGAGAGGTCAACAAAGTCACAAAGATCACTTGCAAAACTATTTCACAAATTAAACATTGGAATAAGAGAGAGAGAGAGAGAGAGAGAGAGAGAGAGAGGATTGAATACAAGGATTATGATCTAAAGATTTGATTCGAAGAGCATGACAAACTCATGAAAAAGTTAGGACCTTGTTCACATGGTGCTTTTCTTCAAATAGGGTAAATAATTTGTGCGTTTATGAAGGTGATGTGTTATTATGGAGCCTTAAATATATGTGACGGGGTTTATCAAATTTATCTTGTAAAATTTCATACATAAATATATTAATTAATAGTTTACTTTTTATTTAAAATCAAGTATTAGAGTTGTTATACAACTTAAATTAGTTTGTTGGTAGGGAGCTTTGTCTACCAATCAATAGGTTTTGGATTCAAAATTTCAGTTTGTTTAGTCAAAAAAAGAAAAACAAAAAGTTCTTTGTGGCAAATCAAATTGTATAGGCGCATCACAGAACATGTGTTGTGAATTGGCATAAATTGATCAATAAAATGATATAACCTTCGGTTTGACTTTTCACACCAAAAAGTTTCTTAGTCATGCGACTTTCGTTGTTCTTGATCCGGCACCAATAAAAATCTTTGAACCTTTATAGGATAATACTACAATATTTTAATATAATAATAATAAATTTATTTATTTTTATATTCTTGTGTATATTATTATATTGTTGCTTATATGATCCATATAAAAAAAGATTATATTATATATATAAGAATGTGGGCTTATTTGAAAAGTATAGCTTTGAATGGTTGCACTCCCATTACATTCTACTTCTCTTGGAGCCTCTTTTCTCTTTTTCTCTCTTTTTTGAAGCTTAAGGCTCATTTGATTGCTTACATTCAAAATATTATATATATGTTGTTGAAAAAATTGTTATTTTCATTGTTATTTACTAATTATATTTAGTCAATTACTGAATTTGATAAAATTTATTAATTTTCAAAATATATTTTGAAACTTAAAGCAACCAAATGAAACAAATCTATCTAGGTGCAAAATATCAAGCTTAATATCTGAATTTAAGGAACTTATTAAATTTATTATTAAAATTTTGTTGAATCTGAGTCATAATAGAAATTTATCACTTTTTATAACTTTTCATCATTAAAAATATCAACAAAAAAAGAAAAATCTATGAATAATTTTCATCATTACCTATTATTGTCATAGATGTTATGGAAGTGAGCTATTTTTTAGTTGGTTAATTAATTGAAATATAAATGTTGCTAAATGTCTTCCATAAGGTTTTAAATCAAACCTGCAATAAATTTTAACCCTTTCAGCAATTAATGCCTCTTGCTTTTTCTTCCAAATGAGATGCGGAGAGATCAATCCGATCGAGTCAAGACGGTTTAGCTCAGATTAAACCGGTTTTCTGAACCAGCCAGCGCAATTGGTTCAGAGCCTTTGGGCCATGATTGTTAGTACATAATATTCAAATTTGAAATCTATAAAAAATAACACTAATATTAACTTATTAGATACATATTTTGATGTAATTTAGATATTAAAATAATATTTAATTAAAGGACTGCCTGGTCCGGTGAAAAAAGAATAAAATGTATTTAGGGGCCGTTTGGTTGCATGAAAAAGAAATGTTATATATATATATATATATATATATATATATATATATATATATATATGAATGTAAGGGTTTAGGATGATATTAATTTTTTTGTTTGGTTTGGCGGTTAGACCTGCAATGCTTTATGGCATTGAATGTTGGCCATTAAAAGAGAAGTATAAGAGGATGCTCAGGTGGATGAGTGGCTTTACTCTTAGAGGCATGATATGAAATGAGCATATACGTGAAAAGGTTTGAGTAGCTCTAGTAGTAGATAAGATTAGAAAGAGTCGTCTTAGATGGTTTGCTCACATAAAATGGCGGCCTTCTGATGACCCTGCTAGGAGAGATGTTTTAGATTTAACCTACGTTAAGAAAGGTAGAGGTATACCTAAAAAGACTTAGTTAGAAAATATTAAAATGGAACTTTCTTTATTAGATCTAAATGAGAATTTGACTCTTAATCAGGCGTAATGAAGAAAAAGGATTCATGTAGCCAACCCCACGTGGTGGGATAAAGGCTTGATGTTGTTGTTGGCTTGAAGTAAAGTTATTAAGTGAATAGCGATGACTAGGGTGGGTGAAGGTGGTGGGTGGCCAAATGCAGCGGTTGACGGTGGCTAGCCAACAGTGGATGGCGGCGATGGCACGAGGTGGGGGGCGGTGGTGGGTAGTGGTGGCTGGCTGGTGAGTAGATGTAGCCAGCAAAGGGTAGCAATGCCTTGAGTTTACAATGTATTTAAAAATCGCCTAAATCTGAGGAATTCCAAATAAATAAAAAATGAACTGAAATGGAATACACTGCATTTGCTTTATTTATCTTGAATTTGTTTTTCATCCAACCCAATACTAAAATTATCAAAACCCTTGCATTTGGATTACTCTACACCCTAAATGCATCAAATCAAATAGCTCCTTAAAATATTTTAAAGTTATTTGGACGAATGTAAAATAAATATATGTGATTATTATTATTTTTATTTGGTTTGAAGTAAAATGAATACAGTGTAAATCTCATAAATAGTGTTGGTTGATGGCTATAGTGGCCATGTGTGGCTGATGGCAAGCAGCAGAGGATGACCAATGGCTCCGACCATTGACGGACTGTGATGGCGGGTAGTTGGTGGTAGCAACCGACGATGGAGGTCGATAGTGGTGGATAATCAATGTCAATGACAAGTGACCAGTGGTGGTGGTAATTGATCAGCTGCGACGGTCGATGGTTACGGGTGACAATAATGATTTAAGTGTCAAATATATGTTTGTAAACCCCTTTCAAATAATTTAATCACAACAATTTACATAACTTGAAGATGAATAAAAAAGGAAAAAAATGACATACATATATAGAATTTTCTCATAGTATACATGACAATATGATATCCAAAGACTATAAAAATCTCAGCATTAAAAAAATAATAATAATAAAATTATGAGGATATCCTCACTCTTTATTATTAGTATTTTTTTTTTTCAATGGCAAAGCTTAATTGGAATGACTCTCCAGATCAGAATACCCAATCCCCTTCCTGGTGGTCGGAAAAACCATGAAAACCAAGCTAGCGAAAACCCCCGCCCCAAGCGGCAGATTCACCAACAACTCCTTAGCATCAGCCCCTGCGCTCGGGAAGAAGCAGCTCTGTATATCCGCATCGCTGAACGCCAGCGCCAGAAACACCAATACTCCAAACACGGCGTGCACCCAATCCACCCACTGCCGGCGCCGCCGCCGCAAATCCTCCTCTCTAAAAATCTTACCTTTTTCTTCCTCCCCGCCGTAGAAATTCAGCACGTAAAGTCCCTCCGACGTCGCAAAGCCATAATAAAGCCGCCCGTCTCGGCCGAGTAAACTATCAGTAAAGGTGAAGAAGACGCATGAAAGGATCCCGAGGAAGAGGAGACCGTAGGTGAGGCATTGATTGGAGATGTAGCAGCGGCCTTTGTTGGAGAAAGAAGGGGATAGGGCTTGGAAAATGAGAAAGGTGCCGGTTGGGAGGAGGTTCGATAGGTTGGCTGCGCTGGCGAGTGTCTTGTCGATAACCAGCGTTCTTGTGGTTTTTGTTGTCGCTGCAGAGGTACGGACCGCCGGCGGAGTGGAGGGGCTTCGGCTGGGCTTGGAAGCTGGGGTGGGACTCTGTTTTTGTTCGATGAGGTCGGGATCGATGGAGTAGTGGAAGCCGCCGAGGATTACTGATGTGTTAGCGCCGGCGCCGCCGGCGTTGCTGACGCCGGTGGTCATTGCTTTGAAGAGGGTGGAGGAAGGGGTACAATTGAGTTAGGTGAGGTGGAAATAAATTGCAAGAGGAGTGCGGAGTCCGTTCCGTGCTTAATATTGGCCGAGAAGACTCGAGGAAGGAAGGAGAAGGAGAAGGAGAAAGCGAAAGAGGGGGAGCCAAGTGGTAGGCAAATAGACGTTTCTACCCTCATTGGGTGTTTGACTATTGACTAAATAAATAAAATGACATTTTATTTATTTATTTAAATATTACTTATGTATGTAATAAAGAATAAAGATAACTATTCAAAAATTGTACAACATATAAAATAAATATTTTTATAATTTTAGATTAAAATGTATTCAATAAAAGAAATATTTTATGTAAGTAAAATTTAATACTCTTATAAAAAGAAAATAGGTGTTAATAATTTAGTTTAATTAATATAATATTTATTATTCCATCTTCAATTAGTCTAAATAGACATTGCTTGTTCTATTTAGCTTGTAGAAACTTAATTAGATTGTCATACTTATCAATTATAATTATTATGGAATATTTTATGCCTATGAGGCTCTTTGTAGACAAAATAATAATTAATTTGAAGGGCATAAATATTCAAAGGTAGATTTAAGAGGAGCTTGACACCATATGCCCCATCCAAAATTTTAAGATATATTTATATATTATGTATTTATCTATATAAATTTATTTTTCATAAAAAAATAGAATTTATAACTATAGATATCAAATTAAAATATTAATAATATTTTTAAAATACTCAATTTGTAGCTCAACTAAAATTCACAGCTCAGCTGCTACAAATATTTGAATATACAAGTAAATAAAAATATTAAAAAATTTCCCACAAAAAAAAATGTATACAAAAGAATATATATTCCATCAACATAACAACATAATTTTTTTTGAAAAAAATTTATATTATGATATTTTTATAAAAAAGATATGACTAATTCATTTAAAAAGTCTTAAATTTACTTTGAGATTAGTTTTATGAATGAAGAAATTATATTGCACTAATTTTAAAATAAGTCTAAAAATTTAAGCTCTTTCTAATAAAATTTGCTTCAAAATATTATGTAATAAATTAATTTTTTATATAATCTTACTACTGTTTATTTAAATGGAATTTTAATAATATAGTAAATATAGACAAATGAGTTATTATATTTTTATTGGATACTTACGACATGAGGTTGAGCGGCTCACACGTCAGTCGTTGAAGTGCTAACTTGCAAATTCTGAAAAAATTAGAAGGTTATTTGTATAAAATTTATTTTAACTAGATCTTTAAAAAAAACAATAGCCTTAATTAAGTTAAAATGAATAAATTTATAATCTTTTAAAATTATAGCATTATTACTATAATAATATCTAATTTGTATGCAAATAATTTTTAAAATTCTAACATTATTAGACTTACATATAGGAAATAATATTTTATTCTTATTTGGAGAAAAACTGAAAAACGAGAGACTATAATCTTACTTACGAAATTCTAGAATTATTATTTATTTAAAAAAAAGATTAAAAATTAAGGGTATTTTTGCAAATTACTAATAATTTAAAATTGTAAATTGGAAAAAAAATTGTTTTGTGGCAGGAAAACTCCAAAAAGATGAGGAGAAGACTTGGCCAAATCAACTAAGAAATAAAGACTTCGAAAAGGAAAGGGATGTGACCCTTTGGAAGTCAACAAGATATTCATCCTAAGGGTTGTAAAGAAAATTGTTCATTTAGAATATTAAAATCAATTTGATTAAATTTATATGTGATACGTCATCAGAAAATTATCTTGATTGGGCACGAATCTCGAGGAAAAATTCAAGTTGGAAACTTCAAAAATTAATTCGGAGACTATTTAAACTCCGATTTCAGCAAGCTTACAGTCGAACTGAGCGTCTCGGAAATACGAATCCAACAACACCAAATTCGACTCAATCCGAGCCCAAACGAGTCCAAATCAAGTACCCGAAGTGCTGTTGGAAGCATCAAACAGCAATTTGAGTTACCAAACGGTCTCCGATTTTGACGAGCTTATACTCGAATCGAGCGGCTCGACGAGACGAATCCAACGAGCCCAAGATCGCAGAATTCTGATATCATTAAGACCTTCAAATTCTTGATAAACGGCTCACGATCAAGGGATTCAATATCGACCGTTCATCCGGATCACTCCTTATTTGCCCTTGATCCCTCACATATTTACGGGCTATGCCACTCCAGAAAAACTATAAATAGCCCCTCATTTCTCTTAAGAGGGGACCCAAGCCAAGAAGAGAAGGAAGAGAAGAAGAAGAGAAGAGAAGTCTAGGAGGGAATAACTCCTCCTCGACCACCGCCGGAACTCCGCCGGAACTCCGCCGGAACACCGCCGGAACACCACCGAAGCACCACCAGGCACCCGAGGGACGCCGGAGCTCTGCCCGACACGGGAGTAACGTCGGAATTCTGCCCGACGCCGGAATTCTACCCGACGCCCGAGTGACGCCGGACTTCTTTCCAAGTGACGCTGGAATTCTACCCGACGCCCGAGTGACGCCGGACTTCTTTCCAAGTGACGCCGGACTTCTTTCCAAGTGACGCCGGAATTCTGCCGGACACTCAAGTGACGTCGGAACTCTGCTTGTCATTGTAACTGATACTCATTGTAATCTGATCGTCCTGAATTTAAAGGACGGATCAGCCTCGTGTACTTCAAACGACACTAGTGGAACTCTTTCAACTGGGCGTGGCCCCGTGGTTTTTTTCCTTTCCAGGGTTTTCCACGTAAAAATCCTGGTGTTACTATTTCGATTCTGTTTGTGTGCTGAATATACGTACAACGCTGAGACGGAAATATTAAACTCTATCGCCGCGTATATTTGAGTCCGCAACAGTTTGGCGCCGTCTGTGGGAATCTTATCCCACAACTTCAAGTATTGCTGCGATGGTCAATAGGCGTAGCAATCGCCTCATAGGAGCCTCCCGCTCCCACTCTCCCCAATCCAGAAACCAGTCTATAAATCGTGGACATCAAGTTTCTGCCTCCTTTCTTCCTGGGGGGCAACACATTGCTGGAGAAGGAACCTCAGGGCCTTCCTTGGAGGAGCGAATCCGAAAGATGGAAGAATCTCAAAACGAGATCCTACAACTCTTGCGAGAGACCCGACAGCCGATCCTAACACCTCAGGAGGAGGTTCTTCTCCCTCGAGATCCACCACGTGTCGAAGCTGTTCAAATCGAACATCTTCAAGACGAGATTCCTCTTCCTCCACTCAGGAGGCGTTCGCAGTCATATCAAGATAACGAACTGGCTGATACAGCAAGTTCTACCCATCCTTCGCACACAGGTCGGCAACCTCGTATTCCTTTGGACCTCCCCGAAGAGTTAGCCCGACCACACATTGCTGAGCTCCCTCGCAATACCCTTCGCCACGAACTACGACGATTGGTCCGAGAAGAGTTCCCTGCACGAGGCATAAGGCAACCCCTTCGTCAGTGGGACTTGCAGGAGTCATCACCCTTGACAGAAGCTATTCTTCAACACCCTATTCCGGCTGGCTTTAAGCTACCAAGCGTCGAGTCCTACGATGGGACATCTGACCCGTACGAGCACATCGACCATTACAGGACCATCATGCATATTCAACGAGCCTCAGACGCACTCCTTTGCCAGGTTTTCCCTGCCACTCTTAAAGGACAAGCTCGAACATGGTTCTATTCACTTCCAGCCAGAACGATCCCCACATTCGTCAAATTGGCCAAAGTATTTGTCGAACAGTTCGTAGCCAATCGAAGAATCACTAAGGATTCCTCCCACCTATCTGGAATCCGTCAGAATGAGGGAGAATCGTTGAAAGAGTATTTTCAGCGATTTTCTACTGAGGCTCGACAAATTCCGGGAGTAGATCCTGAATTATTGAGAGGAGTCTTTCTTGGTGGCCTCCGTCCTGGCCCCTTTTATTCAGCTCTTATGCGAGATACGGTTCATTCATACGCCGACCTGATTCATCGTGTGGAGGCACAAATCTCCGCAGATGAAGCCATAAATGCTCACAGAAAGCAGTTCGAGCAGACAAATGGGAAGCGCAAAGGTGCTCCTGGGATGGATAATTCTTCCTTACAACAGAAAAAGCAAGGGAATAGCAATATACCTCCTAGGCCCCCATTACCACAACGAGAACCTCGGCAGGAGAAAGAGTACACTCCGCTCAACACATCTCGAGCAAATGTATTAATGGCGATTCAAGATCAGGACAAAGTGAAATGGCCGCATCCTTTGAAGCCAAATACAGGAAATCAAGATCAGTACTGTCACTTTCATCGTAGTCGTGGCCACACTACTGAAGCATGTTGGCAACTTAAGGATGAGATTGAAAGACTTATCCGCCAGGGCTATCTTCGACAGTTTATTGGGAACCCACCTACCCGAGAAGAAGCTCGCCCCACTGGGGGGCAAAATCAACAACAAAGACAACCATTGAATAATATTCAAATGATTGGTGAGATTGAGTAATGCTGCAACTTGAACCTTTGTGTTAGTAATACTACTTGTCATGTGTCACCATGTATCTCTTATATGATCAGTAGGATGTCACTCTAATGTCCTTAGTATTTCTACCAAGTCAAATGATGTGGTTGTCTCTATATGTATCTCTTTTATTGTACAAGGGAATTATTGTATTGTCTTACAGTAATATAATATGTTGTTCGTCCAGTTTTGATATTGTCTCTTTCTTTAAAAAAGAATATAAATGACAATGAAAAACTACTGACAAATATAGTCTCTTTATCCTTGATTCGAGAAATACACAATCTTTATTGTGTCTCAATCACTGGATGATCAATCCCAGGGGGATTCGATCTGACCTCTTCCACACAGGTTAACGTCATCGAGCAAAGGCTCCGACATACAACCTCGGATAGGTCTCACATCCTTGGTGGATTCTCTCGACCTCTTCCATACAGGTTAACGTCGTCGAGCAAAGGCTCCGACATACAACCTCGGATAGGTCTCACATCCTTGGTGGATTCTCTCGACCTCTTCCATACAGGTTAACGTCGTCGAGCAAAGGCTCCGACATACAACCTCGGATAGGTCTCACATCCTTGGTGGATTCTCTCGACCTCTTCCATAAAGGTTAACGTCATCGAGCAGGGCTCTGACATACAACCTCGAATAGGTCTCACATCCTTGGTGGATTCCCTCGACCACTCCTATACAGGTTAACGTCATTGAGCAGGGCTCTGACATACAACCTCATATAGGTCAAATGTCATTGGATGATGTCTTGTATCCCAATCATTGGAAGATCATTCTTGGGGAGATTTAATCTCACATCTTCCCTTAACGTCATCAAGCAAGGGCTTTGACTTACAGTCTCAGATATGTCAAACATCCTAAAAGGATGTCTCTCACATTCGTTCAGACTAATAATACATCAAAAGCACAAAGCATGTCTTACAGATGCAATAACAATTCAGGTCTCTCTAGGGGACAAATCCTCATTTCATATACAATATCATTGGAGTTACATAAATTCAGATTCAAATATACATTTCTTCTCACCAGAAGTTGAATCAAAAGGTACACTAGCGACACTCATACAAGCTAGTATCATCCAGCAACAAGTAACTTTAACACAGTCAAATATCCTTGGTGGATTTAAGTGACTTCTCCCTTACTGCACGCAAGCATCTCCTACAACTGCTCCTTTAAAGAAAGGACATAACTGGATCATCATCAGACCTCCACTCAGTTGACAGTGTTAGTGTATTGCCAGAATATTGGCATGTCACACTACTTCGGCCTCTTGATTCAGTAATATCTGATGTTGGCACACTTCAGTATGGATGAATATTGCCTTAACACAATGTTACTGGACGCCGGCCATCATCTGCCCGTCGCCAGACCCTCGTCGAATTTCTACCCAACGTTGTATTTCTGCCAGTTGCGTGACTTGCCTCGGATATCTACCCGACGTTGTACTTATGCCCGTCGAGGGACTTTCATCGGACTTCTGCCCAACGACGAGTTTCTTCCCGTTGCTGGGTCTCTACCCGTCGCCGGACTTTCGTTGGAATTTTGCCCAATATTTTCGTCGGACTTCTGCCCGACACCATACTTCCACTCGACGCAGGACTTCTGCCAGTCGCGGGACTTTTGTCAGACTTCTATCTGACGCCGAGCTTCCTCCCGTTGAAGGACTTCTGCCCGTCGCGGGACATTCGTCGGACTTCTGCCCGACACCGAGCTTCCTCCCGTTGAAGGACTTCTGCCCGTCGCGGGACATTCGTCGGACTTCTGCCCGACACCGAGCTTCCTCCCGTTGAAGGACTTCTGCCCATCGTGGGTCATTCGTCGAACTTCTGCCTGACACCAAAGTTCTGCCCGTCGCCGGACCCTCATCAGACTTCTACCCGACGCCGGACTTCTGCCCGTCGTCGGACCCTCGTCGGAGTTCTACCCGACGCTGGATTTCTACCCAACGCTGTACTTCTTCCCGACGTCGGACTTCTGCCCGTTGCCGGATGTTTGTTGGGCTTCTACCCGACACCAAATTTCTACCCGTCGTGGGACTTCTGCCCGCTGACGGATTTTCGTTGAAGTTATATCCGACGCCGTAATTCTTCCCGACGTCAGACTTCTGCCCATCGCCGGGTGTTTGTTGGGCTTCTACCCGACACCGAATTTCTACCCGTCATAGGACTAACATCTCACCTCCACATGATCTCTTAAAGAAGAGAAACTCTAACTTCTGCGCAAAGGGAGGGGCGCCGAGTCAAGTAGGGAAAGTCACCTACTCAAAAACAGCGGAAGGCCTCAAAATGCCAGAAACTAGATGAGAGAAGAAAGAAATTTCTAACTCCTGTACAAGAGGAGGGGCGTTGTCTCAAGTAGGAAAAATCACCTACTGAATAACAACGGAATGCCTCAACTGTCAGAAAGCCAGAATGAGAGAAAAAAGAGGAAAAACTGCTAACTTCTGTGCAAAAGGAGGGGCGCCGAGTCAAGTAGGGAAAATCACCTACTCAAAAACGGCGGAAGGCCTCAAAATGCCAAAAACTAGAGGGGAGAAGAGAGGAATACTCTAACTTCTGCGCAAAGGGAGGGGCGCCGAGTTAAGTAGGGAAATTCACCTACTCAAAAACGGCGGAAAGCCTCAAAATGGCAAAAGCCAGAGGGAGAAAGGAAGAAGGGGCGAGTTTCTACTAGGCCCTGGGGGGTCTATTTATAGTTTTCTTTAAGGGGGGGAGGATTCCAAAATTCTATTAAATTTCCTGAAATTTTTCAAAATTTTCGGAATTTTTTGGGATTTTTCCGGATTTTTTCGGATTTTTAATCCCATGTGGGACCCACAATTTAAAAAAAAAAAAAAAAAATTTTTTAAAAGATAACCGCGCCCCGCGCGGTTCAGCGGGCGCCGCCGCCGGCGGCGGCCGGCCGGCCGGCCGGCCGGTTCGGCCGCCTACGCGTTGCCGGGCTTCGATTTCGAGCCCGGACGGTCCAAATTTGACGTTTTTGGGGTCCCCGGACACATTTTTCGACGTTCCGGACTCAATTTTGACACTTTCGGAGCTCAACGGGGCCTCTATAAGCAAGTTCGAGCAAACGTGTAATTTTTGGAACGCAAATTTTTGCAATTTTGCCAAAGTGAAAAGCCGACACATATATTTTTGGACTCCTGGAGCTTTGACGTCCAAAAATAGGGGGGCAACTGATACGTCATCAGAAAATTATCTTGATTGGGCACGAATCTCGAGGAAAAATTCAAGTTGGAAACTTCAAAAATTAATTCGGAGACTATTTAAACTCTGATTTCAGCAAGCTTACAGTCGAACTGAGCGTCTCGGAAATACGAATCCAACAACACCAAATTCGACTCAATCCGAGCCCAAACGAGTCCAAATCAAGTACCCGAAGTGCTGTTGGAAGCATCAAACAGCAATTTGAGTTACCAAACGGTCTCCGATTTTGACGAGCTTATACTCGAATCGAGCGGCTCGACGAGACGAATCCAACGAGCCCAAGATCGCAGAATTCTGATATCATTAAGACCTTCAAATTCTTGATAAACGGCTCACGATCAAGGGATTCAATATCGACCGTTCATCCGGATCACTCCTTATTTGCCCTTGATCCCTCACATATTTACGGGCTATGCCACTCCAGAAAAACTATAAATAGCCCCTCATTTCTCTTAAGAGGGGACCCAAGCCAAGAAGAGAAGGAAGAGAAGAAGAAGAGAAGAGAAGTCTAGGAGGGAATAACTCCTCCTCGACCACCGCCGGAACTCCGCCGGAACACCGCCGGAACACCACCGAAGCACCACCAGGCGCCCGAGGGACGCCGGAGCTCTGCCCGACACGGGAGTAACGTCGGAATTCTGCCCGACGCCGGAATTCTACCCGACGCCCGAGTGACGCCGGACTTCTTTCCAAGTGACGCTGGAATTCTACCCGACGCCCGAGTGACGCCGGACTTCTTTCCAAGTGACGCCGGACTTCTTTCCAAGTGACGCCGGAATTCTGCCGGACACTCAAGTGACGTCGGAACTCTGCTTGTCATTGTAACTGATACTCATTGTAATCTGATCGTCCTGAATTTAAAGGACGGATCAGCCTCGTGTACTTCAAACGACACTAGTGGAACTCTTTCAACTGGGCGTGGCCCCGTGGTTTTTTCCCTTTCCAGGGTTTTCCACGTAAAAATCCTGGTGTTACTATTTCGATTCTGTTTGTGTGCTGAATATACGTACAACGCTGAGACGGAAATATTAAACTCTATCGCCGCGTATATTTGAGTCCGCAACAATATGATTTATGGTATATTTAGAATAGTTTTTTTTTATTGTTTTGTTTTTCAAATTACAATCATAGTTTGTCTGATAATTACTCTTTTGCCACTTTTCCGTTTCTTTTCAGAAATTTTTGTAGTTAAAAGCTTATTTTTATAACCAATTTACAAATTATATACTTATAATATTCAGAGTAGCTTTAAAAAAAGTAATTTTTTTATAATAGCTACACAATCATCTTTACAAAACATGGAAGTCATTTCTAACAAGTTGTAAGCATATTTGGAGTAATCAATTTTGGGTTCATTTAGGATGACTGTAGCTTTTTATAAAATTGGTTTTAAAATTATTATAGAAAAATAGTCTTTTTTAAAGCTGTTGTAGAAAGTAGATTCTCATCACAAAAAATTCATGAAAGCGATGAAAAATGCTGTAGCCAAATAGAAATTATAATTACGATATAAAAAACAAAGCAAGAAGAAGCTGTTCCAAACAAAGCCTTAAATTTAAATAGCTGAAAATGATTGATTGTTGATTATGAGGGTTACTTATGTGAATAACTTTTGTGCACTTTGTTAGGGAAAATTTGATTTTATTTCTCACTTGCTCTCTGCCAGTTATGCTAGGCTTTGCTTCTGCAAATTCTAGAATGTATTAATCTTATTCTATTTTAACTTTTTTTTGGGCAGTTGAGGGCATTGAACGCTGATCATGCGGTATGAAATTTTTTCGTCGACCGGCGAGTCACGGCTCGACCCGCTTCTATTGTACTTTACGACCATGATAGAGAGGAACAATCACATTCATAACTCTATTGGTGCTCAATCTGAATGTCTTCTGCTAAAGATTAAACACTTTGTGTATCTTAATCTCTAAAGAAGTTTAAGTAGTTTTGACTGGTTTACTGAAAGTAAATGACTGCTTGAGGGATTTAGTAAGCTATTAGATGGTCAAGGCTTCGCTTGAGACAACTTTCGTACTGGTTTGTTTTTTCGATCTCAATCATAAATTTTGTTTGGCTAATACTTTTTCATTATTTTAAAAAAAAATTGTACTAGGAAGCTGATTTCTAGAACAACTTTAAAATATTACTTTTTCTAGCGCAGTTTTACTAAACAGTAAGAAAGCTAGTTGCGAAAAGCAGCTTCTCACCACAAAATTTTTAAAAAGCAATGAAAAAGCAATAGGCCAACAAAATTATAGTTGTAGTCTAAAAAAGGAAATTGCTTTCTAGCATTCTCTAATCATGAGGTCTTTACTTTAAATTTTATGTTGTTACTCAATGTGATGTTTTATTCTAATATAGATGGCTTGTGGCTTCTAACGGCTCATGGACTCTTTGTTGGCTTTGATGGCCATCAAATTTTTTTTTAGTTCTTTTTGTGTTATTCCCTTTTCCTTCAGAGTGAGTGATAGATCCCAAAATAAGCCACTCAAATTTGTAATTTTTTGATACTTCATTGAACATTATCTTCATCAAGCACGAATCTTGATTTAATTTTGAATTAGAAACTTCTAAAACTAAATTCAGGGTCATCTTAACTTCTACTTTAGCAAAACTATGGGGTAACTTAAACTTTCGATGAGACAAATCAAATGGCACTAAAAATGGTCTACTTCTAATCCTTGCCTAGATATCTTATGCCCTAAGACAATGCCTTCAGTTACCATGAACTGACATTTCTCTTAATTTAGCACCAAATTGGTTTCAACATATCATTTTAAAACAACAGTTAAGTGTTCTAGACATGAATTAAATGTAGTGTCAAATACAAAGAAAACATCCATAAATATTTTAATACCCTACTCAATTAAGTTTGAAAAAATAGACATCATGCATCTTTGAAAAGTAGCATGAGCATTACATAAACCAAAAAGCATTCTCCTAAAAATAAAAGTTTCATAGGGACTAGTAAAAGTAGTCTTATCTTGATTCTCAGGTGCAAAAGGAATTTGATGATAACTAGAATATCCATCCAAAAAATAATAAAATGGGTGTCCTACCAACCTATCAAGCATTTGATCAAGAAATGGCAAAGGAAAATGATCTTTTCTGGTTGCTTTATTTGGTTTCTTATAGTCAACATAAATCCTCCATCCTGTAACAGTTCTAGTGGGTATTAATTCATTATGTTCATTAGATATAACAGTCAATTCTCCCTTCTTAGGAACACAATGAATGAGACTAACCCAAGAACTATCAAAAATTGGGTAGATAATCCCAACATCTAACTATTTAAGAATATTTGTTTTGACAACATATTTTATGGAAGGATTAAGTCTTTTTTGAGGATCAGCTTTAGGCATAAAATTTGCTTCCATTAGGATTCTATGCATACAAATGAAAGGACTAATTCTTTTAATGTCAACAATAGTCCACCCAAAATCCTTTTAATAGTTACTTAAAACATTAATCAATACAATCTCTTGATGTTGTTCTAGATTTGTAGAAATGATTATAGAAGAGTGAAATTTTTGCCCAAATATGCATACTTAAGATGACAAGGTGAAACTTTAAGTTTCAAAGTTGGGTCCTCTTTAATAGATGGTTTTAGAATTTTATCTAAAGATGAAATTTTCAACAATTCAAACTATCCTTTGTTCCATTTTTCTTCTCTAGATTTTATTTCAATAGGCTCATTAGATGTAGTTTGTTCTTGTTTATCATCTTCTTCCTCAATCACTTCTCCTTCCAATAATTTTTCTTTGAGATCTTTACTACTGCATCCTCCAAATCTACCATAAAGCAATCTTCTTTCCTTTCTTGAGGGAATTTTATAGATTTTAATGCATCAATTATCTCCTCCTGATCTTGAATTCTCATAATTAATTCTCCCTTTGGAACATAAATCATTGCTCTCCATATTGCTAAAAAAAGTCTTCCTAAAATGAGAGGTATTTCTCAATCTTCTTCCATGTTTAAAACAATAAAATCAACATGAAAAATAAACTTATCAACCTTAATCAAAACATATTTTATTACTCCTTTTAAATAAGTAAAGGATCTATCAGCCAATTGAAGAGTAACAGAAGTAGGTTGAATCTCTCCTATATCCAACCTCTTAAAGATGGATGGAGACATGAGATTAATGCTAGATCCTAAGTCACACAAAGCTCTCCTACATAATTCATCTCTAATAGTTAAAGGAATGATAAAACTCCCTTGATCCTTAAGTTTTTCAAAAAATTTCTTTTGTAGAATGGCACTGCATTCGTCCTCGGTTAATGCCACTGTTTCTTAATCACGAATCTTCCTTTTTCTTACTCAAAATATCCTTTATGAATTTAACATAAGTGGACGTTTGTTCTAAAACTTCAGAGAATGGGATATTAATAGTTAATTTTTTAAACACTTCTGAGAACTTTGAGAACTATTTGTCAATATTTCTTTTGATCAACCTCTCAGGAAAAGGAGGTGGGGATCTCTCAACAACTTTTTAATAAATTTTTTCAAGTTTTTTATTAGGTTCAGTTTGTTCAGAAGGGGTGATCTTAATTTCTTGTTGTTCCTCTTTATCATCTTTAACATGGGGTTGGTCATTCTCTTTATAAGGGCCCCCTAACCCTTTTTTACTTTTAAGTTGGATATTATAATATTATTCTACCAAGTTTTGATATTGAATCAACCTAGCCAATTGCTCTATTTAATCTTTAATTTTTTTAAGAGCATTAGATTGATTAGTCATTTGCATTCTTAACTGGAGAACAATATTTTCCAACGATTCCTTCTGATTCCTTTCATGATATATTTATTCAAATTATGTGGGGTAGCACTGCGACTCTACATATCTTGGTGTCGCAACGCTATATCTCCTAAGATCATTATTAACCTTTAATTCATCCAGTTTTTTAGAAATAACAGGAACTTGAGCAGTCAAAATAGATAAAAATTTATTTTTATAGACTCATGCCACTCTCTTAGGATTCACCCTATTAGCAGGTTGTTGAAAATTATTTTTGTAATTTCTTTAATTAATTCATAAGCCTCATCAAATAGCTTTGACATTAATGAACATCTAGCTGCAGCATCAATTATAACTCTAAGGGATCCTACCAATCCATTATAAAAAGTTTGAATTACTAACCAATCAGGTAAGACATGGTGAGGACATTTCCTAAGCATTTTCTTGAATCTCTCATAACTCTCATAAATGGATTCTCTTTCTAACTGAGTAAAATAAGTAATGTCATTTCTAAATTTGGCAGTCTTAGAAGGTGAGAAATACTTTCCTAAAAATTTGTCGACCAACTCATTCTATGTGATAATAGAGCATGAGAGTAAGGAGTTTAACTATTAATCAAGAGATCTTGGATTCGAATATGCATATGTGACGTGCTTGTGAGTTTTCCTTAATTTGCCTAAATGTTCAATAAAAAAAGGAAGTATAATGATAACAACTCATAAATTGAAAAAAAAAGAAATTAATTTAAAAAAAGTAACACATTACATTTATATTAAATTTTAATTTAAAATAAAGAAATAGGATTAAATATAATATTAATAAAATCATATACAATTAATAAAATAAACATCATAAAAAATTAACATGTGCTAATTTTTAAAATCATCATGATGAAAATTGGGTTAAATAAATAACCCAATTTTTTGACCACACTAATAATAAATCAAGTTTTTGCAGCATTTTTTTTGGCATACTGCAGCAATTTAAACACGACTAAATTATCTACAGTAATTTAGGAACCATTGCAAATCCGTTATATTTGCGTTTGCTGGAAAAGCTTTTGCAGTAGTTTCACGAATGTTGTTGTAGGAAAGCTTTAGTAGTGCTTTTAGCATGTGTTAAAATCGCCACTAATGGGCATCACAGATTAAAAAATATATAATGCCAAACGACTGATTCCTTCAATATATAAACATATAAACAACACATCCCGAAAATATATAAATTAACAGATCTTACCAAATCTCTAATAAGTACAAATTTAAAGTACCATAAACATTTACACATTATGATGTAAAAATTAATTACAAACAATGTACACTAACATTTTAACTTTTTTGGCAAATTTTATTTGGATCAAAATTTTCTAAATATGAACATAATAATAAGAAAATCAGTATGCTATGAGATTAGAATATCATCAAAATAAAAGTATCATCTAATAACTGCAAAGAGTGTCTCCCACCATTTCATGTTCCACACGAGCAGCATAAATAGTAATTACTTTAAAGCTACAAATTGAATGAAATAGTTTATCAAATAATTACAGCATATTGTCTCAATGCTGAGCTTTGTGGCTATAGGTTAGATTAGCTGAAGATTTGGGCGTGCATTTTGGAGAAAAACTGCACTCTATTTCTTTGAGGCAATGAAACAAACACCTGGAGTGCAGTAGCCTGCTCCTTAAAGACCATCAATGGCTAAACCAAGGAAATTTCCACACTTGCAAGCTACCTTCAAAACCATCGTAGAGTCTATCCAAACTAGCACAATCATTCAATGATATATCAATATCCACACTCGGGATGTTTCAAATTGATTCACTAACCTGTTCACGGAATTAGGTAGACAACTCATGACTGGAAAGGTCACGAACGGGAGCTTCATCACGCACGCAGCTGTATGCATTGGCCAAATTGTGGTTGTCCACTTCATGTTTTGGCTCGAGTTCATGCTCTTCCACCATTTCATGTTCTACATGAGCAGCATCGGCCAATTACAAACCTTCGCTTCTAGCATCATAGTTTGACATTGCTTCAAGGTCGAAACTGGCAGCATCGGCTTCCCCGTCGTTAGCTTCCCATTCGTGGTACATGTAATTCCTTGGAGTCACAAACTGAGGATAGGCAAAACCTGGAGCCCGATTTCTGCTGAGGAATGCGACTAGCAACATCAGGAATCACAAACGCGAGAGCCAGGGCATAGGAAGGAGAAGGAGGCGGCCTAGGAGACAGACACGAGAGCAGGAGCTAGGGCAGATGAGGAGAGTAGAGATCGCGGGACCATTTTAAAAATAGTTTTCGAAGCGGTTTTAAAAATGCTGTAAGAAATTATAATAATTTTAGCGACGTTGAAAACCATTGTCTATATCAATCAATAGCAGCGATTTATGAACTGCCGCTATGATTCATTGCGGAAACATCATTTTTTGATAGTGCCAAAAAACTATAAGAAAGTGGACACGTGGCTGCATATGGCTAATGCAAGCCCGCTAAAAACGTTCTTCAACTCAGCAGTATGGCCTTAGATAATTACTCGTAAATTCAATTTTTGTGGATTAAATTTGAGAAAAAATAGCCCTTTTTTTATCGACGTGAGCTTCCCTGAAAACCATGCACGTCTTTCTTTTTCTTTTCTATCACCACCTCTGTCTCTCTCTCTCTCTCTCTCTATGCATATATAAATATTTCACCTCCAATGCTACAGCAACTTGTTATATTCATGAGCTTCCCTCACATTCAGAAGAGAGAAGGGAAAAGAGAAAGAGAAAGCTTCCCTCGTATTGAAGAGAGACAAGAGAAGAGAAGAGAGAGAGAGAGAGAGAGAGAGAGAGAGAGAAGCTTATTATCTATCTCATGGCATCTAATGCCTCAGAAGGAGAGGAGAAATGCAAAGGCTGTGTGATCTTCAACATGGAGTCTCTCTCCATCAGCCTTCCTCAAAAGTAAGAGGGAAGAAATTAGGAGATTTACTTGCGCATCAATAAGTTATTGTTCGTTTGCATATTTTTACTTCTAAATTTTTTAGTTGTTTATATGAAACTCTAATTTCTGAATAATATTAAAATATAATTAATTTTATTTATTTAAAATGATAATACTCTCTCTCTCTCTCTCTCTCTCTCTATGCATTAAAGAAATTAACAGGTAAATCAGAAGTGCATATTCAATTCTTTATCTTTGTTTTGTGTCAGAAAGTTTCTGATGATAACGAGAGAATTTTAAGTCTTATATTTTTTGCACAAAGATCTAGCACATGCATATCATAAAAGCATATAGAAAATACTAGAATTTTTATGTGAAAAATTCAAAAAAGAAAATAAATTATTAGGGTTGATTGAGATGAAATAATCCATTATGTAAATATGTTACAATATTCCACTTTTTCTCTCAATTAGAGGAGAAGAGATTACAAAGTATAAAATACAAATTGCCTTTTTGCAAATGTACGTGGAGGAGAATGTTGAAGATGATCAGATGATCTAATTTGATCGGGTGAGCGATGATCGGATGATCAGATCAGATCGGGTGAGCGATTACAAGCTGGATGATTTGATCCAGTGATGATGATCGAATGATGATGGTCGAGCGCTAGCAACATCAGCCATCCAATAGTAGTAGAGCGATGTCAATTAGATAATGAAAGTCAAACAATGATAAATGGAGAAAGTTGGGCAGTGATGGTCAGACAGGGGCAGTTGAATGAACTTGCTGGCTGGCGGTGATCGTCGACATCTTATTGAGTTCTAGAGTTCTTTAAAGCTCAAAGCTAGCTCTCTCCAAACTCAAGTTAAGATTCGTCTCATGTGAAGAACGATGCTCTATTTACAATATCTTGAGACTGAAATGTTGCTAATTTCGCCAAAAATTTATAACACTACATCAGAAGGTTCATATTGAATCCTTTAATTATTAACCATTCATTCAATAAATAAGTGTCTTATTGACCTTAGAATTGGTTAATCTTAGACTCATTGGATCTATCTCATCAAATCACTCATTTTGAGTATAGGCACAATAAAATTTGGAGATTGTTTAACCTATCAATTAATATCTAAAAGTTTTTAACTATACTTCACATGCTTCACTTAGCCTCATTTAGATTTGGATCGGATCACTTTTGATATTGTTAGATTTATCGTGTCATGAAATCCAATATTACTATAAGTTTGTCAAAATAGGAGTTCGGGTGATGTTTTGTTTAATTTCAAAACTTTCTAATATAAATAATGTATCAAGATTCGTGTGATGAAGTTAATTTCCAATACAAATCATGCATCCTAATTGTTTGAATAGAATTATATATATATATATATATTTACGTTTGAAGTCGCCGATGAAAAAAATTTAGAGGGTAAAATTTATAAAATATACACAGTAGCAGAGTAATTATAAATTTTATATTACTTTCATCCCCTCTCTAATTTCACTATCACCTGAAATAATTTAATATGTACATCATTAAAAATATTTTTACTCTTAATTTTCTTAATGATTCCTTCAAACATAGAAAAAAAAATGAAAGATAGAAATCACTTTTCCACTCTCTTTCTCCTTGACAAAATAAGAGAGACTAAGGCTTCGTTTGGGGCGGCTTTATTACTGTTTCTTAAAATAGCTTTGTAATTTTTGTACTAAAAAGCTGTTTTAAGAAGCAGTAAAAAAGTCATCTCAAACGAAACCTAAGGCTTCGTTTGAGACAACTTTCTTACTGTTTTATGAAGCAGCTTTTTAGTATAAAAATTTCAAATTCAAAAAAATTATGTACTAAAAAATTGCTTCATAAATTAATAATAAAGTTGTCCCAAATAAAGGCTAAGGCTTCATTTGGGACAGCTTTTTTATTGTTTCTTTAAATAGCTTTGTCTAAGACTTTACTTAAAACAACTTTCTTACTACTTTCAAAAACAATTTTTTAATATAAAAATTTTTTGAACTAAAAAGTTGCTTTATAAAGCAAAAAAAAGCTATCCCAAACAAAGCCAAATGCTTCGTGTGTTTTCTACAACAGCTTCTTAGCATAAAAACTTCTTGAAAACAGTGAAAAAATAGTGGCTAAAAATTGTCCCAAATGAAACCAAAACTTATTTCAATACAATCCCAACTTCCATTTTCTTTTCATTCCCCCTCTTCCAATTGCCCAAGTTTCTTAATTTTAGCACATAAACTTCTCTCAATAATGCCTTTTCAATTACAGGAGAGGACTGTCAGAATATTTCTTTGGCAAATCAAAATCTTTCAAGTGCATTTCTGATGCCCACAGCATCAAAGACCTGAAAAAACAAAGAATTCCGGAGGCAAAGAGGCCAAAGTATATGAACAGAAGAGATCAAGAGCTGTCTTGTTCCTCTCCAGAACTTACACACATGCAGGCAAAGAACAAAAATCACTACAGGCTGAGTGCATTTGTTGATTTAGGAGGAAATAATTTGTTTTGATGAGATTTGTACAAATAAATATTGTTGTGTGATTATTTTCAGCTTTGAATGATGAATTGCCTGAATGTATGCGGTTTCATACATGTTTTGACAGACTTTGAAGGTAACTTTGGTTCAATGGAACCATTTTCAGGTTAGAAAATTGCTAAGATTTGAGTGAAAGGAGCTAAAAAATGGGTGAAAAGGCTAAAATTAGTGATGCTAGATTGCAATTGTTGAGATTTTATAGACATTTCTCTACTTTATTTCAGTCTAGACAAAGCCAAGTGTTACTGTTGACCCTATTTCTCCCTAGACCTAGGTCAAAGGGTTGACCTGGTCAAATTTGACCAGGCTAGACCCTGGAACCCAACCCAGTGGGTCCAGGGAGTCAAGCCAGGTCTGCTGAGCCCAGACCCAGGCCCTGGGTCAACCTGGTTGACCAGGTCAACCCAGGTTGACCCATTAGACCCATATGGGTCTAAAACTAGTTCAAATCAAACCCAAACCCAATCCAGGGCTCTCCAAGCCCTATTCTCTCCTCCACTGGACTCAGTGGGTCAGGCTTGACCCATTGGGCCCAAGTCTTGGCCCTGGGTCAACCTGGTTGACCAGGTCAACCCAGGTTGACCCAATAGGCCCATATAGGTTCAAAATCAAATCCTAATCAGATCCAAGCCCAACCAAGGGCTTCAAGGCTCATACCCTCCTCCCTTGGACCCACTTGACTAGGGTTGACCAAGTCAACCCTTGACTTGGTCAACCTAAGCCATTAATAGGTCAAAATGACCCATTAAGAGCCATTTAAAGTCCTAAACCTTTCCTAATCTATTCAAAACCCAAACCACGGCCCTAAGGACTTGATTGCCTCCTGACCAAGCCCTAGATTAGATCTGGACCGTTCCCAATAAGTCTAGGGCATATAAATAGGGATCCTAGGGTTTTATTGAGGGGATCTTGTTCCTATTCTCTCCCAAAAGCTCTCTAAGCCCGAGGCTTCGCTGGTGAGAGCATCTTGAGTCCCTTCCCACCTCATTCCACCAAGATCCGCCGACCAGAGGCCGCCGGCGACGAGATCTCCGGCGAACCAAAGCTAGAAACGTTCCAAGTGATTTTCCAGTCGATCCAAGGCGTGTTTGACCACGGTTTCTTCTACAACTAGGAGCGTGGACAATCTACAAGTGCAACAAGCCCGAGATCACTTAAATCCATTGGATATTTTCGGTATAAACCCCAACCCTAGGCTAGGACACCTTGAGCTAAATAACTTATTGCATAGTGCGTTTCGGGTCGAACCATTGAGCCCACATGATTTCTGTTCAAGTATAGAGCATACGTTTAAAATTTCGTTTAATTTGATCGCCCCGATCGCGAGAACGAGGAGAAAATAGGATTAGGGTTTCGGTTCGCATGTCCGTCCGGGTTGCACGTTTTTCAGGCCGTTGATCGCGCGATCAACGGCTCTGATCGCGCGATCAACGGCTCTGATCGCGTCGTTCCGCGGTGATGTCCGAACAGCGGAGGCCCCCTGACGGTTAATCAGACGGTCCGGCGCGATCTGAGCCGTCCGATCCGAACCGCGGAGAATCCGACGGTCCCGCTTTCGCGCTGACGCGGATAAGTGACCGCGCGGATTTCCGCGCAATCATTGCCAATGATTGCGCGGCGGCGCAATCATTGGCAATGATTGCCCGGGACCGCGGAACCAGTCCCGGGCTGACGCGTATCCCGCGCCGCCGCCGCCGCCGGTGGATTTTTTTTATTTTTTTTTATTTTTATTTTTATTTTTTTTAATTATTTATTTATCTGTTTATTTAAATAATAAAAAAAAATCAAAAAAAAATTTTATTTTAATTATTTAAATAATAATGTTATTATAATATTATTATTATTATTATTATTATATTATTATTATTCTTTAATTATTTTAATTATGTTAATTATTACTATTATTATTATTATTATAATTATTATAATTATTATTATTATTATTATTATTTTAATCTTTTTATTATTATTATTATTATTATTATTATTTTAATCATTTTTTTTATTATTATTATTGCTATCATCATTATTATTACTATTATTTTAATTACTTTAATTATGTTTATTATTATTATTGTTATTATTATCATTATTATATTATTATTATTATTACTATTTTAATCATTTTAATTATCCTACTTATTTTTATTACTATTACTATTATTATATTAATTAATTATGATTACTAATATTATTATAATATCAATATTATGATTAATAATAGTATTATTATTCTAATAATATTATTATTATATTAATATTTATATTATTATAATATTACTATTTATTATTATTATTAATATTATTATAATATCAATATTATGATTAATAATAATATTATTATTTTTAATAATATTATTATTATGTTAATATTTATATTATTATAATATTAGTGTTTATTATGATTATTAATATTATTATAATATTAATATTATGATTAATAATAGTATTATTATTTTAATAATAATATTATTATATTAATATTTATATTATTATAATATTAATATTTATTATTATTATTAATATTACTATAATATTAATATTATGATTAATAATAATATTATTATTTTAATAATATTATTATCATATTAATATTTATGTTATTATAATATTAATATTTATTATCACTATTAATATTGTTATAATATCAATATCATGATTGATAATAATATTATTATTTTAATAATATTATTATTATATCAATATTTATATTATTATAATATTAACATTCATTATTATTATTAATGTTATTTTAATATCAATATAATTAATAATAATATTATTATTATTCTAATAATATCATTACTACATTAAATATTCATGTTATTATAATATTAATAGTTCATTATTATTGTTGACATTATTTTAACATTATTAAATTAATAATATTATTATTTTAATAAGATTATTATATTGTTAATACTTTGAAGCTATCTTGACTATTATTACATTTTTTTTAATGCTTTAAAGTTATTTTATTATTATTTAAATTTATTTTAAAATTCAGATATTATTATATCTGATTTATTTTAAGATTATTAATTATTTTCAAATATTAATTATTTTAAATTATTTTAAAATTACCTTTAAACCTATTTAACTTCAAAAATTCATAACTTTGTCATTTTAAGTCGGATTTTGACGCACAATACCTTAAACTTTTCAGAAAAATATGAATTTTAATTTAAAATTATTCCCTGTATGTGATTCTGTCATTTCTGGATGTTTTTTGTATTCCTATGTTATTTAATTATTTAAATATTATTTAATTAATGTAAATAATTATTTTAATAATAAAAATTATTTTAAAACCCCCTCGGTGGCTGGTAGACCTCCCATGCTTATGAACTGAAGTATTTTCAATTATCTTATTTTTAAACTTACATTATTATTATTTATAATATTTATGTATTTTGAAGATAATTTTAAAATTACATATTATTTAAATCCCTCAATTTTGGGAAGTCTACCCCTTATGAAACTTTAAACCTAGGACCTGTATATGAACAGAATTCATGTGGGAGAAGGATTAGTGAATGATTGTGTCCCAATAATTCACTAATCACTTCATTAGGTTTCTTTACTTAGTGTTTTCGTAGTCCTTGCATGTGTAGGTTGCACAAGCATGTAGCCTAGGCTCTCCTAGATCTAAGGACATGGCTTGGTGTGTTTATATTTGCTGCATTTACCCTCTGTATTATGCCTAAGGGTTAGTTACTTCATTTCATTCCTATATAACGTAGTGACACCCTAAGGACAACAATTAAGGACCCGTCTAGCAAACTTAGAAAAATTCCAGGAATTAGGGTAGAACCCTGAATGAATTGAAACTTGAAACACTTAAACTCAGTGACATCCTAAACCCCTCAAAATTTTCTAGGAATTTTCTGGACTCTTTAAAAATACTTAATTAGCAAACCCTAATTTACCCGTTAATTAAGCCTTAGAAACTTCGGAAAAATATAATAAATCCATTTTAAATCAGAAAAATATCCATAATACCTCAAACTCTCCAGAATTCAGTCCCCAACCTTAGATAATTAGGGCCCCTTAATTGGACCTTAATCTGGACTTTAATTCAACCTTAATCAAAAATCACCTTTTTGCCTTAATTAAATCATTAAAAATTATTAAAAATCTCAAATTTTCCCCAAACACTTGGGAACACCTTCGTAGGTCATCTCTGACCTTTGGGGGTGATTCCAATCAGTTTGGAGCTGATTTGGGCCAAAACCCCCAAAATACCCCTAATTAGGCAATTCCGATAATTCATTTAATTGCCCCAACTTCTAAAAATCATAACTAATTACAGAAAACTCCAAAATGGGCAAACTAAAAGGCATTCAACTCATATTAAGATCTAGTATTTGTTAAAAATATTAGGTGCCCAGAAATCAATCTAAACTAAAAAGTCAACTCTTTGGTCAACCGTAGCCTATAGTCTAGGGCCCGAAACTTCTAAAATTCATAACTTTGCGTAGGAAACTCCAAATCCGGCAAACTCAAAGGCATTCAACTCATATTAAGGTCTAGTATTTGTTAAAAATATTAGGTGTCCAAAAATCAACTTAAATCAAAAAGTCAACAATCCGGTCAAACTTAGTTTAAAACAAGACCAAAACTTCATAAATTCATAACTTTGGATAGGAGAATCCAAATTGGGCATACTAACTGTCTAACTGATCAGGTTAAGGCCTAGTATTTTATAGAAATATCATCTGGTCATAAATACCCTTTAATTAAAAAGTCAATTTTGGACCCCCTTTTGCTTAGTGTATAGGTGGACCCCGAACCCCCTAAAACTCACTAATGCAATTTAAACTTCGAATATTATTACCCTAAGAAATAAAATTGATCCACACATTAAATCAACTAAGATAAATCTCAATTCACTAATATTTGGACTTTAAATAAAACTTCCCTTTTCAGACCTACAACCAACCTGGACAGTAGGCAATTGTAATTAACTACCTAGCTTAGGATTTACCTCAGCCACACAGGCTCTTACACACACTGTAGAATTGTTTGCTAGGGCACCACTTCTGGACTTAGGCTAGGCCGGTGTTTTACTTTTCTGCTGCGTGCCGAGCTTTTCCGGATTTCGTTGCATGTTGTGATTGAACTATTGATGTGTTTGCTTACTTCCATTGTACCCCGGGATTTGATGTGATTGCACGATAGACTACCCATAGGTTAGGATCGAGGTTGATACTAACGATGTCTTCTGCAGGTGGCCATGCTCATGCAGCGCTAAATAAAAGGGGGGCAATAATCCTGATTTAAATACTAATGTCATTTTATGCAGGTGCTTCAGAAATTGCTCAGCCCCCCTAAATAAATGAGGGCTAATTGAAAGTCATTATAAATTGCTACAGGTGCTCCAGAGCTTGCTTAGCCCTCAAATATTTGAGAGCATGGCCAAGTGTGGCTGTGATGAGTATTTTCATTCATATATAAATTGCTTGGGATAATATAAAATTGCTTGGGTTGATTTTTATTAGGATAACCTTGCAGGAGAGTCTAGATTTACTGCTTTCATTTAATGTAAATGGTTTGTAACTTGGTATTGAGTTGTGAAAGTTTATTTTGAGTGGGGATACAAGAATCCAAAGGTTGGATGCCCAAAGAGAAAAGGACACCCAATATGAGGATAGTCCTTTTCTGTTTGAGAATCCAAATTTGGATTATTCTACTACCCGAGGAGTCCAAGGAAGCTGAGGTCCAAGGAGTCCGAGGAAGCTCAGATCCAAGGAGTCTAAGAAAGAGAAGATCAAGAAGATGAAGACCGAGAGTATCCCACTCAAAATAACTTGCGTCAATCTTAGGATTAGAAATCCGGGTTGTTGGTAGTGGTGCCCGGCCACTTTAATTTTCTGCAGACCCTGGGTTGTAATTAAGGGCAGTTAGCCTATGGACATTTATTAATTTGTTTGGATAATTTTGATGTGTTTTATGATTGTGTGCCTCTAGGATTGTTTGCTTTTTCTTAGTTTCTTGGCGTTTTGCATGTCGCTTTTGTTTTAGCCTGGATTTCGTTAGGCTCTTTAAGGACTAAAACTTTTTCTACTCCCAACTAACATTCAAATTTTAAGATTTAAATAATTTAGAAACTTAACGACCTAGGGAATTGCCGGAATCGTCCGGGGTAGCATGCATATCGTTACATTTCTCTATTTCCTTCTATAAGACACTTCCCCGCCCGTGGGTAGAGTCCGGATAATCTGACCTATGAGGATGAGGTGCCGGACCTGGGGAAGCCCAGTCTAATTCTAAAAAATTATTTTTTATAAGCCTTTTTAAAGTTCTATGCATACCTGATTCGGATACTTTAACTAGCATGCATTGCATTAGAAACTAACTAAATCAAAATTTTAATTGCATTAGCTCTAGAAGCATTCACCCAACATCAATCCGGGGCCAATTAGGAAATCCTTTAGATGTCGGCCCTATCTCCGAGAACTATAACCCACCTACCTATCCTTCATAAATGACTGGACAGCATGGTTTTAAAGCGATTAGGTGGTTAGCTGGCTCCCCCTTCCAGGCCGGGGTAAGTCCAGGTTTTTTTTGTATTGCATTAGTTAGGACACGGGTGTTAGTGTTGCGTAGAACACTAAACCCATTAGATTTAGGATTCAAGGCTACTATTGTTTCGCAGTACGCCTCATCAGTAGGTAGGTCTTCTGTCTTCCAGAGACCCTAAACCCTACATATCTGCGTCACACGGATGACGCCACCTCCATCCTTCCCTCCTGCATGTTTCGAGTGCATGATTCATTTATTTTTCTCCAGTTTCTTCTCACTACCTTAGTCCCTCCAGATGCTGATGTGAGCCGTGCATGTTGACTAAGCCTAATTGAACCTCTCTTTCCCTTCGAGTAGGACTTCCTAGTCTTCGCCCTATGTGCCAATCCCAATTTAGAAAGTATAATATAGAATCCTTAATCGAGAGTATTCTCAGGCTCCGGCTTGAGATGTAATTAACCACGGGGGCTTGCGCCCGTGGGAAGCCGAATCCCACTCTCAAATAAACCCCATTCGAGCTAATGTATCGGGTGGGGGAAACCCGTTGTGATTAGATCATATATATTATTACCCATCGGGGTGTGCTGGTGAGAGCCGCTATCCTCAATGGTTAATCATATGTGTGATCGGATCTGCCCTTCCACTGGCCAATACTGTCTCCCTTCACGGGGCGATGGTGTTTGTTTGTTGTCCTTTCGGAGGTCCACAGGTTTCTGGCGACCACGGTGGGACAGGTTTCTCTCTCCATCTTTGGATTCTATATTATCCTTTTCTTGTGTGTACTCCGGGATTGGTACTCCTTTGATTAGGTCCGTCCCACTCTTAGTTAGGGTCCTTCCTTAGTTAGGATCGTTCTTCTTTTTCTTAGTTAGGGTTCCCCCCTAGCTAGGATTCTTTCTTTCCGTTCTTCTTAGTTAGGATTTCCCCCTGGCTAAGCTTCCTTTCCTTCTGACCTTCTAGGTCATTCCGTTCCCTATCCATCATTCATCTTCTCGTTATTTCTTACTAATCATTTTAAATTTCTTTTCTTCTTCTTGGCAGACAGTGCCATGGCTTCCTTCGTGCCTTCCGTTACTTTCAGTTTTGGTTCTGACGCGCGGGTGACACTTCCTGAGTCCCTGCTAGCCAGTCCTCCCGCTGGAGGAATCACTTTTGGTTCCTTCACTGACTCGGCCTTCGTCACTCTTGGCGGGCCGACCCCTGCTGAGGCTGCTGCCTACTCTCCTCCCCAGAGGAGGGCTCGCGCAGCCATGCGACCTTTTGGACGTCCAGTTGCTCGACGGACAGCCCGGGCACCTGCTCGTCCTACTCCTGTTCGTGTGCAGCCGGCACACCCTGTGGTTAGGCAGCCAGTGCCTAGACCACTCCCAGTTCAGCCCACTCGTCCAGCGGTTAGGCGACCAGTGCCTACTGCACCCGTTGTTCAGACTGCCCCGGCCCCTCAGCGCCGGCAGACAGTAGTTACCCCTATTGTTACTCCGGCAGAGGCAGCTCGTGTTCGGGTTCCCCCTCCTTCTTCCTCCAGGAAGAGGGGTGCTCAGATCGAGGCTCCTTCGCCTTCCTCCCGTCGGGTTTCAGCTTTCGCTCGACTGTCTCACCCAGAGACCCTCGTGCAGACCCCGACACTTCCCGTACTTCCTGTTCCCCCTGCCACTCAGGTGGTGGGTTCAGATGCTGCTTCGTCTTCCGCCTCCGGCCTTGGGAGAAGGGCCCGGAGGAATAGAAACCGTAGACTTCGGTTGGCTGCATCCGAGGCAGACAGACAGCGGATGGCAGATTCATTGGCTCACCAGGAGCCAGTTCAGAGGAGAGTGGTCCTTAGGCAGCGGGCACCACGACCAGTTGCAGTTTCCCTTACCCCGGACGTTACAGTTGCCCCTGAGATAGCAGCGGTTCAGGGAGGATGCTTCTCCCCACTGACACACAGTGGTGATGAGGAGGACGTTGCTCGCATTGCGGCGGCCCCTCCTGTCGCTACTGCTTTACCACGCGCTAGGGTCCCCAGGGATGATGCTGCTCGAACCCTCTCTCAGAGGATTCGGAGTATTATCCGCTTAGCGCGGGGTCGAGGCCCTGTCAGTCGAGAGAGGTTACTCCACCAGATTTCTCAGGCGTCCGTTCAGTTGCAGAGACAGACTGCTAGACAGAGGTACAGGTGGCAGAGAGGACAGCCACCCAGGCAGCCTGTTAGTTCAGTTCCGTTGGCGAGACCACAGACAGTTACTCCGGTTGTTGGACGACGCCCACGTCGTCATGGACAGAGGCAGCAGTTGGAGCCTCCCAGACCCCAGCTCCCTTCAGTTGTAGTAGCCCCGCAGCAGTCAGTTGCCCCTACTGGGTCCCGTCGCAGTAGATGGGTGTGGAGACGACGACAGGCAGAGTCCCCTGTCGATGCAGTACAGCCAGTTCAGGCAGTTGAGCAGTTAGAGGCAGTTGTTCCTTCCGGATCAGAGGCAGTTCCGATGGTCTGTGATGCAGCAACGGACGATGATGTTGCAGTTTCTCCTAGTGGTTCACCGGTTCGGGCAGAGCCAGCCCTTAGCCCTTACGAGACTTCTTCCCCTTTGAGTCCGTATACAGAGGACTTCCATCAGACCCTCTACGAGGATGATGCACTTGAGGATGATTTACTCGAGGAGGAGTCAGATGGAGATATACTGGTGCACAGAGTATGCGTGGTTACTAGACGTGGCCACTCAGACGAGCAGATAGAGGCAGATGATGATGATGAGCAGGGAGAAGCTGAGGTAGGAGGATCTCCCCGGTCAGTTGAGACAGATGCCACAGTACTACAGTTACAGACTCAGATGGCAGAGATGGCCAGGGCCATGGCAGCGATGACAGCTCAGTTGACAGCTTTGGGGGCGATGCCCCAGATGACGGGCGTAGGCACTCCTGCTACGTCCAGGGACGAGCCAGCAGCACCACCTGTAGTAGCACCAGGTCCTGTGGGAGTAGACAGGGCCCAGAGAGCAGTTTCAGTGGCACCGACAGCAGTTGCTTTTACTACCCCAGTCCAGAGTCAGTCAGTTCAGTTGTCAGCCGGACAGATTCAGGATCTGATTGCCCAGAAGGTCGAGCAGGCCATTTCCTCCAGGAAGTCTGGAGAGGTAGTTAGCAGGGGGCGTCCTTACCCAGTAGAGTACGAGCACGAGCCCTACCCCCCTGGTTTTGTCCCTCCTAGGTTCAGAGTCTTTGATGGGTTTGGGAACCCGAGGCAGCACGTGGCCCAGTACCGAGCCATCTGTTGCAACATAGGAGGGAACGATGCACTGATGTTGAGACTTTTTGTCAGCAGTTTAGTTGGGGTGGCCTTTGCCTGGTACGCCGACCTCCCCAACGATTCAGTACGCACCTTTGCAGAGCTGGAGCAGTTGTTTGTTCAGAGGTTTGTCAGTGCAGAGCACCGAGTTACAGTTGGAGAGCTAGTTGTGACTAGACAGCGGCCCCGAGAGCCTCTCCCAGATTACATAGTCAGATGGAGGAACCTCAGCCTACAGTGTGAGCCCCAGTTACAGGAGCAGCATGCAATAGAAATTTTATTGAAGAACATAGATGGTCCGATAGCACCTTATCTGAAGGGTTTCAGCATCAGAACCTTTCAGAAGTTGTTGACAAAGGTGATCAGTTTGCAGGACAGCATACCCGATGCAGTCCCTCCTAAGGTTGAGAGTCAACCTTCTCGTAGACCTCAGCGGCAGGAGTCATCAGGAGCACCTCCACCTATGAGAGGAGAGATACACAGTACTTATGGGCCATCAGATAAGGGCAAGAAGCCCTTAGTCAGTTCGGCACCACCTCAGCAGTCTCACACACCGGGCCAGTCAGCAGTGCAGTCTAGACCCTCCCGTAGGACCCCAGAGAGTCAGCAGTACCTACGGGAGAAGCTTAGTAAGGAATATCCCTTTAAAAGGGAAAGTGTGATGAAGATCTTCAAGTTCCTTACTAAGAGAAACATCTTAACATTCCCGAACAACAATAGAGTGGAAGAGGAAGGGCAGACAGAACACCCACTCTATTGTCCATTTCACAGACATATCGGGCATGTTATAGAAGACTGCTATGTGTTCAAGGACAGAGTTGAGAAGCTCATGGCTAGTGGGCAGATCCACCTACAGGACAGCGACCTAGTTCAGCCCAAGGGCAAGACACCTCAGACAGTTCAGATGATCTCGGGCTCCAGTAGTTGTAGTGACAGCCAGAGTGGCAGACAGAGCAGTCGTAGCAGACCACCCAGAGGTTCTGAGGGGGAGTGGCAGTTAGCACTCTCTCGGAAGACGAGGCAGATGATCTGGCAGACAGTTCAGAGTTCAGAGGCAGTTGAGAGGAGGCCTACCCAGGCCAAATCGACAGTTGCCAGCCCAGTTTCTTCGCCAGCACCTTTTTCTTCTCCTGTTGTAGTGCCTACTGAGCACATTTCTTTTCCTATTTTATGTAATAAAAAGATGTATGAAAAGGAAAAGTTTGTTGTAACTTCTGAGGGGAAGACGGGACGCCTTCCAGCACTTACGCTGAAGGATTTTGTTCTCCCTTCAACTGATGATGAAATAATAGAAGAAGGTGATTCTGGCTACTTCTGGTGTTCTGCTCCTACTTTTATTTCTTCTAGCACTCGCTCTTTCAATATTTTACATGTTTCTTATGATGGTTCTGTATGTGATGAAGAGTCTGAGTGTGATGAGGAACCAGTCTTTATGATTCCGGAGGGTGGTTGTTACATGGATTCAGAAGATAAATCCGAGAACCCACTCCAGTCACTTTCCTTGGAGCCAACACATGCCATCACCATTGAACCAAGTGAATCTCCTGTCAAAGATGACTCGATACAGGAAGTTCACTTGCGTTCAGGGAAGGTTCTTCCACCTAGGATGGCTAAGAATACAAAAGAAAAATATAAGAACATTGTTACCCAGCAGGACGAGCCTATCCCCTCCTCCCAAGAGCAATCTAAGGAGAAAGGGAAGGGCCCTCAGCTGGAGGTCGATTACAATGTGTTGGCCCATCTAAGAAAACTTCCTGCCCTTCTCAGTGTCTATGACGCTTTGATGATGTCTTCTGACTTGAGAGAGACCCTGGTAAAAGCACTACTCGAACCAGAGTCCTATCAAGCCTTCTTTGCTTCCGAACCTGTTGGAGATGCATGCCTTTTGAGAGAGATGCCGTGCATTACCTTTTCAGATCGTGATCTCCTCTTGGGTACCTCTGATCACAATCATCCTTTGTATGTCACCGCTGAAGTCAATGGTTATGAGTTGAACAGGGTCCTCATTGACCAAGGAGCTTCAGTAAACATTCTGAGTTATGAAACTTTGAAGAGCCTCTCCCTGGGTCATTTGAAGTTAACCTCTGATAAGATTATGTTGAAAGGCTTCAACGACCAAGGACAGCGTGCCCTAGGGTCTATCACCCTACCCCTGAAGTTTGGAAATTTCCTTACTGAGGCGAAGTTTCATGTGATCGAGGCAGATACTTCATACAGGGCTCTCTTAGGAAGGCTCTGGATTCATGAGTATGGAATGGTGCCCTCTACCCTGCACCAATGTATGAAGTATATGAGGAATGAAGTCGAGTACTCCATTCCCGGGTATACCCAACCCTTTTCCGTACATGAGGTCTCTATTTACGATGATGCTGAGCATTACATACCTCGTAAGAAGAGTAAACCTCCTTCTGCCCAGTCACCAGTGACACCTGCCAGTACTGTACAGGGTCCTGTACAGCTACCTGCGCAAGGTCCGTCATAGGTTAGTATTGAGGCAGATACCTCCACTGCAGATCCTGTTAGATCTCCTTTCCAATTTGCAGTTGGGCACGATGTTCCCCCTAGTAGAGGTAGGGGAGAGCGAGGTAGAGGTAGAGGTAGAGGATCGACTCGCCCGCCGCGAAACTACGATACTCAAATTCCTCCTCCCTCATATCTTTATGCTTCTCCTTTGACTGTCGAGTCCGACTCCTCTGACGATGAGATGATCACTACCCCTCATCGCTCAGCTCCCTCACCAGCCCCGGACTTCACTGATTATAGTTCACTACCTACCTTTTGTAGGTACCTGATACCCGAGGGTGGTTTAGTTATTGATAGTGGTTCAGACGAGGAAGTAGACCCCCGACGTCAGACCACTAGTCAACAGTCCCTTTCCCGTCAGATACGTGGAATAAGAGTTGAGGAGTCTCACCAAAGATCTTTGGTTACCCCCTCCACTAGTGACGGTGGTGCACTACAAGTTAGAGGTCGCCCTCCGCCTCCTCTGTACGAAACCTTTGTACCACCACGAGCTAGTGAGTGTGCCTCGTTATCCCATAGTGTAGGTGCCCCGCTGGGTCCTAGGAGTCAGGGTTCAGCGGAGACCGCTATGGATAACAGGGTCACAACTGCCCCTCGTTATTTTTCCCCTTTCGTGGAAGACTGTGTAGAGCGGGGTGCAGTCATCTCGACTTGGTCAGATGAACAAGCTCTACGACAGGCTCGTGTTTGGCGGACTGATATGCCTCAAACTAAGCAAGGTTTAGGTTATGTCGAGCAGAGCTCACCTAACCATGCTAACATCTGAGCGGTTTCCCACTCATACCCGGTTGTTTCTCTTACCGATAGAGAAGACCCGGGTGATGATGAGGATAGAGTACTCGATGCTCCTCAAGAGTTTGAAGATGGCATCACTTCTGCCATGGACGAATTGTGTGAGGTAAACTTAGGCACTGAATCAGATCCTAGACCTATTTTTCATAGTGTCTTGTTATCTGACTCAGAGGCTCAAGAATACATCGAGCTACTCTCAGAGTTTAAAGATTGCTTTGCCTGGAACTACACCGAGATGCCTGGTCTAAATTCAGATGTAGCAGTCCATAAACTAGCCATTAAGTCTGATGCAGTCCCTGTTAAACAAGCAACTCGTAGGATGAGGTTAGAAATAGAACAACAGGTGATCGCTGAAACTAAGAAGCTTATAGAGGCCGATTTCATTCGTGAAGAGAAGTACCCTACTTGGCTTGCCAACATTGTTCCAGTCCGGAAAAAGAACGGGCAGATTCGTGTCTGTATCGACTTTCGTGATTTAAACAAGGCATGTCCTAAGGACGATTTTCCTCTTCCTATCCCCGAGCTTATGGTGGATATAGCGTCGTCCCATAGCATTTTCTCCTTCATGGATGGTTCATCTGGTTACAATCAGATAAAGATGGACCCCGAAGAGGAAAAGTTTACTGCGTTTCGCACACCTATAGGTGTGTTCTGCTACAAGGTGATGCCCTTTGGTCTCAAGAATGCCGGGGCCACCTATCAACGTGCTATGACTGTTATCTTCGACGAGATGATACACGAGCAAGTTGAATGCTATGTGGATGATCTGGTAGTCAAAAGTAAGGTCCGTGGAGATCACCTTCGAGATCTACAAATCGTTTTTGAACGCCTACACAAATATGATTTGAAAATGAACCCTCTAAAATGCGCATTTGGAGTTAGTGCAGGAAAGTTCCTGGAGTTTATAGTTCGCTACCGTGGCATTGAGATTAACCCTTCCATGATCAAAGCCATAGTAGATCTAAAACCCCCTAAAAGTCTTACCCAGCTAAGGTCTTTTCAAGGAAAGTTAGCCTTCCTGCGGAGATTTATCTCCAATTTGTCTGGTATGTGTCACCCCTTTGCTGCCCTAGCAAAGAAAGACGCCCGCTTCCACTGGGATGAGCATTGTCAGGAGGCCTTTGAGAGTATAAAGCGCTACCTGATAAACCCCCCTGTTTTAGCTGCGCCCATCCCAGGGAGGCCGTTAATTCTCTATACTACGGCCCTGGATGAGTCCTTGGGTGCATTATTGGCTCAAGAGAATGAGGAAGGCAAGGAGAATGCCTTGTACTATCTCAGTAGACGATTGATACCCGCAGAGCTGAAGTACCCCGCGATGGAAAAGCAGTGTTTAGCTTTGATCTTCGCGGTACAGAAGCTTAGGCATTATATGCTTTCACATAAAATCAACCTAATCTCTCGAGTCAACCCCTTGCAGTATCTCATGACCCGTCCAACCCTCTCAGGTCGTCTGGCACGATGGTCTATGATCTTACTGCAGTTTGACATCACTTTTGTCCCTCAGCGGGCCGTTAAAGGACAGGCTCTAGCTGATTTTCTTGCTGCTCACCCGATCCCTGCAGATTCCCCACTCAACGACGAGCTACCTGACGAGCTAATCATGAGTGTGGAGGAGCAGGAGTCCCCTACTTGGGAGTTTTACTTCGACGGTGCGTCATCCGTTAGAGCCTTGAGCCCGAATGAAACTCCTATAGTTAGGGTAGGTCTGGGCCTCATTTTCGTATCCCCTGAAGGTCACACTCTGAGATATTCCTACAGTCTTTCAGAACCTCGTACTAATAATGAAGCTGAGTACGAAGCTCTGATTTTAGGACTAGAGTTGGCCATTCAGATGAATGTCATGCGGGTGAAAATCTTTGGAGACTCACAACTGATCATAAATCAAGTAGCGGGAGTCTACAAAGTGCTTAAACCTGAGCTCTTGCCTTATCACAGCAAGGCAATGGAGCTCTTGTGTTTGATTCCTGAAGTGACCTTAGCTAAAATCCCTAGATCTGCCAATGGCAAGGCAGATGCATTAGCTAAGTTAGCAAAGGAACTGGTTGACCCAACTGGCAACCCACTGTCTATCGTTGTCCAGTGCCGTCAAGCCCTATGCCCCGCAGACCTGTCTTCTCCCGATCAGACCCTCACAGTATTCTCAGTTGAGGAAGAATCAGACTGGAGAGTACCCTTTATAGAGTATTTGAAGCATGGCAGGCTTCCAGATGATAGATCTCTTGCTGCCCAGGTCAGAAAGAGAGCCCTATCATTCACTTATGTGAACGATACCTTGTATCGACGTTCTTTCGACCAAATGTGGTTGCGTTGCCTCAACAACGAGGAGGCTCGCAAGGTCATGGGCGAGATACATGAAGGTCTTTGCGGTGCCCATCAGTCCGGACCAAAAATGAAAGGCAGAATTAAACGCCTCGGTTACTATTGGCCGACTATGATCCATGATTGTATGGAGCACGCTAGAAAGTGCCACCAGTGCCAAATTCATGGCACGGTGATTCACCAACCCCCTAATCCGCTGCACCCTACTGTATCATCTTGGCCATTCGAGGGCTGGGGCACGGATGTAGTGGGTCCTATTGACCCTCCTTCCTCTAAGGGCCATAGGTTCATTTTAGCTGCCACTGATTACTTCTCTAAGTGGGCAGAGGCTGTGCCACTTAAGGAAGTCAAATCAGAAGATGTGATGCGTTTCTTTCGTGATCATATTGTCTATCGCTTTGGTGTCCCACGCCGTATCATTTCAGATAACGGCCCGTCGTTTAGAAGCACCAAAATTGCTAGATTTGCCCGCCGCCATAACATCAATTGGCGATACTCTTCAATTTACTATCCCAAGGCCAATGGCTTGGCGGAAGCATTCAATAAAACTCTCGTGCAATTAATAAGAAAAATCCTGGTTGCAAACAAACGAGAGTGGCACGATAGACTTCCCGAAGCACTATAGGCCTATAGGACTACATACCGTACTCCTACTCAGTCTACCCCATATGCTTTGGCTTTCGGGGTCGAGGCCGTCCTCCCACTTGAGGTCGAGCTCCCCTCGTTGCGTGTGGCAGCCAGCCACAATCTTTCCCACGAAGATAACGCCCGACTACGGATGGAAGAGCTTGATGGTTTAGAAGAGCTTCGCCTACAAGCTTATCAGAACCTCAAACTATACCAGGCACGTATGGCTCGATCACATGATCGCCTTGTCCGACCCCGTGCTTTCCGGGTTGGCGAGTTGGTCCTTGTTTTACGTAGACCTATCGTTTCGCGCCGTCGCCGAAGTTGTAAGTTCGAGCCTGTCTGGGAAGGCCCCTTTGCTGTGGAGCAAGTCTACGAAGGTGGTGCCTACCTACTCGTTGATGCCAATGGTGTTCACCCTATGCCTGTCATCAACGGGCAGTACTTAAAAAAGTACTATGCCTGAGTTCGCTCTTCGAGAGGGAGGGGGTCTCCTTACCGCCTGCAAATACTCCCCTGTATATGTACCCCCTTTGGAGGGGCTTCTTCACTTTTCGACAGTCTGTGTGGCCACGACGATTTGTCCTCTACCACACGATATTTGTTGCGAGAAGTATGAGGCTATCCTTAGGGGTGATGAGGTGAGATGATATGATTCGTACACTGACATAAACTCTAGTCTCTATCATCTCCCTTGTCTGAACTCTTCTAGGCCAGATCTTGACCCATATCAGTCCAAATACAGATTCAAGTTCTATTTTCAATGGTGGGATCTTTAAATTTAATATGCAAAGTTTTTAAAAGAAAGATTAATCTGAGAAAAGTCTGAGAGCTTAAAACACGAAGTAAACCTTTTAGAGAATTTTTCCTTGGAAAGTACAGAATTTATTTTTCCTAATGAAAAATTTACCCCTGTCTTCTTTAGAAAATTAAGTAATTGATGGTTGACTCCTCTAAGCCCTTGAAGGAAAATTATAATGATTCAAAAGAAAAAAATGAATGCCTTCTCTCTCATCCCTTTCTTGGGATGATTTCATATTTTGAACTAAAATCTATATCAAATTGAAATTAGATTTAGAGACGCATATTTTCTCAATCGTCTTGCAGTTTTCTATCTCATAGGCATCTTTCGCAGGCCGATGAATCCATCTCATAATTTTCTTATTCAAGTCGTTCATTCTTATCATAGGATTGGATTTGCTTTGTGGATTCTTCTTCCTCGCACGAGAGAGTGAGTTTTTCTTCTCTTATGTTTGGAAGATAATCTTACAACTGAGAAAGTTTTCCTTTAGAGGTTTGGAAAGGGAGCCAGTTACAAAATGAAAGATACACAAAGTGTATCAAAAGTGAAAAGATGCGCAGTGCGCCAAAAATCAAAGATACACAAAGTGTATCGAAAGTGGAAAGTTGCGCAAAATGCGCCATAAAGTCAAGGATACACAAAGTGTATCAAGTAATTAAAAGATGCGCAGTGCGCCAAATCAAGTTGAGGGGCTCAAAATGAGCCCAAAGTGGATAAGTAAATGGCTTCCCTTTCTTGTAAATCTTTAAGTCTCAGAAAATCCATACCCCTTGATATTCGTGACACTTGAGTTTAAAAATCATGATTTTGGATTCATCATCATGCGAGGATGTTCTATTAGATATAAAAAATATTCTCATGCAAGAAGACTGAGAAGATTCAGTTTCTCTCTCTAATTTACACCCTTTTGAATTAGATATTTATTCAGAATATGTAAGGGAGAAAGCCCAGCTTAGCTTGTAGGGAGCTTAAGCTGGGTTAGCAAAATTTAAATCCCTAACCTTCTCGGGTCTAGATGGAGTCAACCCATATTGCTGAACTTTCTGAACCTTTTCTAAGGTTCAAGATGATTCAGAGGTTAATTTTTCATTTCTAAGAATAATCCTTTCACTCTCTGATGAAAATTTTACTCTTTAGGAAATGTATGAATCAGACTTATCTCAGATTGATTGGTAAGGGCTTAAACATCTCTTAGTGGTCACACTATCGAGTTTGTTTAAATGCTTGCCATATTCTTTTAAAAATTCATGCACAAAAATATTTTGACCCCACCATCTGATTATAGACCATTCTTAAGGACTGATAAAAGTCTCGCATTTATTGTACCTTCCTCTTCTGAGTTCTGGTAATTTGGGAGTTTCCCCCTCTCTGTTCCCCCAGTTTCACTTGGCGCTCCCAAGTGTGGTCTGGGATATCAAAACCAATTCAGACTTCCTTTGTACTGGGTCCATACCAACCTACGCTAGCTAGGGAGGGTAATGTTGATCCACTATCATAATCTAAATTTCATTCACATATCAATCGTGTTATGATTGTGCCCCCAGTTTTATTCATGTGATGAATGTGGCCTGGGTTATCAAAGCCAATCCTATATCCCTCTTTGAGTTCCAATCATTAGATGATGTCCCATACTAGGAGTAACACACGGATATGGTAAACGTTCCCTCTACCGGGTGTTATCTTCGACAGTACGAGACATATTTAGTCTATGATTGTGAACATACAAAAATATGCATCTATACAGTAAAGGAGGGAAGCTCTCAGTAGAGCAAAACCGGTTGCCCTTGTCACAGGTGGAACCCGGTAATACTCTCTAAGAGCTCAAATTCCCCAAAGTCTTTCTTTTCTTCTCCTACGAAGCGTCTAAGTGATCGCTTCAAGGATGAGTTTGCACTTGTGATTATTATGATCTTTTACAATTATGATAGTCCTTGTTAGTGGTGTGATACATCTTGCTCAAGATGTTAACATCTCACCTTCGCGAGCTCTGATTCCCTAGTAGGGAATCAGCTCTCCAGTTTCTTTTAGTGACCTACTTTTTCACCCTCACCTTGCTCTCAGCTACTAGAGCAGTCCTATGGGTTTGGTAGTGTCGCTCCTGCCTCTCACAGGGTCCCCCCGGTCAGGGTGAGTGTTACCGCTGTGATGTTTGATGTTTATTGATTTTACTCATAAATCATTTCCCTCAATGGCGAGTGTGTCTCCTCGCCATCTTGAGTTATTTTTCCAGTAGTGTTGCAGTACGCCTAGTTACCGGCGTTAGCATCACTGACTTGAGAGCTCTGATTTTCTAGCAGAAAATCAACTCATTTTCTACTTTACTCTCTCTCTCATTCGTACTCTACTCTTAGTTGCTGGGGTAGCTCTACGGATGCACTGATATTATTCCACTTCCCACAGGGTCCCACCAGTTTGTGTGGGTGCCACCACTGTGAGCCTTTCATAAATATCATTCTTATGCAATGTTACTTCCCTTAGTGGCGAGTGTGTCCCCTCGCTACTCTTGTGTGCTTTCTTAGTTGTGATGCAGTACATCGAGTCTCAGATGTTAGCGTCGCTTCTTAGTGAACTTTGATTTTCTAGCAGAAAATCACTTCACTTGTCTTAGAGTGACATACTTTCCCACCGTGACCCGACTCCTGGTTGTAGAGCGGTCCCTTGGATGTGTTTATGTTGCTTTCCACCTCTACAGGGTCCCACTAGCTTACGTGGGTGTACCACTGTAATCTTCTATGATTATTTCTCATTGATATAGTCCTTTTCTCTGTAGCAAGTGTGTCCTCCTTGCTACTTTAGCTACTCAGTGGGAATGAGATTACCCCTCTCACACTTTGTTGAGGGCGTACCTTTCCCTATGGTCTCTCGAGGCATCATTCTGGTGCTTCCAGGTTTGTATGATTTTGGTTTCGCCTAGGCAGTTTCACTGGCATTTGGATACTCGTGGCTACGACGACTTGTCCTCTACCACGTGGTACCCAAAGCACTAGTTTGAAACTCCTTAGACGACCCTTCTCTCTTTGAAATTTTCCATTTTCTACTCCTCTTCCCATCCCTACACATATGCGTGTTAGGGTATGGTTGAGATGACTTTCCCCTGATCGCTCTACTGCAGACATGTGCGCCGGGTAGGCATCAGACTTTACTTGGTTGAGAGTGCCCCACAGAGCCCCTGGGAGGCATATCTCACCACCTCTTTTCCTGATTGCTCTGCTGCAGGCATATGCGCCGAGTAGACATCAGGCTTTACTTGGTTGGGAGCACCCCGCAGAGCCCCTGCGAGGCATAGCTCACCACACCTTTACCCTGACTGTCCTACCGCTCTGGTAGACATCAGACCCTTACCCTGGTCGTCTTGCTCTGATCAAGCAGACATCAGACTTTACCCGGTTGAGTGGGAGCCCGACAGAGTCCCTGGGAGGCATTCCCCACCACCACTTTTACTCTGGATGTTCTGTAAAAGACTACGCAGACTCCAATTTCGTGGCTTATTTACCTTTGCTGAGGTCAGGCAGAAGTATTGAGTCACCCCTATCCGCTGTTCCAAAAGGAGCAGGAGGAGACGGGATCCTTTCACCTTCTACTCTGCTGTTTGAAATGAACAGTCAGGTAGTTGGTTTTACTTACCGGTCGAGAGAGCCCGACAGAGTCCCTGGGAGGCATTCCTCACCACCCCTTTACTCTGGATGTTCTGTAAAAGACTACGCATACTCCAATTTCGTGGCTTATTTACTTTTGTTGAGGTCAGGCAGAAGTATTGAGCCACCCCTATCCGCTGTTCCGAAAGGAGCAGGAGGAGACGGGATCCTTTCACCTTCTATTCTGCTGTTTGAGATGAACAGTCAGGTAGTTGGTTTTACTTACCGGTCGAGAGAGCCCGACAGAGTCCCTGGGAGGCATTCCTCACCACCCCTTTACTCTGGATGTTCTGTAAAAGACTACGCAGGCTCCAATTTCGTGGCTTATTTACTTTTGTTGAGGTCAGATAGAAGTATTGAGTCACCCCTATCCGCTGTTCCGAAAGGAGCAGGAGGAGACGGGATCCTTTCACCTTCTATCCTGCTGTTTGAAATGAACAGTCAGGTAGTTGGTTTTACTTACTTGGTTGAGTGAGCCCGACAGTGTCCCTGGGAGGCATTCCTCACCACTACTTCTTCCCTGATTGTTTTGCTCTGATCAAGCAGACATCAGACTTTACTTGGTCGAGTGAGCCTGACAGTGTCCCTGGAAGGCATACCTCACCACCCTTTCACCTTCTATCTTGTTGTTTCGATGCGGTCAGAACTTACACACATGCAGGCAAAGAACAAAAATCACTACAGGCTGAGTGCATTTGTTGATTTAGGAGGAAATAATTTGTTTTGATGAGATTTGTACAAATAAATATTGTTGTGTGATTATTTTCAGCTTTGAATGATGAATTGCCTGAATGTATGCGGTTTCATACATGTTTTGACAGACTTTGAAGGTAACTTTGGTTCAATGGAACCATTTTCAGGTTAGAAAATTGCTAAGATTTGAGTGAAAGGAGCTAAAAAATGGGTGAAAAGGCTAAAATTAGTGATGCTAGATTGCAATTGTTGAGATTTTATAGACATTTCTCTACTTTATTTCAGTCTAGACAAAGCCAAGTGTTACTGTTGACCCTATTTCTCCCTAGACCTAGGTCAAAGGGTTGACCTGGTCAAATTTGACCAGGCTAGACCCTGGAACCCAACCCAGTGGGTCCAGGGAGTCAAGCCAGGTCTGCTGAGCCCAGACCCAGGCCCTGGGTCAACCTGGTTGACCAGGTCAACCCAGGTTGACCCATTAGACCCATATGGGTCTAAAACTAGTTCAAATCAAACCCAAACCCAATCCAGGGCTCTCCAAGCCCTATTCTCTCCTCCACTGGACTCAGTGGGTGCCTGGCTTGACCCATTGGGCCCAAGTCTTGGCCCTGGGTCAACCTGGTTGACCAGGTCAACCCAGGTTGACCCAATAGGCCCATATAGGTTCAAAATCAAATCCTAATCAGATCCAAGCCCAACCAAGGGCTTCAAGGCTCATACCCTCCTCCCTTGGACCCACTTGACTAGGGTTGACCAAGTCAACCCTTGACTTGGTCAACCTAAGCCATTAATAGGTCAAAATGACCCATTAAGAGCCATTTAAAGTCCTAAACCTTTCCTAATCTATTCAAAACCCAAACCACGGCCCTAAGGACTTGATTGCCTCCTGACCAAGCCCTAGATTAGATCTGGACCGTTCCCAATAAGTCTAGGGCATATAAATAGGGATCCTAGGGTTTTATTGAGGGGATCTTGTTCCTATTCTCTCCCAAAAGCTCTCTAAGCCCGAGGCTTCGCTGGTGAGAGCATCTTGAGTCCCTTCCCACCTCATTCCACCAAGATCCGCCGACCAGAGGCCGCCGGCGACGAGATCTCCGGCGAACCAAAGCTAGAAACGTTCCAAGTGATTTTCCAGTCGATCCAAGGCGTGTTTGACCACGGTTTCTTCTACAACTAGGAGCGTGGACAATCTACAAGTGCAACAAGCCCGAGATCACTTAAATCCATTGGATATTTTCGGTATAAACCCCAACCCTAGGCTAGGACACCTTGAGCTAAATAACTTATTGCATAGTGCGTTTCGGGTCGAACCATTGAGCCCACATGATTTCTGTTCAAGTATAGAGCATACGTTTAAAATTTCGTTTAATTTGATCGCCCCGATCGCGAGAACGAGGAGAAAATAGGATTAGGGTTTCGGTTCGCATGTCCGTCCGGGTTGCACGTTTTTCAGGCCGTTGATCGCGCGATCAACGGCTCTGATCGCGTCGTTCCGCGGTGATGTCCGAACAGCGGAGGCCCCCTGACGGTTAATCAGACGGTCCGGCGCGATCTGAGCCGTCCGATCCGAACCGCGGAGAATCCGACGGTCCCGCTTTCGCGCTGACGCGGATAAGTGACCGCGCGGATTTCCGCGCAATCATTGCCAATGATTGCGCGGGGGCGCAATCATTGGCAATGATTGCCCGGGACCGCGGAACCAGTCCCGGGCTAACGCGTATCCCGCGCCGCCGCCGCCGCCGGTGGATTTTTTTTTATTTTTTTTTATTTTTATTTTTATTTTTTTTAATTATTTATTTATCTGTTTATTTAAATAATATAAAAAATCAAAAAAAAATTTTATTTTAATTATTTAAATAATAATGTTATTATAATATTATTATTATTATTATTATTATTATTATTATTATTCTTTAATTATTTTAATTATGTTAATTATTACTATTATTATTATTATTATAATTATTATAATTATAATTATAATTATTATTATTATTATTTTAATCTTTTTATTATTATTATTATTATTATTATTATTTTAATCATTTTTTTTATTATTATTATTGCTATCATCATTATTATTACTATTATTTTAATTACTTTAATTATGTTTATTATTATTATTGTTATTATTATCATTATTATATTATTATTATTATTACTATTTTAATCATTTTAATTATCCTACTTATTTTTATTACTATTACTATTATTATATTAATTAATTATGATTACTAATATTATTATAATATCAATATTATGATTAATAATAGTATTATTATTCTAATAATATTATTATTATATTAATATTTATATTATTATAATATTACTATTTATTATTATTATTATTATTATTATAATATCAATATTATGATTAATAATAATATTATTATTTTTAATAATATTATTATTATGTTAATATTTATATTATTATAATATTAGTGTTTATTATGATTATTAATATTATTATAATATTAATATTATGATTAATAATAGTATTATTATTTTAATAATATTATTATTATATTAATATTTATATTATTATAATATTAATATTTATTATTATTATTAATATTACTATAATATTAATATTATGATTAATAATATTATTATTATTTTAATAATATTATTATCATATTAATATTTATGTTATTATAATATTAATATTTATTATCACTATTAATATTGTTATAATATCAATATCATGATTGATAATAATATTATTATTTTAATAATATTATTATTATATCAATATTTATATTATTATAATATTAACATTCATTATTATTATTAATGTTATTTTAATATCAATATCATTAATAATAATATTATTATTATTCTAATAATATCATTACTACATTAAATATTCATGTTATTATAATATTAATAGTTCATTATTATTGTTGACATTATTTTAACATTATTAAATTAATAATATTATTATTTTAATAAGATTATTATATTGTTAATACTTTGAAGCTATCTTGACTATTATTACATTTTTTTTAATGCTTTAAAGTTATTTTATTATTATTTAAATTTATTTTAAAATTCAGATATTATTATATCTGATTTATTTTAAGATTATTAATTATTTTCAAATATTAATTATTTTAAATTATTTTAAAATTACCTTTAAACCTATTTAACTTCGAAAATTCATAACTTTGTCATTTTAAGTCGGATTTTGACGCACAATACCTTAAACTTTTCAGAAAAATATGAATTTTAATTTAAAATTATTCCCTGTATGTGATTCTATCATTTCTGGATGTTTTCTGTATTCCTATGTTATTTAATTATTTAAATATTATTTAATTAATGTAAATAATTATTTTAATAATAAAAATTATTTTAAAACCCCCTCGGTGGCTGGTAGACCTCCCATGCTTATGAACTGAAGTATTTTCAATTATCTTATTTTTAAACTTACATTATTATTATTTATAATATTTATGTATTTTGAAGATAATTTTAAAATTACATATTATTTAAATCCCTCAATTTTGGGAAGTCTACCCCTTATGAAACTTTAAACCTAGGACCTGTATGTGAACAGAATTCATGTGGGAGAAGGATTAGTGAATGATTGTGTCCCAATCATTCACTAATCACTTCATTAGGTTTCTTTACTTAGTGTTTTCGTAGTCCTTGCATGTGTAGGTTGCACAAGCACGTAGCCTAGGCTCTCCTAGATCTAAGGACATGGCTTGGTGTGTTTATATTTGCTGCATTTACCCTCTATATTATGCCTAAGGGTTAGTTACTTCATTTCATTCCTATATAACGTAGTGACACCCTAAGGACAATAATTAAGGACCCGTCTAGCAAACTTAGAAAAATTCCAGGAATTAGGGTAGAACCCTGAATGACTTGAAACTTGAAACACTTAAACTCAGTGACATCCTAAACCCCTCAGAATTTTTTAGGAATTTTCTGGACTCTTTAAAAATACTTAATTAGCAAACCCTAATTTACCCGTTAATTAAACCTTAGAAACTTCGGAAAAATATAATAAATCCATTTTAAATCAGAAAAATACCCATAATACCTCAAACTCTCCAGAATTCAGTCCCCAACCTTAGATAATTAGAGTCCCTTAATTGGACCTTAATCTGGACTTTAATTCAACCTTAATCAAAAATCACCTTTTTGCCTTAATTAAATCATTAAAAATTATTAAAAATCTCAAATTTTCCCCAAACACTTGGGAACACCTTCTTAGGTCATCTCTGACCTTTGGGGGTGATTCCAATCAGTTTGGAGCTGATTTGGGCCAAAACCCCCAAAATACCCCTAATTAGGCAATTCCGATAATTCATTTAATTGCCCCAACTTCTAAAAATCATAACTAATTACAGAAAACTCCAAAATGGGCAAACTAAAAGGCATTCAACTCATATTAAGATCTAGTATTTGTTAAAAATATTAGGTGCTCAGAAATCAACCTAAAATAGACTTCGGTCAACCGTAGCCTATAGTCTAGGGCCCAAAACTTCTAAAATTCATAACTTTGCGTAGGAAACTCTAAATCCGGCAAACTCAAAGGCATTCAACTCATATTAAGGTCTAGTATTTGTTAAAAATATTAGGTGTCCAGAAATCAACTTAAATCAAAAAGTCAACAATCCGGTCAAACTTAGTTTAAAACAAGACCAAAACTTCAGAAATTCATAACTTTGGATAGGAGAATCCAAATTGGGCATACTAACTGTCTAACTGATCAGGTTAAGGCCTAGTATTTTATAGAAATATCATCTGGTCATAAATACCCTTTAATTAAAAAGTCAATTTTGGACCCCCTTTTGCTTAGTGTATAGGTGGACCCCGAACCCCCTAAAACTCACTAATGCAATTTAAACTTCGAATATTATTACCCTAAGAAATAAAATTGATCCACACATTAAATCAACTAAGATAAATCTCAATTCACTAATATTTGGACTTTAAATAAAACCCTACATATCTGCGTCACACGGATGACGCCACCTCCATCCTTCCCTCCTGCATGTTTCGAGTGCATGATTCATTTATTTTTCTCCAGTTTCTTCTCACTACCTTAGTCCCTCCGGATGCTGATGTGAGCCGTGCATGTTGACTAAGCCTAATTGAACCTCTCTTTCCCTTCGAGTAGGACTTCCTAGTCTTCGCCCTATGTGCCAATCCCAATTTAGAAAGTATAATATAGAATCCTTAATCGAGAGTATTCTCAGGCTCCGGCTTGAGATGTAATTAACCACGGGGGCTTGCGCCCGTGGGAAGCCGAATCCCACTCTCAAATAAACCCCATTCGAGCTAATGTATCGGGTGGGGGAAACTCGTTGTGATTAGATCATATATATTATTACCCATCGGGGTGTGCTGGTGAGAGCCGCTATCCTCAATGGTTAATCATATGTGTGATCGGATCTGCCCTTCCACTGGCCAATACTGTCTCCCTTCACGGGGCGATGGTGTTTGTTCGTTGTCCTTTCGGAGGTCCACAGTTACATAAAATGCCCTCTTTATTTGCAATTTATAAATCAACACAGCAAATTCACCTGTTACTTTCTCTTTGAGAGAAAAAAAAAAGTTATGTAAAGTCTACTGATGAGCATTCTGTGCTTGAATAAGAATAACTCTGTACTGTCGCAATAACATAGGCAAAAAGTTGTATGTTATATGCATCATCAAAGAGAAAAACTTGATTAGTTGTATCAGTAGAGGTCATACGTCTCTCAAAATGGTGAAGATTATTCTGCTCACATAGGAAGCTCAAGGGATCACTCATATCTCAACTCTTGGAAGCTTCTAATATAACTAGATGGCATAGAACAATAGGGGTTAATGAGTTGAGATTTTATACTGATTTAATCATGCCCTCCTTAAAAATGGTGATAGTCTGATGATAGAAGTCAGGCGGTGGCAATCAGACAACGATAAAGGTTCTATAATGGAGCCATCAAAGGGAGACGATCGATCGGTGGCTCTTCGATGGCTCGATGGTGATAGTCAAACGATGGTCCAATGCTGACAACATTAGTCCTCAGTTGGAGGTCTGGAATTCATTTATGTCTCTCAGCTCCCTTGAATCTCACACTAAGGAGGTTCTTTAATGTAAAGAGTGCGAGCATATTTATAAATTTTAAGAGTGACATGCCTGTAAATACAACAAAAATTCAGAGCACTCTAACGTACTACCCATATTAATTTCTTCATCATAAATCATTCTTCAAACTTTTGAGTACCTTAATGATATCAAAATTAAGCAATATTGAGCTCTTGTATTCATCTCAACTAGATACTTGATTTGACTATAAGCATATGAGATTCAGAGACCATTTAGTTATCAAATTAATATTTCCAAATTTTCAACAATGCTTAAAGTATTTAATGTGGATTTTATTTTTTTAATAACCAATATTATATAATTGTTTACATGCAGACGTTTGAAATGCGTTTAAAAGCCATTGATTTCATAAGAAAAATGCCTCCTTAGAAAACCATTGATTTGAGATTCTTACATTTGGATCTTAGCAAACATTCATTTACAAAGGTACCTTAATTTTGAAAATTTAATATAAAACCAGCAATAGCAGACGTATTTATATTTACTAACTAAACTTCTTTTTTTTCAAAAATAAAAAAATAAAAATTTTAATATAATAATATATTCTACTGAATGATTTTATATTTTATTAAATTCTTATTAATTTCTTAAAACATATCAATATGAATCCCATATATGTGTGGGGGTGTTTGTTTTGAAGTAAATTGGATATAAAGTACTCCAAATATAAGAGTTTTGAGAATATTGATATTTTATTTAAAGTAAAACTAATGCACTGTAAAAAATTTTTTGTATTTGGAACGCACCCTCTAGTATAATTTCCAGTATTTGGACTTAAGTCTAATTTGGTGTTCAAAATACATTATAAATTCATCACCAATATCAACGCCAGATGCTACATCACCACGACAACACCTGCAACCATTGACCATCACCATTATTGGACTTTACACTGCACGTATTTTGCTTCATGCCAAACATTAAAAGAAAAAATTCACATGCATCATTTCACATACGATGAATTTTTTTTTATATTATTACATTCTTTTTCAGCAAATCAAATAGCCCATAAATTAAATTTTTTATATAAGCTATTTTAATTTCGATTTCTTGATTATTCGAGAAAAATTTTAATAGAATATTTAATATAAATTAAATTTAAAATTTTATTTATTTATTTATTTATTTATCATAAAGTTAATATTAGATATGAAAAATTTATATTACACTAAAATAAATTCAAATTTTTGAAATTTATATTGATATTATTTAAATAAAAAATTATGAATTATATGCATTTTTTAATTTATATATTTATTTAATGTTAAATTTTTCCGATAAATCATCAAACTTATACATTTATCAAAAGTGACAAATTTGAAGGGCAAATTTTAAAAAGGATCATCATTAAAGATTAAATTAGGAGAAGGAGTATGATTAAAAAAAAATTTAAAACGATCGTACACGCAAAACAACTTTGTGTTTTCAGCTTTAGAGAGATGGAGAGAAAGAGAAGTGAATAGTCATATCAAGGAAAGCGAAAAAGTATAGAGAGAGAGCGAGAGAGAGTCAGATAAAGAGAGAGGCTGAGAGAAACAGAGGGAGAGAGAAATTAATTAAATTTTAAATAATCTAATTTTATATTTTAATATTTAATTAAATTTAATTAACTTTATTTTTTTAGTAACATTTTAATTATATTTTAAATATTTAACAAAATTAATGAAAGATATTAAAAAAATTTAACATGATGCATATTATAAATATTATATTTATTTTAAACCATATAAGTTTTATTAACTTAAATATAAATATATTTTAAAATTAATTTATTAATCATAATTATAATATTTAAATTTAATGCGTGGAGAATGAGTGTATTGATTCCTATTTATAAGAATAAAGGTGATGCACAAGATTGTGCGAATTATAGAGGAATTAAGTTAATGTGTCACACTTTAAAACTATGGGAGCGAGTTATGGAGCGTAGGCTGCGACGTGATACTAATGTTTCTCAAAATCAATTTGGATTCATGCCTGGTAGGTCTACTATGGAAGCCATACATTTATTGAGAGGTTTAATGGAGAAATATAGGGAGAATAAGGAGGATCTACATATGATATTTATTGATTTAGAGAAAGCATATGATAAAGTTCCAAGAGAAGTGCTATGGAGAGTTCTTGAAAAGAAAGGAGTTAATAATGCTTATATTCAAATCATTAAAGATATGTATGAAGGAGCTACTACTTGTGTTCAAACACAAGGTGGTTTGACCAAGTATTTCCCTATTTCGGTTGGATTACATCAAGGATCAGCTTTAAGCCCATATCTTTTCGCGTTAGTCATGGATGTTCTCACTAGACATTTACAAGAGGATGTACCCTGGTGTATGCTTTTTGCTGATGATATTCTTCTTGTTGACAAGACTAAAGAGGGAGTTGAAGGTAAACTTGAAGTCTGGAGATCAACCTTAGAGTCTAAAGGTTTTCGCTTGAGTAGATCTAAAACTGAATATATGGAGTGTAATTTTAGCAGTAATAGACCTAGTGAGGGGATTGTGACTTTGGGCGATCGAGTCATTAATAAGAGTACACGTTTTAGATATCTTGGATCTATTGTTCAGAGTGATGGTGAAATAGATGGGGATGTTATCAGTAGAATTCAAGTTGGATGGTTGAAGTGGAGGAATGCATCGGGCTTGTTGTGTGATAGAAAAGTCCCCCTTAAACTTAAGGGAAAATTCTATAAGATGGTGGTGAGACCTGCAATGCTTTATGGTGCAGAATGTTGGCCATTAAAAGAGAAGCACAATACTAAGTTATGTGTTGCGGAGATGAGGATGCTTAGGTGGATGAGTGGATTTACTCTTAGAGACAGGATACGAAATGAGCATATACGTGAAAAGGTTGGAGTAGCTCCAGTGGAGGATAAGATTAGAGAGAGTCGCCTTAGATGGTTTGGTCACATAAAACGGCGGCCTTCCGATGACCCAGTTAGGAAAGTAGAGGTTTTAGATTTGACTTATGTTAAGAAAGGTAGAGGTAGACCTAAAAAGACTTGGTTAGAAAATATTAGAAATGACCTTTCTCTATTAGATTTAAACGAGAATTTGACTTTGAACCGGACACAATGGAGAAAAAGGATTTATGTTGCCGACCCCACGTAGTGGGACAAAGGCTTGTTGTTGTTGTTGTTGTTGTTGTTGTTGATATATATTTAATATAATTTATTTATTTATAACTTTTTTAAATAATATTAAAATATGTTACTAAAGTACTTAAGTTAAATATATTACTATTTAATTCTTAATATTATATATGATTAATTTATTAATTTTGAATTTTATATATATATATATATATATATATATATATATATATATATATAAAATTTTAATATTAAATATTATTAAATATATCAATTGTTAAATAAAATAATTTTATTAGTTTAATCGTTAAAATTGTTTAATATATTTAAATAAAAGTATTTTTAATATTTAAATAAAATTATTTCATTTTTGTTTTAAAAATAAGTTAAAATAAATTTATTTAAAAATTAAAAATAAGTTAAAAATATGAAAATTGTTTTAAAAATAAGTTAAAAACAATTTTATTTAAATATTAAAACTAACAAACTCTATATCTAAGACAATATTTAAATAAATATAACATTAGTATTATTCGTAAAAACTTTTTTAATTATATATTAACTAATGTTATTATAACGATATTTACAAAAATAATTTAAATAAATTTTGATGAAGCACACAGGCGGAGGCGAATAAACAATTTATATCTCCAAAAAAATTTCAATATTTATTTTAGTTAAATAAATAAAATTTTCAATAATATACAAATAAACAATTTAAAAGTAAATTTATTTTTAATATATTTAAATAAAATTATCTTTAATTTTTAAATAAAATTATTTTTAAAACAAAATTTTAACTTATTTAAAAAAATCATTTTATTTAAATATTAAAACTAATAATCTCTATCTCTCTCTGCATTTAAAGTAAATCCCTCTCCGCCTCTCTTTATAAAAATGTTTTAAGAAGAAAACGTGAACCACCATCAAGTTTAATGAAGAAAACGCAAAAGATTTTTGCATTTTCTTACAAAACGCAGCTTTGCTTCACGTATTCTGCAAAATATCCCCTCGCTTTTGCATTTTTGATCTTTTTTAAATTTTTTTTAATCATGTTCCTTCTAATTTACTTTTTAATAATGATCTTTTTTTAAATTTGACCAAATTTGAATTCTAATAAATTACGTGCAATGAACTTCAGAGCCAGTTAGTTTCATATAATCGCAGCCGCACAACAAAATTGGAACCATCAGAGCCGTCCGTTTCTCCCAACACGATTAGAATTCGAATTTAGTTCTCCGCGCTCCCCGAAGCAGTCTGCTCTGCTCTTCGTATATCCCACTGAAGCTTTATCCGACCGTTCGTTCTTCTGTGTCTCCCAACTCACATATAAATAAATGGCATTCTCAATCTCTCTGTGAGTCCAAAACCCTAATCTAAGCAGCTCTCCCAACAAATTTTCAAACCCTAATCCTCTCCTCTCTCGCTGCATCTCATGACGAAGAAGAAGAAGAAGAATGTACCTGTCGCAGTTGAGGCACCGGCTTCCGGAGGTGAAGTTGTGGCGAACCTGAAAGATTTAAATAGACTTCTTCTGAAGGACACGGTGGAGCACCGTGAACAGATCCACCAGCTCCACTCCGAGCTCGCTGCATTAGCCGCCGACCGTGACATCCGTAATGAGACTGAGCGCGACGTCTGTAGGATCGTCCTATCCTCTAGCCTCTCTGATGCAGCAGCACGCAGTACCGCGGAGATGGCTTCAGCTGCAGAGACGGCGGGGAAGATGCTGAAGAAGGCTGAGTCCGTTGCTGCTGAGCTTGATGCGGCAGAAATGCGGCTGGTTGTTGTGGCTAGAGAGAAGGATAGGGTTGAGAGGGATCTGGAGCGCGTGACGGAAGAGAGGGATTTGAGTCGGAGTGATCTTGATGAAAAGTGTAATAATTATGTGGAATTGGAAGAAAATTTTCAGTTATTGAAGCGACAGCTTGCGGAGATGTCGAAGGAGAGGGAGGTTGCAGATGCCGAGTGTGGAAAGCTTGAAGAAGAGGGGAGGAGGATGAAAGGAGAGTTGCGATCTGTCATGCGTGAGAAGGACTTATTGGAGAGATTCCGTGAAGATGCTAAGCATTTGGTGGAGAAATTAGGAAGAGAGATGGAGGTGCTGAAATGCCAAAACGACGTAGATATGTATACTTCGAAGGTAGAGGCTTTGGAAGAAGAGTGCCGTTTACTGAAGGAAACTATAGGTCAGCTGGAAAATGAAGTAGGTGACTTGAAGGTTTCTTTAGAAGAACTGAAGGAGGAGAATATGTCATTGTTTGCAAGGTATGAGGAGAGTGAGAAGAGGTATGTGAGAGTTGAGAAGGATTTTAACAGGAATTCAATTGAGTATGCCCGTTTAGAGAAGGAGAAGTTAAGAGTTAGAGAAGGCCTTTGATATGATGGAGAAAGATATGACTTTGCAATATTGAGTAGCTTAATGATATCAAAATTAAGCAATATTGAGCTCTTGTATTCATCTCAACTAGATGCTTGATTTGATTATAAGCATGTGAGATTCAAAGATCATTTAGTTATCAAATTAATATATATATTAAGTTTTCAACAATGCTTAAAGTATTTAATGTGGATCTATTTCTTGGTTTTATTTTTTTAATAACCAATATTATATAATTGTTTACATGCAGACGTTTGAAATGCGTTTAAAAGCCATTGATTTCATAAGGGAAAAAAAAAAACCCTTAGAAAACCATTGATTTGAGATTTTTTACATTTAGATCTTAGCAAACATTCATTCACAAAGGTTCCATAATTTTGAAAATTTAATATAAAATAATAAAACCATCACTACCAAAATATTAATGTTTTCGCAGCAGATTTATAGCAGCGGTTTAAAAACCGCCGCTATAGATAGATATACATTGTTAAATTCACGTTCAAAAAATTAAAGTTGTCCTAATATTTTGTAGTAGTGGTTTGCAAACTGCGGGCTAAGCAGGGCCGCTCAATCTACTACTCCTTTCATGCCCTAGCCGACTCATACAGCAACTTCGTCTTCGTATATCTCGCGATGATCATTCACGCCGAATCAGCCAGCCCTGATGCCGAAGCCACCATACCAATGTAGAATCCACCCATCCCGATGCTGGCGGTGAGGGGGAGGAAAGCGAGATGGAGAGCCGATGCCGCCGTTGGAGGTGATTACGATTTCTAGTAAGTAAATTTCTGCACTTCTCGATGGCTCCATTAGCAACACCAATGGTTCACTTATATTGAGATCGCTGAGTATGAGAAGATAATTATTAGTTTTCTGCACTTCTCAATGTCTTCCGAGAGAGATCAGATTGGGGCAATTTTTAATTATCAATATCTCTGCGAGTCTTGCTGTTTCATCAGCTAGAGGAAGAGTTGTGATGTTTCGGCAGCGAGAGACCTCTAATGTTTCAAGGGGAATAGAATTTGAAATGCTACAAAAATTCCAAAGTCTTCCACCTCATAATTCCTATCTTCAATCTCTTGAGCTTAGGAGGCAAATAGGGCAACTCTTTCAACTTCGGGCAGTCAATTAGGTTCAGTTCAATTAAGCAAGGAAACAAACATCCATCTTCAGCAGCTACTCCTGCCTCAAACCAATCCTCTAATGCTACAGGTGGAAAGAGGAGTATTGCTAGATATCGGAAGATTATTTGGTCCTGACTAGGGGTGTTAAAATCGGGTTTCGGGTCGGGTTCGGATCGAACCCGCAATGACCCGCAGTCTAAACGGGTTGATCCTAACCCGATACGGGTAGGGAAACGGGTCAGAAAACTGGATCCGGACCCGACCCGTCGGGTTGGCGGGTCGACCAAACCCGTTTTTCAAACGGGTCGAATTCCTGAACCCAAACCCGACCCGTTTTGAACTCGGGTCGGGTTCGAGTCGGGTTTTTCGGGTCGGATTCGAGTCGGATTTTCGTGTCGTGTCAAATATTGACACCCCTAGTCCTGACTATGCACATTCTATCTGTTTCAGTTGATTCTTTTTTTTTTCCTTTCAGCAACAAAGATCATTTATGCCTAAATCTTCCCTTTTTATTAACTTACTTAGCAAACAGGGTCTTTTAGCATACACTAAGCGCAAGTGTGTTCAAGGTATGGATGCATCTTAAGAAGATTTTAAAAAGTTAATTTTACTAACTTGTTATGATAAATCCTAGAAGTTGAACTTAGGAAGAGTTTTGCAGCTACTCAATTTGATAACTATACTGAATAATGGATTCTTTATAGGTTAAACTCTGTTTGCTCTGATTTTCACTTACCTAGGATGGGATCAACTTGTTACATGACTCATTTTTGAGCTTATGGTTCATTAAAAAAGTGTGATTGCTTGTTTCCAATCACCTATTTCTTCCTGTTTAGTATTTACATGAGGATCAATCCTGACATGGCATCTTATAAACACAATATATAAATATCTTTGGATTTTCAAAATAACAAATATAATGGAGAGTCCGGCAAATTAAGCTAACTTTTTTGTTAAGTTGTTGGGTTATGTCAGCGTTATGAAGAAGCTTTTCAATGACCTCAACTATTTTTTTGAATGCTAATCTTGTATTGTTTGAAAAATCTTTGTACAAACCATTTTTCTTTAGTGATAACCAGAACTTGCACTTTTGGTTGAATGATTCAACAGTTTTTTTTTTTTTGGGTCAAACTTGATTTCTTATTCTCTTTCGTTTTCATTAGGTGCATCCTTATGTAGCGACAGGCAACAAGAATTCCAAGTTTGGCATCAGAAATGAGAAGCTGCAATGGTTCATAGACACTATAAAATCTTATCCGAATGAACTCAAACTTGTTGGGGCTCATTGCCACTTGGGATCAACTATTACTAAAGTGCACTCTGTACTTTTCATTTATCTTTGAAATACCTTTGATACGTCATCGAAAAATTATCTTGATCGGGCACGAATCTCGAGGAAAAACTCAAGTTGGAAACTTCAAAAATTAATTCGGATACCATTTAAACTCCGATTTCAGCAAGCTTATAGTCGAACTGAGCGTCTCGGAAATACGAATCCAACAACACCAAATTCGACTCAATCCGAGCCCAAACGAGTCCAAATCAAGTATCCGAAGTGCTGTTGGAAGCATCGAACAGCAATTTGAGTTACCAAAAGGTCTCCGATTTTGACGAGCTTATAGTCGAATCGAGCGGCTCGACGAGACGAATCCAACGAGCCCAAGATCGCAGAATTCTGATACCATTAAGACCTTAAGATGCTCAATAAACGGTTCATGATCAAGGGATTCAATATCAGCCGTTCATCCGGATCACTCCTTATTTGCCCCTGATCCCTCATCTATTTACGGGCTATGTCACTCTAGAAAAATTATAAATAGCCCCTCATTTCTCTTAAGAGAGGACCCAAGCCAAGAAGAGAAGAAGAGAAGGAAGAGAAGAGAAGCCTAGGAGGGAACAGCTCCTCCTCGACCATCGCCGGAACACCACCGAAGCACCACCAGGCGCCCGAGGGACGCCGGAGCTCTGCCCGACACAGGAGCAACCTCGAAATTCTGCCCGACGCCAGAATTCTACCCGACGCCCGAGTGACGCCAAACTTCTTTCCAAGCGACGCCGGAATTCTGCCGGACACCCGAGTGACGTCGGAACTCTGCTTGGCCTTGTAACTGATACTCATTGTAATCTGATAGTCCTGAATTTAAAGGACGAACCAGCCTCGTGTATTTCAAACAACACTAGTGGAACTCTTTCAACTGGGCGTGGCCCCGTGGTTTTTCCCTTTTTCAGGGCTTTCCACGTAAAAATCATGGTGTTCTTTTGTTCTTCTGTTTGTGTGCTGGATATACGTACAACGCTGAGACGGAAATTTAAATTCTATCGCCGCGTATATTTGAGTCCGCAACAGTTTGGCGCCGTCTATGGGAACCTCATCCCACAACTTCAAGTATTGCTACGATGGTCAACAGGCACAGCAGTCGCATCATTGGAGCTTCTCGCTCCAACTCCCACCAGTCCAGAAATCAGTCTATAAATCATAGACGCCCGGTATCTACCTCTTTCTACCCCGGGGGGAAAATGCACTTGGAGAAGGGACCTCGGGACCCTCCTTAGAAGAGAGAATTCAAAAGATGGAAGAATCTCAAAACGAGATCCTACAACTCCTGCGAGAGACTCGACAACCGACCCAAGCACCTCAGGAGGAGGTTCTTCTCCCTCGAGATCCACCACGTGTTGAAGTTGTTCAAATCGAACATCTTCAAGCTGAGATTCCTCTTCCTCCACCCAGGAGGCGTTCGCAGTCACATCAAGATAACGAACTGGCTGATACAGCAAGTTCTACCCATCCTCCGCACACAGGTTGGCAATCTCTCCTTCCTCAAGACCTCCCTGAGGAGCTAGCCCAATATCACATTGCTGAGCTCCCTCGCAATACCCTACGCCACGAACTGCGACGATTGGTTCGAGAGGAGTTCCCTACAGGAGGCGTAAGACAACCTCTTCGTCAGTGGGACTTCCAGGAGTCGTCACCCCTGATGGAAGCCATTCTTCAACACCCTATTCCGGCTGGCTTTAAGCTACCAAGCATCGAGTCCTACAATGGGACATCCGACCCGTACGAGCACATCGACCATTACAGGACCATCATGCATATTCAACGAGCCTCAGATGCACTCCTTTGCCAGGTTTTCCCTGCCACTCTTAAAGGACAAGCTCGAACATGGTTCTATTCACTTCCAGCCAGAAAGATCCCCACATTCGTCAAATTGGCCAAAGTATTTGTCGAACAGTTCGTAGCCAACCGAAGAATTACTAAGGATTCTTCTCATCTCTCTGGGATCCGTCAGAACGAGGGAGAAACATTAAAAGAATATTTTCAACAGTTTTCCACCGAGGCTCGACAGATTCCGAGAGTGGACCCAGAACTGCTCCGAGGGGTCTTCCTTGGAGGCCTTCATCCTGGTCCTTTCTATTCGGCCCTCATGCGGGACACAATTCATTCATATGCTGACCTGATCCATCGTGTAGAAGCTCAGATTTCTGCTGATGAAGCAATTAATGCTCATAGAAAGCAATTTGAGCAAACAACTGGAAAGCGTAAGAACGCCCCTACAATAGAGGAATCATTTTCGCAACGAAAGAAAAATTCATCTCCTAGACCCCCAGTACCACAACGCGAGTTCCGACATGAAAAAGAGTATACGCCTCTCAATGCAACTCGAACCAACATACTAATGGCCATTCGAGATAAAGAAAATGTCAAGTGGCCTAATTCTTTGAAGCCAAATGTTGGAAACCAGGAGCAATATTGCTATTTCCACCGTAGTCGTGGACACACTACTGAAGCCTGCAAGCAACTCAAGGATGAGATCGAGAGGTTGATCCGACAAGGATATCTTCGACAATTCATCCAAAACTCACATGTTCGAGATGAAACTAGTCCAACTGGGGGGCAAAATCAACAACAACAAAGACAAGAGTTGAATAATATTCAAATGGTTGGCGAGATTGAATGACCATGCACTTTGTGTAGTTGTATTAGTAATACTACTTGTTATGTGTCATAGTGTATCTCTTCTATGATAAGTAGGATGTCACTCTAATGTCCTTAGTAGTTCTACCAAGTCAAATGATATGGTTGTCCCTATATGTATCTCGTATATTGTACAAGGGAACTATTGTATTGTCTTATAGTAATATAATGTGTTGTTCGTCCAGTTCTGATATTATTTCTTTCTTTAAAAAGAATACGAATGACATTGAAAAACTACTGACAAATATAGTCTCTTTATCCTTGATTCGAGAAATACACAATCTTTATTATGTCTCAATCATTGGATGATCAATCCCAGGGTGATTCGATCTGACCTCTTCCACACAGGTTAACGTCGTCGAGCAAAGGCTCCGACATAAAACCTCGGATAGGTATCACATCCTTGGTGGATTTTCCCGACCTCTTCCATATAGGTTAACGTCATCGAGCAGGGCTCTGACATACAACCTCGGATAGGTATCACATCCTTGGTGGATTTTCCCGACCTCCTCTATACAGGTTAACGTCGTCGAGCAAATGCTCTGACATACAACCTCGGATAGGTATCACATCCTTGGTGGATTTTCCCGACCTCCTCCATACAGGTTAACGTCGTCGAGCAAAGGCTCCGACATATAACCTCGGATAGGTCATATATTCTTGATGGATTCTCTGGACATCTTCCACAGAGATTCTTGGCGGGCAAAAAATCTTCGAAAGAGCATGTTACACAATATATCAACTCATGTTTCAAAGATGCAAAAGTAAGTTTTCAACTTCATATAAATATTATTGGAGTTATATTGTGAAAGATTGTACATCTAGTTCACCTTCGCAAGAATTTAAAAGTAAAAGGTACACTGATGACATTTATACAAGCTAGTATCATCAAGCAACAAGCAACTTTAACACAGTCAAATATCCTTGGTGGATTTAAGTGACTTCTCCCTTACTACACGTGAGCATCTCCTACAACTGCTCCTTTAAAGAAAGGACATAACTGGATCATCATCAGACCTCCACTCAGTTGATAGTGTTAGTATATTGCCAGAATGTTGGCATGTCACACTACTTCGGCCCTTTGATTCAGTAATATCTGATGTTGGCACACTTCAGTATGGATGAATATTGCCTTAACACAATGCCACTGGACACCCACCATCATCGGCCCTTTGTCGGATATCTGTCGACGGTCCTCTGCTTCATCTCAACTACATCGGATTCTTGCTCGATCATGAACCATCATCGGCTTCTCGTTCAACTATTGATAGCAGCACCCTTGAACTCTCTCCTTCTGCTCCCCACTTGGTCGTTGACTGCTAACAGACTTCCACCCGATCGTTCATCAACGAAAAACTTCCGTTAAAATAGCATCGAAATTCTATTCGATGCTGAGCTTCCTCCCGTTGCTGAAGTTCTGCCCGTTTTAGGACTTCCGTCGGACTTTCACCCGACGCCGAGCTTCCTTCCGTTGCTGGACTTCTTCCCGGGACTTTCATCTGACTTCTGCCCGAAGTCGAGCTTCCTCCCATTGTTGGATTTTTGCCCGTCGTGGAACTTCTGCCCGCTGACGGATTTTCGTCGGAGTTCTACCCGATGCCGTACTTCTTCCCGACGTCGGACTTCTGCCCGTCGTCGGATGTTTGTCGGGCTTCTACCCGACACCAAAATTCCACCCGTCGTCGGATATTTGTCAGGCTTTTACCCGACACCAAAATTTTACCAGTCGTGGGACTTCATCGGATGTTTGTCGGGCTTCTACCCGACACCGAATCTCTACCCGACGTTGTACTAATGCCCGTCGAGGGACTTTCGTCGGACTTCTGCCCGACGACGAGCATCTTCCCGTTGCTGGTTCTTTGCCTGTCGCCGAACCTTCGTTAGAATTTTTCCCGGGATTTTCATCAGACTTCTGCCCGACACCGTACTTCAACCCGACACCAGACTTCTACCCATCGTCGGACCCTCGTCGGACTTCTACCTGATACCGTACTTCTTCCCGATGTCTGACTTCCGACCATCTTCAGACTCCCTCCAACTAACATCTCACCTCCACATAATCTCTTAAAGGAGAGAAATTCTAACTCCCTTTTCGCTTCCTTCCTAAAAAGGGGAAGCGGCTAACTTCTGCGCAAAAAGAGGGGCGCCGAGTCGAGTGGGGAAAGTCACCTACTCAAAAACCGCGGAAGGCCTCAAAATGCCAGAAGCTAGAGGGGAGAAGAGAGAAATTTCTAACTCATGTACAAGAGGAGGGGCGTTGTCTCAAGTAGGGAAAGTCACCTACTGAATAACAACGGAATGCCTCAACTGTCAGAAAGCCAGAATGAGAGAAAAAAGAGAAGAAACCGCTAACTTCTGCGCAAAAGGAGGGGCGTCGAATCAAGTAGGGAAAGTCACCTACTTAAAAACGGCGGAAAGCCTCAGAATGCCAAAAGCTAGAAGGCCATGAGAGGAGGAAGAAAGGAGCATTTTGTCCCCTACCCCAAGGGGTGTATTTATAGGATGAAAAAGGGAGAGAAAGACAGGGAAAAATTAAAGAGAAAGGGGGGAAATATTTAAAAATTGGAGGGAGAAGGCTTCTAGAAGGAAGTTCGAATTTTTCGGAATTTTTTCGGAATTTTTTAGGATTTTTTTGGGATTTTTTAATCCCTGTGGGCCCAAAAAAAAAAAAATTTTTTTTGGCAACTGCTGCCGCGCGCCCCCGCGGGCGCCACCGCCGCCGGCTGCCGGCGGGCGGCCGGCAGCCGGCGGTTCGGCCGCCTACGCGTTCCCGGGCTCCGATTTTGGGCCCGAACGGTCCAAATTCGACGTTTTTGGGGTCCCCGGACACGTTTTTTGACGTTACGGACTCAATTTTGACACTTTCGGAGCTCAACGGGGCCTCTATGATCAAGTTCGAGCAAATATTTAATTTTTGGAACTCAAATTTTTGCGATTTTGCCAAAGTGAAAAGCCGACACATATATTTTTGGACTCCTGGAGCTTTGACGTCCAAAAATAGGGGGGCAACTGATACGTCATCGAAAAATTATCTTGATCGGGCACAAATCTCGAGGAAAAACTCAAGTTGGAAACTTCAAAAATTAATTCGGAGACCATTTAAACTCCGATTTTAGCAAGCTTATAGTCGAACTGAGCGTCTCGGAAATACGAATCCAACAACACCAAATTCGACTCAATCCGAGCCCAAACGAGTCCAAATCAAGTACCCGAAGTGATGTTGGAAGCATCGAACAGCAATTTGAGTTACCAAACGGTCTCCGATTTTGACGAGCTTATAGTCGAATCGAGCGGCTCGACGAGACGAATCCAATGAGCCCAAGATCGCAGAATTCTGATACCATTAAGACCTTAAGATGCTCAATAAACGGTTCATGATCAAGGGATTCAATATCAGCCGTTCATCCGGATCACTCCTTATTTGCCCCCGATCCCTCATCTATTTACGGGCTATGCCACTCTAGAAAAATTATAAATAGCCCCTCATTTCTCTTAAGAGATGACCCAAGCCAAGAAGAGAAGAAGAGAAGGAAGAGAAGAGAAGCCTAGGAGGGAACAGCTCCTCCTCGACCATCGCCGGAACACCACCGAAGCACGACCAGGCGCCCGAGGGACGCCGGAGCTCTGCCCGACACGGGAGCAACCTCGGAATTCTGCCCGACGCCAGAATTCTACCCGACGCCCGAGTGACACCAGACTTCTTTCCAAGCGACGCCATAATTCTGCAGGACACCCGAGTGACGTCGGAACTCTGCTTGGCCTTGTAACTGATACTCATTGTAATCTGATCGTCCTGAATTTAAAGGACGAATCAGCCTCGTGTATTTCAAACAACACTAGTGGAACTCTTTCAACTAGGCGTGGCCCCGTGGTTTTTCTCTTTTTCAGGGCTTTCCACGTAAAAATCCTGGTGTTCTTTTGTTCTTCTGTTTGTGTGCTGGATATACGTACAACACTGAGACGGAAATTTAAATTCTATCGCCGCGTATATTTGAGTCCGCAACAACCTTCATCTCGGTATTGTTCGATGGAATTTGTATTATGTTAAGCGTGTAATTATGACACTGATAATAATTTCCATTTTTTTCCATTTCACCACCTCAACAACATTATTTTAATTATCTTTATATCCTTAATTATCAATGAAATCTCTTTTAACCACTGTTTATAAAGATATATTAATTTTTCCTTATGTTAAGGAATATGACCGCTGCAAGAAGTGTAATTTTTTAGAATCATTTCAACTATTCTTCCCTTTGGTTATTTAGAATCACCACTTCCTGCACACCAGCATCATGTAGATTATCCTTTTCTGTATGTAATTTCTTCTTCCTCTTTTTATTACATAAGATAGGGTTTTTATAAATGAATTATTTTTTTTAAGGAGATGCTGGGTGCTGGAAACTTTCTCATATAATATTAAGTTACTCTTTCAATAAAATATTGCATGATGTGTTATGATCATATAATATTTGAGTGAAATATTGTGTTATTATTTGTAATTTGATCATAAAATTTGACTTTTTGGCATTATATATTTTTTAATTTATTCTAATCTTTAGCAACGTTTTTAATACCTGCTAAAAGCGCTGCTAAAGCCTTCCTACAGTAGTAAAATTGCTATTAAATCCTTTCCAACGAAAGCAAATATAACGGATTTGTAGCGGTTTTTAAACCGCTGCAAATAAATTAGTTGGTATTTAAATCGTTGCAGTTGGTCCTAAAAAGCAACAATATCAGATGTATTTATATTTACTAACTAAACTCTTTTTTTCAAAAATAAAATTTTCTTTTTTAATATAATAATATATTCTACTGAATAATTTTATAGTTTATTAAATTCTTATAATTAATATTTCAATATGAATCTGATATATGTGTGATTATGGGGGTGTTTGTTTTGAAGTAAATTGGGTGTGAAGTACTCTAAATATAGGGATTTTGAGAATATTGATGTTTTGTTTGAAGTAAAACAAATGCAGTGTAAAATTTTTGAGTATTTGGAATGCACCCTCTAATATAATTTGGTGTATTTGGACTTCGTCTAATTTTGATGTTTTTAAAATACAATGTAAATTCATCACAAATGCCAATGTCAGATGCTCGTCGCTTTCTACCTACATCACCACGACAATACTTGCATCCATCGACCATCGACCATCATTAAACTTTACACTACATGCATTTTACTTCACGCCAAACAAAAAAAAATTACAGCAAATCAAAGAGCCCCTAAATTAATTTTTTTATATAAGATATTTTAATTTCAATTTCTTGATTATTTGAGAAAAAATTTAACAATATTTAATATAAATATATTTAAAATTATATTTATTTATTTATCATAAAGTTAATATTATATATGAAAATTTTATATAACACTAAAATAAATTCAAAATTTAGAAATTTATATTGATATTATTTAAATCAAAACATTATGAATTATATGCAATTTTTTGAATTTATATATTTATTTAATATTAAATTTTCCCGATAAATCATCAAACTTATACATTTATCAAAGTGACAAATTTGAATTCTAATAAATTACGTGCAATGAACTTCGGAGCCAGTTAGTTTCATATAATCGCAGCCGTCACTACAAAATTGGAACCATCACGACCGTCCGTTTCTCCCAACACGATTAGAATTCGAATTCAGTTCTCAGCGCTCCCCGAAGCAGTCTGCTCTGCTCTTCGTATATCCCACTGAAGCTTTATCCGACCGTTCGTTCTTCTGTGTCTCCCAACTCACATATAAATAAATGGCATTCGCAGTCTCTCTGTAAGTCCAGAACCCTAACCTAAACAGCTCTCTCAAACCCTAATCCTCTCCTCTCTCGCTGTCTCTCATGGCGAAGAAGAAGAAGAATGTACCTGTCGCAGTTGAGGCACCGGCTTCCGGAGGTGAAGTTGTGGCGAGCGATCTCTCGCCGGAAGCACATATGGCGAACCTGAAAGATTTAAATAGACTTCTTCTGAAGGACACGGTGGAGCACCGTGAACAGATCCACCAGCTCCACTCCGAGCTCGCTGCATTAGCCGCCGACCGTGACATCCTTAATGAGACTGAGCGCGACGTCTGTAGGATCGTCCTATCCTCTAGCCTCTCTGATGCAGCAGCACGCAGTACCGCGGAGATGGCTTCAGCTGCAGAGACGGCGAGGAAGATGCTGAAGAAGGCTGAGTCCGTTGCTGCTGAGCTTAATGCGGCAGAAATGCGGCTGGTTGTTGTGGCTAGAGAGAAGGATAGGGTTGAGAGGGATCTGGAGCGTGTGACGGAAGAGAGGGATTTGAGTCGGAGTGATCTTGATAAGAAGTGTAAGGATTATGTGGATTTGGAAGAAAGATTTCGGTTATTGAAGCGAGAGCTTGCGGAGATGTCGAAGGAGAGGGAGGTTGCAGATGCTGAGTGTGGAAAGCTTGAAGAAGAGGGGAGGAGGATGAAAGAAGAGTTGCGATCTGTCATGCGTGAGAAGGATTTATTGGAGAGATGCCGTGAAGATGCTGAGCATTTGGTGGAGAAATTAGGAAGAGAGATGGAGGTGCTGAAAAGCCAAAAGGACGTAGATATGGATACTTTAAATGCTAAGAATAAAGCAAATGGCTCGAAGGTGGAGGCTTTGGAAGAAGAGTGCCGTTTACTGAAGGAAACTATAGGTCAGCTGGAAAATGAAGTAGGTGACTTGAAGGTTTCTTTAGAAGAACTGAAGGAGGAGAAATTGTCATTGGTTGCAAGGTATGAGGAGAGTGAGAAGAGGTATGTGAGAGTTGAGAAGGATTTTAACAGGAATTCAATTGAGTATGCCCGTTTAGAGAAGGAGAAGTTAGAGTTAGAGAAGGCCTTTGATATGAAGGAGAAGGAAATGGCTTTGCAAATCAATGAGTTGAAGGAGAAAATGACAATGATGGAAGGTGAGAAGAATTTGGTTGAGATTCAGATCAGCAGCTTACAAGCAGAAATCTCAGAGCTCCAGTCTGCTAAAAAGAGCCTTGAAGATGCGCATAGTTCTTGCTGCGAAAAAATTGCCATGAAGGAGTCTTATTGTGCTGATATGCAGAGAGAGAAGGATCTGACAGCTGAGGATATTGCATCCCTGCAAATGCAATTAAATGAGTCATTGAAAAACCGGCATATCATGGAGATAACGATTGAGGAACTACAGAGAAAACTTAATCATGTGACTGCAGAGAATGAGGAAGCGAAGAAACAGATAGATTGTTCGATAGTTGAGAAAGCTTCACTTACGAAGCATCTCGAAACATCAAATCAAGGACTTCAGTATGTCGAGAAGAAGCTTAAGGCTTTAGAGGATTCTTCTGGCCAAGTCTTTGCTCTGTTGAAGAACATAACCGCTGAGGTAAAAGACGAGGAGAGAACCCAAGAGAATCACATTAACAGAGAAAATGGAGTAGTAGAAGTAGAGAACGATGAGGAAAGGATGCTGTTTGTGGACAACCTGGAGGCTATAAAGGTAGCAGTGAAGGGAAAAGAGACGATAATCAAGGACCTGAACCAGAAACTGGAGCTCTTGCAGTTCTCTGCCGCCCATGCAAAGAACAAGATGAGAATATGGAAGTGGCTTTTTCTTGCTACGACTGGTATCTTTGCTGCTGCCTCCCTGGCCCGTGCTGCAAGGGCCCCCTAAGTTCCTCATTTTGTAATGCTTATAAACTCCCGCGTTGTTACTTTCATTAAGCTTTTTCTTTGAGATGATTGGCAAAGGTCATTTGTTATAGAAGTGAAGAGCACTTGTAAGTATTCTCTAATACTGCTATACTAATGTCTTTGTTTCCAATCAAAAATCAGATTTTTATGCTTTGACTCACTACAATATTCATGCCCTGAACATGTTTTGTCAGTCGTTTTAACTATATTTGTCTATTAAAGCGTCTTCTTGGACTTATAGAATGTATGAGAGGTGCATTGATAGGTTACAATTAAATCCCATTCGCCCAATGTACGTTGTGGCTGTGATCCTACTGTAACTATAGAGGATCTGCAACCATCGCGCTGCTATCATGTTGATCATAGCTAGAGTGAACATGGTGATCTTTTCCCTTTTCAGCCTTCGAAGTATATTACACTAATACATCAATTTTATAATCTCGAAGCATCTAATGTACCACTAAATACTTTGGTGTTGATTAATTTTAGACTTGAAATATAACAAGCACAAAATGATTTCATAGGTATCATTGTTCTTAGTAAGCTCCGTCAAAGGACTTGTTTAGACCCATCTACGCCTTGAGGATCATTCCCCTCAATAGCTCTTCGTAGTTAAGGTCATATGCCTACCATTGACATCCCCAATCCAACTACAAGAAACAAATGCTTCAAAAGCCCACCACCATGATTTTCTTGACTAAGTTAGTCTTTGGTTCGTAGTTCCATCCAAGGGAGTGCCTCTTATGCTTGGAGGTTCGAATATTGCCTTTAGGGATTCACTCGCATCTGGAGGATACTCACGCGAAGTCTCAGACCTCAAAGTCTCGCTCAGAACACTCACCCTCAAAAACTCTCCCAAGGCACTCATTTGAGAGGTGGGATGCCACTTCAATGATAGGGATATCAATCTGTAGTAATCATATCGTTTAATATTGTAACATTTTATATGTAGCTTTCAGCGTAGCTCAACCCTATAAATAAAGGATGAAGGGACATTTTTTTATTTTTTTTTATTTTAATTGCTATGGAAATATTTCTTCTAAAGCCTTTCATTAACTCTGTAAATTCAAACTTTATCCAATTTTCTAGCTCTAATCGGTTGGTCGCCTACTAATAAGGTTGTGTTTCATCCATAGATAGATTTGGTCCAATATTTTCTTTTTAATCTATCATTTTATATAGGGCTTGATCCTACCAATTAATTGCATCAATAAAATACAATGAATCAAAATTTAGGGCTCATACAAATGATCAAATATGAGATATGTTATTCCCCAATGATATAATATAATGATCTATGCTGTTCATAAACTTCCTCTCATGAAGTATACTGAAATACAAAAATCTAAGACCATCATTTGCTAACCAATCAAGCACCAGAGGTTCCTTCTTTTTAAGTGTTACAGACAAAATTCTAATTTAAGCCCTTCAATGCTAAGGCATCATACTCCCAAGGAATCTAATTTTTGGTAGAATATATATAGATTGCACATCAAGAATTTTCTTGATGAGCCTCATTTGATTACCAACCACAAATTTTCAATGGGCTATATTGTAATTACTGAAATAATAATTTGGAATGGTAAGAAATGTTGAATATAAGGTAAGGAATATCAATGAAACTATTTAAAGAAAAAAGAAACCATAAGGCCATATCAATGCCATTGTCGATTAAAAAAAAGGAATCATAGGCACTTGTGGGAACCTTTAAATACATTTGTTGTATATATATAAGCCTGATTATTGGAGCAAGTCAACATGATTAGTGCAACCCTTAAGCTTCTTGAACCAACATGTAGCCTAGCTTGGTCCTTGGACATGTTGGGTATTTGGATGCTAACTAAACTGTTAAAGCTTATTAGTCAACATGATATGATAATCTCTTTTTGTTGATATTAGGATAATTTTGCAGCCCTCAAGTCTGTTGGGTTGTCCTTATATATAAAGCTTAAACATTGGACTGCCATTAAAAATTCTGAAGTTGCATGATCAAATTGATATGTACGTATTGATTTGAAATAGTTTTGTTAATTTATCGCTCGAGCTTAACGAACCAAGAAAGGGGTCTATTTTGTTTATTATTATTATTTGATGTTTCCATAGGGCTTGTTGGGTTAAAGAGCTTCTTTGGGATCTTAAGAGGGCTTATGGATAAAGAATGCATATACCAACTAGGTATATTGCTTCTCAAGTAGAAGCCATTCATAGGAGGCATAGTTTCCATGCTTTAAATGTCAATGATAAAGTAGACTTCTTTTACAATATCATGATAATGACCCTCCATATTTGACCTAAGCTTCACACAAAGCAATGATGAGAAATCATCTTTGTCTTTGGAGTGCTAATACATGTTTCTTATTTTAGTATGATTTATACAAAATCTTTAATCATATTGGGTCAATAATTCTTGATTTTTAGTTTCATATAAAACCAAATTTATTGTATGTCATACAATCTTTTATGGACCTCCAACACAACTAAGTTGGTTTCATCAACACTTGAGACATTATTACCCATTTAGGCATCATCTAGGATAGCTTTTTTGCTGCTTTTTAAAACAGCTTTTCTAGTATAAAATTTCTTCAATTAAAAATTTTTGTACTAAAAAATTATTTTAAAAAACAGTAAAAAAACTACCTCAAACGAAGCCTTAGTCTAATTATTGATTGTATAAGATGTCATTCATAAACATTTTACAAAAATCTCCATTTTATTTGGTTGACTTCTACCTTTTCTTACAAGTCACCTTTTTTTTTTTTGCGAGGGCCTCCATTTAATTTGGTTGAATATTTAATGTTTTTTAACTATTTATTATTTTTTTAAGCTAATAGTAAATGTTTGTTTTTTTTTTTATTTCTAATCATAAACTCACACAGCATAAATTCAAAATCTCCTAATTAAAAGCATAAGCTTTTAAAAGATAAACTGCATAATTCCTTCTAATTAGACTCCTCATCTATAGCTACTAACTCTATTATGCTAATTTTATCCTTTTTACCAAACATAGAAACATCTATATATGCACTAAAAAATAATTCAAAAACACAATATGTACAGCATGCTTCTAATCGAACAGCAGATAGCATTGGATTTGCTCCTGCCGATTAATGCTTGAATATGAAGTTCCTGCATTTAAATAGTATTAGACTACAAGTACAAATAATGCTGAGTATATAGCAGGAATGCTGCTGCTTTCCCTTGATTTACCGACGCAGCTTCCTCTTCTTTGTTAAGATAGGTTTGGCATCTGTTCCAGGGAATTCCCATCTAGCAACAATGCAGTCCCAAGAGGAGCTCACAAGTATAGGATAGTAAGGGTGCCAGCTACAGTCTCTCACCGTAGAGCCACGAAGGTCAAGTTTAGCAACTTGGGCTCCAGTGATCTGAAATAGTTTGAACAGCTAAAGGTTAGATAAACATTTAAGTTTATTCTCCAGTGGAACTAGTTATTGTATGAGTAAATTTTATGGTTATTTAAGGGCTGCAAGTTTTTGCTCGGAAAGGTAAAGCTAACAAGGCATTCAGCTAACAGTGGTGGTTTACCTTAGAATTGGCTTATGAATCAGTAATGTTTCTGATGAGGACATCACCACTTGGAAAGTCTATCGGAGACGTGGCCGCCGATCTACGGCCACGATCGAGTCATTGCATTTTTGAGTCATGTCCTGTCTTTATTTTCTTTCATTAGTGTTATGTTATTTCTTTTCAGTTTTACCCCTTACTTAAGGATGGTTGTTTGTTAGCCCAGAGGGCATTGTTGTCTTTTGTTTTGAGTCCGTTGTTTGAGGCTATTTAAAGCCCCTTGATGTATCTTTGAAGCTTAATCAATGACAAAAAGAAAATTTCCTACACTTTGCTTTGAGAGTTGAGAGCTTGGGGAGAGATCCCTTGGAGAGGGAATTGGATCACCCACCAATCTTGGAAGAGTCCGGATTCGTGGTTAGTTTCGTAGTCCTTTCTTCCTTCCCCCTCCCTTCTTCCCCACCCGACCACCTCTCCCTCTACCTCCACCCGCCGGCCACCCCATCCCCATCCCACCTCCAAGCAAGCCGCCGGCCTCCCGCTCCCCTCTCTTGTAACTTGGTTTCCTAAATTAGTTTGGTGTATATTTAGAAAGCATTTGAAATTTAAATTTAATTTGAATTTAAACTCAATACTTTCCTAAATTACCCAACTTATTTTAGGAAAGTTGCCTAATTGAGTTTATTTGAATTTATATTTAAATAGGAGGGAGTCAAACCTTTCATATTTCCTCTAAACCTAAATTAGGAACCCAAATCAATCACCCCCAAATCCCCTCCCCCTCCTTAATGTCGCCGGCCCCATCCCCATAACCGCCCCCCTCTCTCTCTCCAATCCCCCACTCCTCCCTTTAATTCCTACCCTCTTTAGGAATTAAATCCTATTTTCCTTTTCTCGAACTTCCCTCCTAATTCAAATCTGAAATTAATTTCAAAATTTGGAATTAGCCCTTCCCAAACCCTAACCCTAACTCCACAAAATCTGAACCAACTTCTCCTCCCCTCCCCTATCTTGGCCGGCCACCTCCACCTTCTTTCTCCACTTGATTTCCAAGGCAAAACAACCAATCTCTTGGGAAGAAGCATCAAGGACAGCAAAGGACCCTCCCCTACAACTCTTCTCCTCTCAAATCACCATGAATGGAGGTTCCCGAATGGGACTTCGGATTGGTGCATGACGATCAAGGTCAAATCGACATATTCCGATCTCCGTTCTTCGACGTAGGTTTTGATTTTGACAACACCATTGAAGAGTACATTGATTGCATCCAAGTTGCTTTAGTTGACGTAATCGACGAACAACGGTCAAAGGGATATTGGATCATCGCCGGTCGACCAACCTTCTCTACCACTCCGACTACCCCTCAGCGTACCCTTAAAAGTTACATCCGTCGCATCCTAAATATCATTGCCGACGCCATTCACGAACAAGTGGATCAAATTCGATAGCGTGTTTCTCCCGAATCACAATAAAGGTGAACTTCTTCTCCCTATTCAATTATCTTTCTCTATTCACTAACCTTGTAGGAGATGACGGAATCGCAAAGGATCAAGCCCGCTTAAAATGCTAAAGCTTAGTAAACGTAGAGCTTGAGTGTACTTCTTTGCCTCTTATCTTAATGTTAATTTGGGGATGTTGATTGAACGCCTATTACTTTGCATGTTTTTTATTTTCTAAGTTATTTGCTTGTTCAAGTGTTTAGCAAGTAGTTTGGCCTAAACGTAGGCACCCCTCTCTTGTTTTTATTGACGTTTTGGGATTGCTAACATTATAATTACAATTGCTTGCTTCATATAATCGTGCAATTTTCCTCTAAGCATTGTAGTCCTGCATCAGTTTCGGATTAAAAACAAATTATGGGCTATGATTAGCTAATTCAACTTGAAGGAACTATACAAACTTATGTATGTATAATCCTCAAGTAACCTTCAAAAAAAAAAAAAAGATTTGCACTTCAAGGGTTACTGTAAAATTTGCTACCATTCTCGCCATGACATCAGGCCTTAACCTAATTAATTGGGGCAATTTTTATTTATTTCTATTAAACAATTTTTTTCACACAGCTGGGTCTTGCTACCTTCACTTTTTACTTTTCTTCCTTCAAATTACGTCACAATAATTCTAACGGGAACTAGTGCTGCATCTCTGCCCACTGGTAGACACACCCAAACCACCTACTTATCTTCCAGTACCTCCATTATCTTTTTAATGTGAACGGTTTCCACTGTATTCTTTTTATTTTTAACACATCCAACTTAACTTCATCCCATGTTTATTTTGCCATATTCAATATTTCTTGTTGTCAGACACTTGGAATCACATCGCATTATTAGTCTAATTATAGTTTATATTTGACTTTCTTCATATTATTCATTTATCGCATGGCATTTTTTACGACACCTCATAATTCTAACCATCCAATTTTAAAAAGCTATGTTTTTGTCAATATCCAAGTTTTCAATGTAACTGATCCAAAGTAGCTAACCTATCAAAACTCACTATCACATTGTCCGGCAATATTGCTTGATAATTTCCTAATTTAAACCCCCAAAATTCCATCTATGTATTCAATTTTCACTCAACAGAATCCCTGATACTTTAAATAATACATCCAGTACCATAACTTTACACTTACATCAGAACTGGATTCATGATATCATCCCCACGTACCGTAGAACCAAAGCATATATCATAGGAATCTCTTTTGAAAGCATCTTCAAAATCAATATAAAAAGATGTTTCAATAATATTTGATCATTTATGTAAATTTTATGTGACTAAAAGTTGGTGAATGCTACAACGGGTAACACCCTTCTCCTCTTCCTACTATTGTGGCATGGCAACTGATGGGCATCCCTAGTGGAGGGGAAGTTGTGACAATAAATTGTTCCGACAAGTAGTTTCTCAAGATGGGATGGCAGCCCACGGATCACTGAGGTCTAGGATATAGTTTCTAATTTCTACTTTATTGAAGGACAACAATTCAAATATTGCTAAGTTGCATGACGAGGGTTTTATTTAATAGGTTTTAAATTCAAGAAAATTGTTATGATATGCAACTTTTTTTTCTAGTAAGATGTGTTTATTTCTTGCATGTTTATCCTCATTAACCTTTATAGTCCTTAATTTCCCACCACCCCCCCCCCCCCCCCCCCCCCCCCAACGCACACACACACAAAAAACCTTTATAGTCAAATTTTGATTGATAAGGGACATGGAGTATTCCACTTTTTGTTATCCCTATTTCTCTTTCATTTATTACATGGATTTAGAGATAGGTTATAAGCAATGTCCAACAACTATAACAGGGCCCTAACTGGGTCTAGCAAAAAAGGAGAGAAGATTGGTTCTTCCTCCTGCTTACCAAGTACCATCATTTTGAAAGTGTCTATGGAGCACCCATCATTCTACATCACTTCCTACAAACTAAATGGGAAGAACTTCTTATAATGATCTTGCTGGGTTCAAATCGTGATCCGAGGAAGAGGAAAGATTGGCTGCTTAAATGGTATCATCCATCAACCTGAAATAGTAGGCCCTTCCTTTTTATCATTTAGTAATATCTTGGCTTATCAATTATATAGAATTAAACACTGGATCTCTGTGTTTGGTCTACAACATCACATAAGCAACCCGGGAGAAAGTTAATATGTCGTACTTAGATCTTGAAAACTTTGCTCAATTATGCAAATTATGACATCAAGCTCATGAAATCAAGGAAGAATGAGTGTCATAAAATACTTCACCACTCTCAGAAAATTTTGGTAAGAACTAAATATCTTTGAACCAAATGATTAGTGCAGGGAGTGTGCGGGTAAATATATCAAATTTATAAAGAAAACAAAAACATGCAATTTCCTTGTATGTCTTAATTAAGATCTAGATGAAGTGTGAGGAAAAATCTAAGGTATTTGTCTACTTCTAAAAATTGAAGAAGCATTTTTGAAGTCCGAAGGGAAGAAATTAGACGAAGAATAATGCTTTGTGGTCAAACTGCTCTCATAATTGAAGAATTTGTTCTTACCATCAAAAATTTGGAGCAAAACCCAAGACATGGCCTAGGGCATTGAAATAGATAAATTTAATGTACTATATGTAAAAGACAAATCATACAACATAAAATTATTGGAAACTTCAAGGCAAACCAACAATTTAAAACAATCATCGAAATCATAACTAAAAGCAATGGACTAGAGATAAAAAGTAATGAAAATCTTGATGATATTTTCTTAAACAAAGAGCAATTGGATATTTATTACTCACCACGAAAAAAGCTGTCAACACCTTCCTTTTATGCCAAAAGATGTTTTTTCTCTTGCTCTTAATTGTATTAAGGGACACCAGAAATACTGGATTACTAACTCAAGCAACATATCACATAACAGGTTGTGCTCACATATTATCACATGGAAACATCAAAGTCAAAACTACAGATGGATCTCTATCCTCTACTGTTGGAAATGGACGATCATAACTAATTTTTAGCTTTGTCTGAATTCTGTTTTACATTCCAAATCTCACTTGCATCCTCTTATCCATAAGCAAGATTGCAAAAGATCGCAACTATTATCGAACTTGTGAATTTCAAGACTAAAGAATGGGCAAGACGTCTGGCATTACTAGCGAGATCAAAGGTATGTACTACTTTGATGAAGATTCCAAAAAGAGTAAGCATGCCCTTGCTATCAACAAAGATCTTTCTACTCTCGAAAAAGGTGATCAAATTATGTAACGATATTATAGGTTATCTTATTTTTTTCTTACCTTAAAAGCTTATTTTCTTCTTTATTTGATAATAAAGATTTTTTTTTCCATGTGAAATATGTCAAATTGCAAAATAACAAAAACTATCTTTAAACCAAAGCCATATAAAGCTACCAAATTTTTCACTTGTGCATAGTGACTATGGGGCCCATTCAAATCTGCAAATCTTTAACTCCAACTGATGGTTCACATCACTTTTATTGATCATCACACTCATGTGTGGTGGTTATATTTTGTAAAGGATAAACTTGATGAAGAACAAACTTTCAAAAACTTCCATAATATGGTTAATCCCAATACTACGCTCAAATCCAAATCCTCCGCTCTAATTCTAATCACACTCTAAAAAGTTACTAAATCATAATAGAGTATGATCCATCAAAATTCTTGCCTCAATATTCAACCAAATAGTATACCTAAATGAAGAAACTAACATCTAAGTGGCAACTGGCAAGATATATTATGTTCATGACTAACACCCCTAAAATTAATTGGGGTGATGCAATCCTCAGTGCCTGCTATCTTATAAATCAACTACCTACAAATATACTTCAATTCAAAACTTCAATACATGTGTTTTTCAAATACTTTCCTAATACCATATCATTTTTAATATTCCACTTGAAAGTCTATTGGGTGCACAATATTTATTCACAATCATAAACCTAACAAAATTAAACTTAATCCAAGATCATTCAAGTGTATCTTTCTTAGCTATGTGGTAGATCAAAAGGGATATAAATGTTATTTCCCTCATAAAAAAATATTTTTATCCATAGATGTCACCTTCTTTACGAATAAGCCAATTTTCCGGAAAAAAAAATTTTTTCCTTCAAAGGGAGATAGAAAGGAAAGAAACTTCAATATTATTTCCTCTAGAATTCTTCAACCCCATAATGTCATATACTTTCCTTGGATTGAAAACATTGAGGCTCCCAAAACTCTTGCTTACTCGAGCCACAACATCCCATTACTATTTATTTCCTGCATTTAATTTACTTATTTTCTACTTTTTTATAAATATACAAATGATAGTTAATTGGTTCTTTTATTTTTTGCAGATGCCTTCTGAAGGAGATGAGACCCATAGGCAGTCTTTCTCATATATTTTCAGGCGCAAGTCAAGAACTGGTGGATGATCTGTACTAAGGGGACGTCCACTTCACACCCTGCCACTCATACCCAGCCTAGCCCCCCTTTGCCTATGGCTCCTACAGGGAGTCAGCAGTTTTACACCTCAGACCCCCGCTTTATATAACCAGACCCTACACAAACCGCTCCCTTTTACCCGTACTATTCCCCACCATCTTCTCAAGGATTCCCTGCTACTTATCCCTATCCACCATACGTTCCATATCCATTTTACTACCCATCACCTCCTCAGACCTATGCAGCTGGACCTTCCACCCCTACTATAGCTGGACCTTCAACACAGGCTGCCACAGCACTAATTAGGGATGGCCGCATGCTGATTGAGCCTGAGAGTGACATGTACATAAATGTGTATGTTATATATATATATATATATATATATATATATATATATATATATATATATATATATATATATATTTGTGAAATAATATTTTTCAAGAAACTATTTTGTGCAAGTGCAAGTTTCATCCATCGAAACAGCCCACGCACAAGATCCGGGATATCATACGAAGCATATTTGATGTGTGCAGTGAGATTTCTAAGAAAGTGCGTGACATATGGTTCAGGGAGTTTGAGTTAGTAAGCCACAATATTATTAATAATTATCCATTTTTTATTAAGCTAATAAAGATTTTTTTTTCCTAATTTGTTGTGTGCAGCGAGATTTCTATTGGTTGCCCCAGCATGATACTCGTATCAAAAAAAATTTTGAGAAATGCGAAGCGACTAGCCTACGAGACATGTTTACTCGCATTAGGAGGACAGACGAGCGTCCACTTTGGATTGGCGAGGGTGTATGGGCTGAGCTCAGGAGTGCTTGGGGTAGGGTGTAAACGAGTCGAGTCGAGTCAAGTTTAGACCTTATAGAGCTCGGCTCATCAGTCAAAAAGCGATCTCGAACTCGAGCTTGTCCCACTGTAAACGAGCTCGAGCCAGCTCGCGAGCCATGGGAGGAATTTTTAAAATTTAGGCGGGATTTTTAAAACTTAGACGGGATTTAGAAAAAAAGATGCAATATTTAACATTTAAATAAAACTTAAGTAGTTCTTATTATTTTTTTTAATATTTAAATTTAATAAACAAAATAAAATTATTTTTTTATTATTCGAATCAGCTCGCAAGCTCACAAGTCGAGCTGGCTCAAGCTCGAACTCGAGCTCATTTACTAAATGAGCTCGAGTTTGAGATCGAGCTCGACTCGTGAGCTAGATAAACTCGGCTTGCGAGCCCATAAACGAGTCGAGCTCGAGCCGGCTCAGCTCACACCCCTAGCTTGGGGTAGCCTAGACTATACAGCGAGGAGGGAGCAAAACAGGCGGAATAGAGCTTCTGACGTTAGAGGCGTCGGAAGCTCCCTACATATTGGGGGCTCAGTTCCACACACTGAGCATAGACGACGATTGGTAAGAACTTAATAAATTTTAATAATTTCTTTGTATATATATTCTAATCTAAGTATATTGTAAAAGGAGATGCTTAGTAGAGAACCTACTGCGGTTGAGTTACAGTCACACTCATAGGCGTCAGCAAGACCAGCAGTGGGTGGATGAGCGAGCTAGGAGGGCATATATAAGTATATAAGAATATTATACTTACAGAAATATTATAAGCGATGATTAATCTTATATTATATTTTGTTCGTAGAATGAGTATACACGGCTTCGAGAGAGCTAGCGACAGCTGGAGAGGGATCCTTTGCGGGTTCTGCAGATATTTCTGACTACCGCACTTGGACGGAGGTGGGAGGAGGAATGCAGAAGGGACGAATTTATGGATTAGGCTCGCAGGCCTCCGCATATGAGGGATGGTCCTCTTCTGCCACCAACCACTCAGCAAGAATCCAAGAGAGTTTAGTTAGCCAGCAGGTTGTTAACTTAGCAGCAAAGTTAGAAAATGTCCGAAAAACTCAAACGGACATGAACAATCAGATATTGGAGGAGCTAAGAAGATTGAGCAAGCGGATTAGCGCCGACGCCTCCATCAGCCGAGCAGGATAGCGAGCATACAGATTCTGATTAGATTGTCGCCTGAGATGGCTTTTGATACATTTGATGTATAAGTTATGTTGATATTGTAACAGTGTTACAACTTTTATTGAATTTTATTGAATATTATTGTTTGTTCATTAATTTGGGCAATTTGCATAGTATTCTTTGATTATATTTGCTTTGGATTATTGTTTTTTATAACTACTTAGATTGTGAATGTTGGAAAGCCCAAATAATGATTGTAGGAACTTTTTTTTTTATGCTACAGGTTTGCGGCGGATTTGTAGACCCATCCGTCACAAATTGCGGCGGATTATCCGCCGCAATTTGTGACGGAATCTGCGGCGGATCACAAAAACGAAATCGTCGTTTCATTTGTGATTATTCCGTCACAAATCCGCCGCAAAAATTTTACGACGGATTTTGTCCGTCGCAAATATGTTTGCGACGCCTGTTTTACCATCAAAACCATATCCGCCGCAAATCAAGATTTGCGACAGATTTTGCGGCGGATTTCGCTGCCACAAATAGCTGGTTTTCCTATAATGGGTTAAAAATTATTTTTTTCTATTCATTCATGAGTAATATTAGGGACAACTACATTGAGGTCCTTATAAGAAAATATTTATTGCAAAAAAAAAAACATCTTACTAGCCACAAAACATAATCAACATACAAGTCTGGTTGACTAACATGATGTTCTATGAAGTATATAAGTGTCAAATAGAAAGAAAATTTTGCAATTAAAGGGCAGAATAAACGGTCAGAGAACATACCACTTCATAAATGTATACGCATCCATCATGGGATCCTGTATAAATATACTTCTGACCAGTGCTGTATGTCAATAGATAAAAATATTTGTCAAAATCAATTCTTCTCAATTTACAAAGCAAAAACTCTCTCGTCATTAGTAAGCATTTTGTTTCATATAATATTAATGAAACCTATAAGCAAACATTTATAAAGATCTGTCTCCTACTTTCTAAAAAATTGCGAAGGACAAAACAGAATAAACCAATCAAAAAAGCTTAACCACAGTTTCGTAAGGCAACTCCAAAATATGATAAATATTTTTATGATTTTAACATGATAATTTGTGGGAACTAATACTCACTTGTGGGCAGGAGAAAAGTGGCATCGTATCAAAGTACATAATACTGCATGACCTCTATAAGTGGCAATAGACTGATCTCTTGGATGTTTCAAATTCTTTGCTTTCGATGGGTATGCCATGTTTCTATAGTCCCAATAAGAACCTTTTCGCTTGAAGCTGCCATTTGTATCAAAACAATATTAACAAAAGCTAGAGTGTTAGTGAAAATCAAGAGAACACGTAATATAGCCAGTAGCTAATGTAGCAAAACGAGCTGCTAAAAAGTATAGAGAAGCAACATTGTTTCAAAAAAAAAAAAAAAAGACTCCGGGTGTTCTGATTCCAATGACCAGTTCAGTACCACATCAACAATATTACAAGCACTAAAGTAGTGAATAAAATAATTTGTAAATCTCATTAACTTTGTGATAGGAAATACTTGAGTTCGCAAGCAACCCTAAGGGAAATACTTAAGTTCGCAAGCAAACCTAACAGTAATTGGTGAAAACAGCAAGAAATCCTGCTGATTTCAGAGAGAAATCAGCAAGACGAAGCAGAAATTTTAGAAAATTGGAAAGAAAACACAAGGAAACTTCTTCTATTCAATCTGGGAACAAGAAAAATAATACAAGATACAAGTTTGTTCAATTTGAGGGGAAGAAACAACTCTCCAAATCTCTAGCAAAGCCTAGAGCCCAAAAGAACAAACTCTAGATCTCAAATCTCTCTTCCAATTCAAGATGAAACCCTAATCCTCCCTAAGGGAACTAATTAAAACAAAGAGGACAAATAGAAAATCCCTAAACAGCCCCTAATTCAAATTTTTCCTCCCAAAGCAACATCTAATTAAGTTGTGGGCCCCATCTCTCCAACCAGCCTCTCTCTCTCTTTCCCTTGGTTTCGCCCCCTCCTATAGCAAAGAACCAGTCCAACCTAGACCAGTTCAGCTGGCCCTAGGGCCGGCCTAACATTACCCACCTCCCAAAGACTCAAATTGTCCTCAAGGTGAAATGAAGGGAACTAATCTTTCACCCTCTCATAGGGCTCACAAGTCGCATCAAAATCGGGCAGGTCTCTCCATCTAATAAGCACTTCTTGATTCCCCTTTTTATCTGATCTTACCCCTCTCAGCTCCAGTGATTCTAGGATCACTTCCAACTCCTCTGTCAGTGTAGCTGGTAACTCCGCACTAACTGCATGCTCCCCTAGAGCTCTTCTCAACCGGGACACATGGAACACTGGGTGTATGGTGGCGGATGGGGGTAACTTCAAACGGTACGCCACTGCTCCGATCTTGTCCAAAATTCTCAAAGGGACCGAAGTACCTTGGGGCCAATTTCTCGTTCCTGCTTTTGGCAACTGTTCTTTGCCTGTAAGGTCGCAGTTTTAAGAACACTTTCTCCCCCACTTCAAACTGTATGTCTCTCCTATGTGTATCTGTCTGCTTCTTCATGATTTGTTGTGCCCTCAACAGATACTTCTTCAACTCTTCCAACACCTTATCCCTTTCCTCCAAGTACTGCTCTACTAAGAAAACTGGTGTGCTCCCTTTCCCAAAGTGCATCAAGTGTGGAGGGTCTCTTTCATACAGCACTTTGAAAGGGGTCATCTAAGAAGCAGAATTATACAATGTATTGCACCAATACTCAACCCATGCTAACCATTTTGCCCACCTCTTCGGTGTTTCAGAAGCAAAACACCTCAAGTAAGTCTCCAAACTCCGGTTTCCTACCTCCATTCGTCCGTCCGTTTGAGGATGATAGGCGGTGCTTCTCTTGAGAATAGTGCCATGTAACCTGAACAGCTCCTTGCAAAATTGGCTGAAGAACACTTTATCTCAATTAGACACTATCGACTCTGGAATCCCACATAGTCTAACCACCTCCTTGATGAATGTTACTGCCACCGTCACTACTGTCTAGGAGTGTCATAAGGAGATGAAATGTGCATACTTACTCAGCCTATTAACCACCACCATAATAGTTGTGAACCCCTCTAATCGTGGTAGGCCATCTATGAAATCCATGGACATTTCCTCCCATACTCTATTTGAAAGTGATAATGGTTGTAGTAACCCACCTGGAGCTATAGCATATACTTGTTTCTCTGACACACTTCACACCTCGACACTATCTCCTACACATTTTATGCATTCCTTTCCGGTATAATTCAGCAGCAAGTCTCATGTATGTCTTCTCTACTCCGGAATGGCCTCCAATTGCACTCCCATGGAACTCCTCCAATAGATGGGTAATATGGAGAGGTTCGTGGCATCACAAACCTCCTATGGTACAATAGCCTCTCCCCCTCAAGGGCGTATCCTGGCTGGCTGCTCCTATCCTTCAACAGGTCCATCCGAATCTTCTTCAACTCTTCATCCTGCACACTTTCTTCCTGGATACCCCCCAATCCACCATCAAAAGTACTGAAATGGTCATCTCCTGGAGCTCTCCCCCACACCTAGATAAGGCATCAGCCGCCTTATTCTCCAACCCTGGTCGGTACTGGATCTCGAAATCGTATCCCAATAGTTTAGACAGCCACATCCGATGTTCCTCCGTCACCATTCTCTGCCCCAACAGATATTTCAAGCTCCTTTATCTATCATGACGATGAAGTGCCATCCCAGCAGGTATGGTCGCCACTTCTGAATAGCCAACACAATGGCCATCAATTCCCGTTCATATACAGACTTTAGTCTAGCTCTAGCTGACAACACTTGACTGAAGTAGGCTATGGGTCTATGATTCTGCATTAGCACTGCCCCCAACCCATATCTAGACACATCTGTCTCCACCACAAAAGTCTGACTGAAGTCTGGTAAAGCCAAAACGGGTACTATGGCCATTGCCTTCTTAAGTTTCTCGAAAGCCTGGGTAGCCGCTTCTCCCCACAAGAATATCCTTCTTTAACTGCTCTGTCAAAGGCAAGGCTATGTTGCTATACCTCTTCACAAACCTTCGGTAGTAACCTATCAATCCTAGGAAACCCCTCAGCTCTCTCAAGTTCCTAGGTAGAAGCCACTTCTGCATTAATTCAATTTTGGTTGGATCTGCTGCCACTCTCTCTTAAGATACCACGTGTCTCAAGTACTCCACTAGTCTGTGCAAAGCTGCATTTCTTTAGGTTGGCCCTAAGTTGATGCTCCTGTAGAAGTCCAAAGACCACCATTAAATGCTCCAGACGCTCCTCTTTGGTTCTGCTATACACAAGTATGTCATCAAAGAAAACTAAGACAAACCTCTGGAGATACAGTCTGAACACCCTATGCATCAATAACTGGAAGGTATCAGGGGCGTTTGTGAGCCCAAATGGCATCACCATCCTCCTTCCACCACCAGTTCCATCCCAGTGCTCCCCAATTAACCTTGGTCTCCCCCAAGGTTTACCGCCACTTCATCCCCAGATGACATCAATACGCCCCAACTCCAAGGGAAGAAAGTCCTCCCTCACTTGGATCCCCTAAATAGTCAGCACTACTCCCCTACAAACTCCTCTATCCATTTTCACCTTTCCCGTGCCCATCATCACCCCATAGCCTCCTGTATCCACTAGTTTCACCCCCAGCAGATCAACAATCTGGATGGAGATAAAATTATGGGTTGCTCCACTATCTATCAACACCACCACCTCTCTATCAGCTATATCTACCTTCACTTTCATAGTGTGATTCAGAGTGAATCCCCACCACTGAGTTTAGGGATACTTCTACCACATCCAGATGCAACTTCTCCTCTTCCTCCATCTCTAACCCACTACCACCTCCCTCTTCAGCTTTCTCGTCATCACAGACAATGAGAACCTGAAGAGTTCGGTCCTTACACCTATGCCCCAGTATGTACTTCTCATCACATCTTAAACACAACCCCTTTGCCCTCTTCTCCTCTATCTCCTTCTCAGTCAGCATTTTGAAATTTCCCCCATTTCCCCCTCCTCCAGTTCTCTCCTTGGACACTTCCTTCAGACTCCCTAGTGTTGACCCCTTAGGAGCTAAGAAGGTAGTGGTCATCCTGTACGATCCCCTCGAGTTGCTCCCCCTAGCCCCTCTCTCCAGCTGCTTCTGATCCTCCACCAACTGTGCTAGCTCAATGGCCTCCCCTAGATCTCTTGGACTCATCACCCTAACCGCTGCCCGTATCTCCGGTTTAAGCCCCTTCATAAAGTTCCCCTCAAGCACTATCTCAGAGAGCCAGTCTAATCTGCTGGCCAAGTACTCGAACCAGTCACGGTAATTTGCCATAGTCCCCTCCTGTGTCAAGACAAAGAATTGCTCATAGAAGTCTCCTCTCCTACCGATTTGGAAACGTTCTAGTAAGCACTCTTTGAACTCCCTCCAGCTCCTAATGTATTGCCTCATGTCACGCCACTGGTACCATGTCAGTGCCTTCCCCTCCAAATACAGTCCTGCTGCCGTCAGCTTCTCTTCCTCCATCAACCCGTTGACGGTGAAATATCATTCCACCTTGTAGATCCAGTCATGGTCATCCTCGCCCTCAAAGATGGTCATCTTCAGCTTCCTCACCTTCGAGTCACCCCTGAATCCTCCATAACCTCCCATTCTGCGAAAAAGAGGTGCTATCCAATTGTCACGATCTTCCCTCCGACAATCATACCCAACCCCTTCATCAAATTCTCCTCTTCTTCTTTCAAATTCAGCACCTTTGCGGTAGAACTCCTCCTTTCTCCTTATAAAATCAGCAGCCCTTCTTTCTAAACCAATGCTCATCTCCTCCCTAGAAAGTGGTTCTAGAGGAGGCATTCCATCTTCACCCTCCAAGATCTCCACTTCCGGATTTTTCCTTCCCCTAAACAGGTTAGGGTTTCCACCTCTTCTATGGCCGCCGATGGTTTCCCTTGCTTCCGACGTCGCCGGATTGGTCTGCACTTCTAGCAATTTCTTCAACATCTCTTCCATCACGACAAACTTCCCTTCCATCCTTTCAGTATTTGACAAAATCTGATTTTGAAAATAAAAAATTTTTCCCTCCAAATCTGATTTAAGGTTCCCAATTTCTCCTTCCAAAACTTCAACCTTCTTCCCGGCCATATTTCTTCCCAAGAATCACGAGAAGATCTTCTTCCGGATGAAATTTCACCGCTGAAATTTCAAAATTTCAGCCGCCAATGGCCCCAAGACAACGCTATGATACCAATTTGATAGGAAATACTTGAGTTCGCAAGTAACCCTAAGGGAAATACTTGAGTTCGCAAGCAAACATAACAGTAATTGGTGAAAACAGCGAGAAATTCTGCTGATTTCAGAGAGAAATCAATAAGACGAAGCAGAAATTTCAAAAAATTGGAAAGAAAACATAAGGAAACTTCTTCTATTCAATCCACGAACAATAAAAACAATACAAGATACAAGTTTCTTCAATTTGAGAGAAAGAAACAACTCTCCAAATCTCTAGCAAAGCCTAGAGCCCAAAAGAACAAACCCTAGATCTCAAATCTCTCTTCCAATTCAAGATGAAACCCTAATCCTCCCTAAGCGAACTAATTAAAACAAAGAGAACAAATACAAAATCCCTAAACAGCCCCTAATTCAAATTTTCCCTCCCAAAGCAACGTTTAATTAAGTTGTGGGCCCCATCTCTCCAACCGGCCTCTCTCTCTCTCTCTCTTCCCCTTGGTTCCGCCCCCTCCTCCTGTAGCAAAGAACCAGTCCAGGTTGGACCAGTTCAGCTGGCCCTAGGGCCGGCCTAACACTTTGCTTAATAGGAAGGACCCGTACTGAGAAACAAAATGCTTCGAGAGTAGGAAAACCCAAACAATACAGGCGGGCATAATATCTTTCTCTTCAATAATATGTATCAACTGCCTTAGATTGGGATCTGACTGTCCTCTTGCCTGGTTTCATGGTCTCTCTTAGCCTTAAAGAAGCAAAGTTTGCCAGTTCCTCTTAGCTAAAAAGAAGGTTGGGGTGGTGTGGCATGTGTGTGCTGGGCGTGCATGCGTTAGTTTTCCCCAAACAATATATCCCAAATGCCTGCATTTATTTATATTAATCCAGCATTCATAAAGATCTGCTTTTCTACAAACAATTATAAGTAACATGAGTCTATTTATTAACATTGATCTCTACGCTCATGCAGATAAGCCTATTATGTTAAACTGCTTGCCTAATTGAAACAAAAATAGCATAGAATGTGCCACCCTTTCAAAATAAAATGAGGGGAAATGTCCACGATAGGTTTTTTTATGGCCAGCCCAAGGCTTCACATTCCAGTAAGAGGCCATTACTAGGCCCAACACCTCAAAAGTTGATATTTCTCAATCGTTGGGCTTAATATCTCTCTATGCTTTTGAATGAAAAATTCTAACATATAAGTCAAAGGACATGGGTTCTTAGTCAAAGAAACCCCGGAACTTTATCTAAAAAAACCAAAAATAAAAAGCTCTAACATCAGTAACACCTACTATTCAGGTTTGGAGGTCATTCTGCGGACATCCCACAATTTTATAGTCTGATCTTTGCCATTTGAAATGAAGTACCGGCCATCTCCACGGCTGTCAATATATGTAATTCCTTCTATATGACCTGATAAGGCTCCTGCTGCTTTGCTATCTGAATTAGAGCAACGCCTGTCCCAAACCTGAAGATTATTAAACTCAGTTAAAATTAAACAAACTCCAGCCAATCTAGATATATCAAAATAAAAGCAGATTTCAATGTCATACTGAAATGCTGCATTGAAATAATATAGTCACTCAAACAATGTAACTGCAAGCTACTAAAGTAAGATGAAAATAATTGATATTAAGTGATAAGTCCCATTTATAAAAGCCGTGAGAATGTAGCAAATAAAAATCATCGAACAGAAAATATTATTCTAATTTTTACATACCAATCATATATTTAGATAGCAATGGGAATCAATAAAACAGAGTGTGCCAAGATAAATGTTGGTTTGCCCCTTTGTGGCATTGAAGGCTTCGTGTTCAAGTTTGGAATCAAACTCTCAAACATGCAGGAGAAAGTTTGCTACATCTTCCTCTCCAAGACCCCTCAAGATGATTAAAAGTACACGAACTAAGTGTCAAGAACAGAAGAAATTTGAATAGACATTTGGCAAAATGATTGTCTTCAAAATAATTCAAACAAATTTCATGGTTAACTTGAGGCTTTATCGAAACCCCTAGATCGAATTTTATATCTTGTTGAATATATTTTATCAATATCTCATGCTAATTGTGAATTCATTTGTAGATTTACCAGTGATTGGATTCCAAAATAGAGGCCTGTTGCACAGTTAGCCCAGATGAAGATACTTGTTTGGGATTGAAAAGGTTCAACAACTTTTACGGAGTAAAAATCTTTATTCATAAATGGCCTTATTCTTTACTTCTTGGAATTGGCATGCTTCCCCATGCATTGCACAGGTAGGTTTGTTAGTTTTACAAGTATGATGGATGCAAAAAGCAACAAAAGGGATGCAATTCAACTAATTACAGTGCCAATTCTATTTGCACAGTACTTTAAAGAAAAAAATGTTCTATATAAAGCTCTTTGAAGCAACGATTCTTATTTCAGTAAAATTGAACTGAAAGCTTGGAGAAAACATCCACTATCCAACAATGCTCAAAACAAAATTTTAATCAGAAAAAATTAACAAATGACAATCATGAGAAAGTACCTTACAGATACTATCATCACCACCTGAATATATGACATTACCAGTTTCATCAGCAAAGGTCACTGTGTTCACATCATACTGGAAAAAGGAAAAATAATAATAAACAGAATAAGTCAAAAGCAACCTTTAAATTTCAACAAATAAGAATTTTAAAATACTTAAATAGGATCATCAGGCATCTCCTGCTCTGATTCTTCTATGTTACTGACCTCTGACTGTAAACTGTTCTACTAAAACTAAAATGCTCATGCTACAATGTTGGTTTTTCTAATTCACTAGTGATTGTCTTGACTGCTCTGTACTTATATTTTTAAGTTCCCTTTCATTTACGCCTGATGTGGCTCGCAGCTAAGCAAAAATTTTCACTTTTACAAGTCAAATCCACATGCATTAAGCGCATAACTTGATGTGTATGATGTGCTTTCAGAAATATGTATAACATTTCGAGTGGTTATAGACTTTCTTTTTATATTTCATTTAATTTTTTTTTTTCTTTTAAGCAGCGTATCTTCTTAAATTTGCATATAACATTAGCCTAAAATGAAACTACTTCACTGACCTAAAATTTCAAAAATCATAAGATGCAACAAGAAATTTAGGCAATAATTAGGCAAAGGATTCAAATTCTATTAAGTCATAATCAGGGTCACAGCCTAAAAACAACTACTAAAACTAAAATCAAGGAAAACGACACAAACATTAGTTTAATCAAAATCAAAAACCTTAGGAACGTGTATATTAATGAACAATCATCATATCTACATCAAGTGATATCATAATGAAGGCACCCTATTGTGTGTCATATTGTGCTTTGCGCAACGATAACCTTGCTTCAGATAAATCCTAAATTCAATCATATTTAAGGCATATAAAATCAAGAATAGAAGAAACATGAGTCTTGTTATGTCTTGTATGCATATAAAGAATATTTAAAGAATTTATCAAGATGGAAACAGTACACGATAGAAACTTTCTACATTACATCATTCATGGTACTTGTACTATCTGTAAGTTGATAAATTGTGGGTGACATGTAGCTCAGTTGGTAACACCTTGGTAGTTATTGTCATCATTCTGGGTTCAAATCCTGTCTAAATTAACAAATTCTCTCGAATGGATAAAAAAATAGGTTGATACTTAGATTTGAAGATATCAAGCAATTCTTTTTATTAAATTATATTATTAAGCTTTATTGTAAAGGTTGAACATAAATGAAAATATATATATATGGAAAATATATAGATATTTGGGCAGTAGATAATGTGAAATAATAAGACTCTTTCTATTTAAAAAATAAAAATAAACCTATATCACAGAGAATGTAGGAGTAACACTTGTGAAAAACTAGGTTTGAAGAATAAACTTAAATAAAGTGAAAAATAATAAGCAAGGTGCATTAATAAGATAAAGAGATGCAACTAAAGTAAAGTAAATGGGTGAATCAAAAGTAACACGATTAACAATCATGAAAAAAATTTGGTTCTATTAGTTAAAATCAGACAAAAAAAAGAAAGAAGGACCCGTGAATTCAAATCTCAGATAGATAGACAAATACTGTAATGATGGATATTGCCCTCCAAACATGTGAAACCCTGCCATGAAAACCTCTACACATGCAAAGAAATTTGAGTACTCAAATAAAATATTGTATGAATAGCATTCAGGATATGCTGATATCATTGTTCTACACATCCATGTAAACCTCCTTAGAGAAACAGAGCATCATGTCAAAAGATAAAGCAAATTAGTAAAAAGTTCTAACATAATCATATCATCATTTCCTTACCCAAATATTTGGGGTTGGCTATATGAATCCTCACGTTGCACAAATCATTTTGCAAACCTTTCAAACATGTCATATATTTGTTGACCTTTACTATTAAAGCCTACCACATTAATGCATAGCAATAAAGAAAGCATCACCAAGTTCCTTTTTCTGATAAGTGGGACAATACTTAGCATGAAGTGAAAGTTTTACTAGTGGTTCTTTGTTTTTGGATACCACAGTATTAACAAGAAACTGGTGGACCGTTAACCCTGTTTCAAACCTTTTTTTTTTTTTCAACTTTCCTCATCTATACATTATTCTGATGGAAACCTGTAGAGTCCGTATACATGGATCCATGCATCTACATGAATTACGGTTTAGTACATGAGGGCTCCAGGTAACAACCCTTTTCCACTAACAGGATATTGAGGAAACCATCAAAAGTTCACTAGGGAAATTTTCTTTCAGTGGTCCATGAATTTCTATAAGCATCTAGTTTTGTCACAACATAGATTTCCAGGTACTATGAAGCTGTAGAAAAAATCCTTGTGCAAAGCTCAGTGGTTTTATGTGTCTATAAAATAGACATTGTCGTTGAAGTTATTGGCTTTTAAGTACATCTTGATTCAATCTGTAAATATGCAGAGGTAGAAATACTTTGTCACCTAGGAAAACTATAATTTGTATAAGATATTTTAATTAATCCTGAACAAAAGACAAGTGAAGAGCCACTTACTAAATAGACAGATAGATCAGCTATATTTCATTATTTTTCATGGAAAACATTGAAGAAGCCAGTACAGTAAGAAGCAAGTGTTATATTTATATTGTGTCGTACCAAGTGTGCTTCAAAACGTGATTTCAATCTATTTGCTTCAAGATCATAAATATGGATGGAGTCATAACTGCTTCCAGCAATAAGTTCCCGACCATCGCTTGAAAATTTTACTGAAAATATTCCAAAAGCATGCTCATCCCCAACTGCAGAGAAGTCCAAACCATCATGAATCTCCTGCATGTGAAAGAACAAATGATAAGAACACTTGTCAAACATGCAAACAATGTAATAAGCCCTCTCAACAAAGCATACATTCCAACACAAAAGTGCTCGCAAAGCTTGGCAATATTTCAAATGCTTGCATTTTGCCAATTTGTCCAAATTATGAGGTGCTCAATCTTACTTTCATAGACTTTCCGATTGAAAATATTTCAAATCTTAACAATCAATAGGAAGATTCCATTAAATACCAGAAGCTTGATAAACCCATTTATTACATATACTAGAACAAAATAGTCCATTTTGATGGTAGCTTCAATGCAGATTTCAGGCCTTGGTATCAATGGAGATGATAATGGGAATGATGGAACAGATAGCTGACAGGATTCGATAGAAAATGAAGCAAATTTAGACTACATTCGATAGGATGAGTAATAAAAAAGGCAATGCAAACATAAGATGATGTAAAAAGTCGTATCGATCACCATAAATGAAAAATATAGATACCCTGCAAATGGACAGAGTGTAACAGCATTACTAAGCTCATGGGCTAGAGATAAGTTTTCATACCGCATCCTCACAAGAGGAATAGCTGAATATTTAGGAAAGAAATAGCGTTTAGAAAGATGCTTGTCACCCTTTGATTTTAATTATTGTGACGATTTTACAAATAAAAATAAAAACCACAAGCCTCAATTTAAACTTTAAATTTTTTCAGTCTATGGAAATGAATGTGTCAAATTTAGCTTGTTAGATGTATCAGCCTATCAGGCAATGCTTACAAATAATGTTTGCAAAATAATAAAATATTAAATATAAAGTAAATAAATAAAATGTATTATTATGAGCCAGATATCCAATTATTGGTCATGCATAGCTCAGCACGGAAAAGATGCAACGGGCCATCTCCAAAATCACTACCATCCATCAACAATAATTTTATGAATAAGTAAAGAAAACCCTATTAAGATTTTTTTGCACCTACTTTGTTCTTTTAGTTGATCGATTCCAAATAGTGTTGCACATTCTCCCTCCCCCCCTTCGTGTGGCTGGTAGGCATGTTAGGGTTGCTAGCGACATATGCTTGAGCCTCAAATCACCTTTGGAAAGGGGGTTGAGTGCGGCAAACCAAGTTGAGAGCCACGTGCATAGGATATTTCCTCTAGTTGAGGTTGATGAACATGAATAAGGGTACCTGCCCTGGATAATAGCGAGTAGCCATGATGATTGACTTTTTATGTGGCAAGTTCCCTCCCTCACTCCCTTCCTTCCTCCCTCTCTCTCTCTCTCTCTCTCTCTCTCTCTCTCTCTCTCTCTCTCTCACACACACTGATGAGGACATCCGACCGTGGAGAGTCTACTAGAGACGGGGCCGACGATCTACGGCTACGATCGTGCCTATTTATTTTTGAATTATTTTATGTATTTGATTTGATATTGTACTTTTTCCCTTTCTACCCTCACTTGAGGGCTTTGTCTTATGTATACCCTAGGGGCTAGAGTGTCTTTGTTTATTTCCTTCATGTATTTGGCAATTTAAAGCCCCCTTCTTCACTTGGCGAGGGCTAATGAGGATGATGAATGAAAATTCCAGCTTTTCTTGTTTGATCTCTTTGTGAGTTCTTGAGAGGAAAAATCCTAGGAGAGGGTCAAGCATCACCCATCAGCCGCCGGTAGGAGTCAGGCCTCGTGGTTAGTTCTTATCTTCTTCCTCCCTACACTTCCACCACCGGCCACCCTTTCCATCTCCTAAAGCCGCCGCCCGCTTTCTTCTCTCACCCCTACCCGACAACCCAAGCCTCACCACCACTCAGGCCGCCGTCCCTTCCAGTTCCATCCTCACGTGGTCCTCAGTTTCCCCTGAATTTCTGCTTGTTGTCCCCTATTCCAGCAAGCATGTCTTGCTGTCCAGCATCCAGGATGGCCACAATTTGCTGTCCATAGTTCCCCGCAGCACAAGGAGCAGGACAAAACTTTTCTAAACCTTGGGTGCTGTCCAGGATCTGTCCAAGATCAAAATTGCTGTTGTCTTGAAGTTTTGCACCTCTTCCCGGCTGTTCATTGGTGCGAGAAGGCTCTTGGTTGTTGTCCACCTCTTTCCCAGCATTCAAACAACCTTGCTGGAGTGCGTATCTCTCTTTTCTTTAGGTAAACTCGACATCCGACTCTCTATCTTCATAGTTGCATCCTTGATTGTGGTTTTATTATATTCATGAAGATAATGTTAATGCTTCTCCGCTAAAACCTAGTAATTGAAAGAGTTGAGTGAATGATCTTCTTGTAGTGACTAGTCTTATTGTTAACGTAGGGATCTCTTGTTGAAACCTATCTTGGATGCAACGTTAAGAGTAATTGATTACTTTTATGGTCTTAACTTTTATATATGTGACTTGGCCTAAACTTGTGACACCGCTCTCTTGTTTTAATTTCATCGTTTATATCGCTTAAAGTTTTAAATAATATTGTTCTCTAGATCTAAGCGTGCAAATTCCTTAAATCACACCATCCACTCATTTATGTCCTGCATCACACACACACATATTATTTGTGCATCAACATTCAACAATTTATATAACAAGAAAATTACATCTTAATAGAGTTTGCTACTTTTGATAATTAACTAAACATTCAATAAGCATAATTAAAAAAAATGAATGTAAGCCCTCTTAAAAGTTTATTTTTACCCATGTATTTGATTCCCTCAGGAAAAACCATCCGAAGCCTCAATTTTCCTCAATGCACAAAATAAAAACTCGAGAGAAATTTTTCTTAGGTAGATTAGATTTCTTTTAAATAGATTTCTCCTAGCAAAGACACTAGAGTTTATATAGACATGGGGAATGAGACTTCATATGGGCACAAGCCCTAATTGTTAATTATCTATCCTGCTCATAAGAGAACACTCTAGATTAAGGAGGATGCTTAAGCTCAAATTTTATACTCAGGTTCATTATTTAGGTTTGAAATTAACTAACAAGGAATCGTTGGAATAATAGAAAAATAAACAATCAAGATCTCATTATTTCATCATGTCAAGCATACCAATGGACCTAGTCTACAAACATCAAAGGATTTTAAACAATAACATTGAGGAAATTGTTAGACCGGTCCAACCGGCCCATAACCAAGGGCCGGCTCACATATACAAGAGGCGGACCAAGCTGGTCCGCCCTCTTGTGGTTGCCACCTTAGATGGGATGGGGCCCACAAATGAATTCAAATTCAAATAACTTTGGAGGCAAAGGAGGGGGCGGCTAGGGCTAAGGGGTAATTTGGGGTAGATGTTTAATGGTATGCTTTAAGTAGGAAGGAGGGATTAGGGTTAGGGTTATGCATGAATATTGTGGTTGTTTTGTTCTTGGAGTTTGGTGACTTGGACTCTAGTGGCATCTAGGGATTGGGAGAGATAGATCCTCCTCTCGAAATGAGGATCAATTGTATCTTGCAATTATTTCTTCCGTTAGTTTGATTTCTTTAATAAAAACTACTGTTTTGCATGTTTTCCAATCGGATTTGTTGATCGTTCTTGTTGTTTTTATCTCTCTTGTTAGGGTTTACTTGAGATCTTCAAGAATTTCCTAACAGAAATCAGATTAGTTATCTCTTCTCAGGAATCCCGAGCATGTTGATGTAGAAATGTGTGTTGAAGACAAGCTTTCAAGGTTGGCATCAACTCCTTCATTAGCAAAGGGCTGGTCATACCAATAAATGATTTATAGGTACAAAGTTTGGTCGATTGTAGTTCAGCCACACTAAACATGACTGATAAGAACTCATTGTTATGACATGAATATATATTATCCATAAGTTTCATCTTAACTCAAAAAAAAGCCAAGACACATAGTATTTTTGTTGGAATTGATATAATTGATGAGCATGTTATTATGGGAGCTAGCCTAAATTTAATTTAAGATTAGAGCTCACATTTGAAATGCCTAATATTTAATTTAATAAGTTTGCTAGCTTTGTGTGGAGAATTCATTGGGGTGGGGCTTCCATCAATAGGAAGGTTCATAAATAGGATTGACAACCTTGGGAACGTGGAGTGGAACTTCCATCAATTGGAAGGCCCATAAAGAGAATTGACAACCTTGAGAATGAGGAAAGCCGAAGAAAAAGCTCTTACGACCTTACTTATAGGTAAGGCAGCTCGATTGATTAGAAATCTTTTTTTTTTAAGTAGTGTGTATATTAATGTGCGTTGAGATAATTTTCCAAAACTTTAGTTTAATTTGGAATCACTAAGTTTAAACTCAGGTCCTTAGCCTAATCAACTGGGTTGACAATATAATTTTGAAGACAAGTCTGAAGGAGTTTTAATGTTTTATGATCATTTCTATTTTAGAGGTATGTTGAAACCTTATGTGCAAGTAGTAGGTTCATTTGACAACTTTAAATATGTTAGCAAATTTGTTGATGCAGTAGCATAATTATCAATGCATCAACACATAATTGGTATTTATTTGTTCATGGATGTTATTAAAGGTCATTGTAATACTTTAGTCCGAAATTATATTGCAGAGTGCCTTGACTCTGTTGACCTCAATGCTAGTGTCGGGATCAGTTCGACCACGCACGGTGAATTTTGAAAGCGAAAGAGTGCGATGTCACGCGTAACCCACCTGATGCGCCTCGACCAAAAACTCAAATCAAAAAAATGGCCTCAGTTCGCAAAAAGGACAGCGCCGACGCATCCGGAGGAACAAAAATAGCTACCATCGACACCCATATTGATTGGGATCATCAATCGGCAAAATTTTAAATTTTGTACGCACGAATCGAGATGGCATCAGCGTGCGAGGACGTGACGGCTGATATCGATGCATGATTAATAAAAAAAATTTGTATCAACTTTCTATTTGAAATATATATATGGTAAAATTTTAAATTTCGTGCACACATATCAAGACAGCATCGACGTGCGTGGATGACAGAGACGTGACACCCGATGTCGATGCATGATTAACAAAAAAATTCGTATCAACTTTCTATTTGAAATATATATATATATATATATATATATATATATATATATATATATATATATATATATATATATATAATAAAAATTAAATCTAAATAACTTTTTTTATTCCTAAACTACCCTCCCCCCCCCCCTCACTCACTTAACACTCACTCTCCCAACGGGTCCCTATACTCACTCACACCCCCTCTCCTAATTAAGCTCCTTCTCCCTCTCTCGTGTGTGCCCACCGCCAACCAAGCCTCCATCCAACTGGCCACCCAAGGTACTCTTCTTCTTTTCCTCTCTTCTTTCTCCTTCTTCTTCCTCCTCCTCCTTCCCAAAAACCTACCAAAAAAATCTAACACTAATTTTTTTATTTCTCCATCTCCATCCCTCAAACTACTAGCATGCCTTCACGAAAAAGCCTTATCTCTACCTCCTACACCCTCTAAATCAAAAATCTCTATCATCCCATACTTTCTCTCTCTAGACCTAGAGATAGAAAGTTTTATATCTCTAGAAAGAGAGAAAGTTCATAATTTCCTTTTCAAACATTCCATTCAACACCTCCTCTCACCCTCATTCCCTCATTGACCTCTTCCTAAAGAGAGAAATAAACTTCCCTCTCTCTAAAATTGAAGAGAGAGAGAGAGAGAGAGAGAGATTTTCTCTCTCTAACATCACACCTCTCACCAATACAACCTTCCCACCAAAACCCTAACTAAATCCATACCTTCCTCTCTTTCTCTCTCTAAAAAGAGAGATTGGATCCTCTCTTTCTCTCTCTAGCCCCCATTTAAAATATAATAATAATAATAATAATATAAATAAATGTATGCATATCATGAAATAGAATAAATCACAATAAAAAAATATTTGTGCATCGCAGGTCTCATGTGTCGCGTCATCTCGTCTCGACGTCGCTTCCGCCGCGCACCTAAAGTATAACCCCGACAATAGCTATTTTAAAATTAGTATGCATGAAAATCACTAAAGCAAGTGTAACGACGTTATGCAAATGAGCCGAAGACATACAAGTATGCTATACTAGCACACTGAGCAGCACATACGCATACTGTCAGCCATAAAGTACTGCCATATGCACGTATTATGTCACATGCAAATATATTATGTGCATTCACTACACAACTTGTAATTGTAGCAGGCATACACACCACACAATATGTAAAAGAACTATACGTTCATTCTAAGCAATGTGCAAATGTATAATCATGCAAATCATGTACGAATATGTCAATGCATTATGCAAAATACACTCAAAAGCGTGTTTACCACATCGGCCCCGACGAGTATGAGATGTACGTGACATCTGAGGATGTGCGCACTAAAGAAATAATGAATGGTTTTTTTTTAAATGTGCAAAATACATTGTATAAGTACACTAACACACACATATCATTTAAAATGAAATTTAAGATACACACATGGGTCCCGACAAGCGTGATATATATACTCAGGTGACGTGTGAGGATGTTGCGTGGGTCAAAAGTGAACTTAAGTTCAAGTTCGATCCTCCTCTTTAAATGGACCAGAGTTGACAGGACTTGAACCACTGAACAAATATATGATTGTAGCGTAGACCAAAGTATTTGGTTTTATAATATCATATTAGGCCTTCAAGATCTATCACAAGAAAGATGCACTGCTAAAAGCATAAACTCTCAGAACCGACACTTGTTGAAGCTAACCAAAGTATTTAATTTTATACGTTTATATTAGGCCTTTAAGGTCTCTTACAAAAAAAATTCACATATTAAAATAAACACTTTCAATTTTGATATCTATACGACAACTCCAAAAATTAGGAGCTGAATTCGATCCTCTATTTGCAAGCAAACAAAGTTGACAAAGTTCGACTAATGAAATGACAATACCCATAGAACCCTGATGATGGCCGTGTTGAATGCAAATCTCAACCAGAGGGGTCCACACAAGTTTCAAAGAAATGCCCCCAAATCTAAAAGCTAATTGCGCGAGGTTGAAATTTAAATAAAAATTTCAAATCTATTGCTCTTCAAAAAAATTCAAAATATCTAATCGAAATAAATTACCTAAACACTTAAAGTAAAATTTCATCCACCCTCAACAACAGTTTGTCGAGGTGGATAAATTTGAAAATCACTTCAGCTAATAAAGAGCATATGCCTATTTGAGAATATCATTAGGATTCATTCTCAAACCATCTCCTACCAATAAAGACATGACATATATCCTCTACCCGGTTGTTTCGCCGCCAAATGGCACCACAGATAAACGGTTATGACCAGGGCTTTCTGACCAGGTGGTTTTACCGCCAAATAGTGTCACTAAATTACAGTCATGGCCAGAGCCTGTAAGTTCCCCAACGACTCTAAATCTTTGAGTAATGAATCAATTGGGTGTAATCGATATGGCACATAGCCATTTGTTAGCTAAGATTGACTCAAATATGCCCCCTTATGCAAATATTCATCCCAAGTTTTACAAGATAACCTTCTACGAAGCAACTCATGGCTACCGACAAGGATCCTTCGGTCATGTTGGGTCGACTACCTCCTCTGACTAAGTAGACTCGGGACCATGATGACCCGGGATGACGGAACCATGAGATCTTAATCGGGTTCATCATCATCCCCTCACCATTCGCTTTAAGTGCATGGTGATATATTTTCGATTTTCAATATCTAATTATACTGCTACTATACGCTGGATACTACGTATCTATTCAACGACTAGCCTTAATCGAAAGTTCTCTCTCATTATCGGGATGGATAATTAACTATGCAAGCTTACGCCTATAGGAAATCAGAACTCAAATCATAAAGTTCTCGCAAAATAAGGGCGAAATCTTTAGGTAGTGTCTTATCTAAAAATCCAATGTTTTCTAAAAATTTACCCCGTAATCTAAACACGTTAAAACTCTCCTTGCCGGCAACAACAAAAAAGGGATCACGGAGAGGCCGGGGTGCGAATTTTCGGAGCCCGCTGACTCTTTGGCTCATTGTTCAAAATGAATATATATTTACCATATTAATCAATTTATAAGGCAACACAATTGAGTTGACTTAAAGATGACCATGGGTCTATACTAGAATATATGAAATTCAAACTTGATAAATATGACAATAATTCTTATAATCTATATGCATTTGCTTTAAGTTTTAATTTCTTCTCATTATCATTTTTAGACTCAAATACTAGTCATGTGTAGAACTGTTATATTAACGTGTTTCCCTTCTTGTCAATGGTTTCAACAATGACAATAACACCCCGGGTATGCCAGCAACATTGAAGCCACATGCAATAGTCCAACACGCCACTGCCAAATAGCAACAAACTTACCACTAGGTTTTACTTAGGCATGGCCATCAAAGTTGAATAATCATCTCCCTAAACACGGATCAAAGATCAACATAAGGAGGCGAAACTCAAACAAAATCAAAGATTAGCAGCACAAAAGTCTTCAAAATCCAACCGAATCAAAGATCAACAACACGGTTTCAAATTAACTAAATTGAAGATCAATGATTTCTTAAACTTCTGATCCATGCATCTTTGAGTGATGATATTAATGAAGGAAATAGAATTGAAAATTTAACCTATACTTAAGCACAAGGAAGCTACAAGATGAGGTGAGATCGTCAAGTGTTGGGTTAACAAACTTGCAAAAAATTGAACTCAAGAGAAGGTAAGAAAACGATCATTGGAGTAGGATTGCGTAGTGTGCAAGGGAGCAGCATCGACTCCTAGGTTGTGAGGTAAAAGCACGCCAAAGGGAGTGAAGGGAGATAGCTATAAGCCAATAATGAATATCAAGGGCTTCAAAAAAGGGAGAAAGCAGCGAGCGCGATTGAGGGCTTCAGGAGAGGAAGAGAGCATTAAAAGTTCTCAAGCACAGATGGCTTTGTGTGAGGAAAAGAGCAGTAGAGAGAAGCTGAGAGAGGGAGAACATGAATAGAGGGCATGGGAGCTCAAGCAAGCAAAGGAATGAGATGGGTCATGTGTTGGGATTTTTTTCACAGGCGCAATAGAAAGCGACTAACATGAAATATGCAATCATGGGACAAAGATCTAGCTTAAGCATCATGGCTAGATCCAATATTCTCATAGGTTATGAGTGTGCATGGGTGTTTATCTTATTTTTTTAGATGCAATATTCCAACAATCTAAATCATCAAATACTCTTTATATATCATCAATGACCCAAGTAATTCAATTCCAATCTATGTTAAAATTGCAATTATTTTCTCACATACTCAGAAACAATCAACTGGAAAATTCTAACGCATCAGAATGATGATCAAATGATATTAAAAAATTATTGACATTATGTATGTCACTAATTTTAATGATGATAAAGAGAATGGATGATTTTAATCGTACATTTGAAGGTCATAACTTTGCAAACTAAATGAGAGGAGAATGGAGCATTTTTAAATATCTTTTCAAGTGAAGAAAACTACCAAAATTAGTTCTATAGGAACTATAAATATAAACTTGACTTGAAGATTGATTAGCAAATGATATCAAAAAACTCGTGGAATTTATCCAAAAACACTTATCTTCAATAAGTACCACAATTCTAAAAAAAAAATTATCATGAGAACTCTAAATCTTTATGATGTGAAAAATTACAGTACCTCATATAAAAGTTCAGAAATTAAGAGAGGCGGAGTCTCTTGGATGGTGAGTGGGAAGGTAGAGGTAGCATACCTTCAGAGGAGTAATAAGAGTGTGTTGACTATAAGGCATTCTTTCTTTCTTTATTGGTTGGAAATCGAGAAAATTATGTGCTAGGGCATATTTTTCTATAAGATCTCTTATGCATCATTTTCCTAGTTGCTCAAATGTTTGGTAAAAGGTCACCTTGCAAGATATTACAAAAATGCCATAGTTTGTCATGCTTGCAAAGAGTTTGGTCACCCTTCCTAAATCTTGTCCTTCCCCTCCTAAAAAAACAGGTTTCAATTACCATGCCTCTTTCTCAAGCTGCAAATGAAGATAAAGATTTTTCCAACCATATGTATTTCTTTATCCTTCACGATAAAATCAGAAAGGATGGCCTTTTCTAAGCATTTCATTGGCTTGGAATAATGATTGGATTATTTCTCTTAGATTCATCAAATCAGGTTTTTTTTTGTCAAATTTAAACCAGTAGAAATTCATGAATCTCTTGTGAAAAGGGTCGCATCAAACACAACGGATTTCCTGATATGGTCGAAAAATGGATTAAAAGTATAGGTAACTATAGATTCAAGAAAGCCAAAAATATTTGGGTTAGTATTCACAGTTTGCTTTTCTGTTTCGGCAACTAAAACTCTCTCGAGTTTATTTCATCAAAGTTTGGGAGACTCATTTGCATGGATAACCACACAATCACAAAAGCATCTAATTAGGAAGCTTAAATTCTAGTGAAAATCAAAGATTTCTTGCATTCCCAATCATCTAACGATTTACAATAAGAAACTTATTGATACAACATATATTAACTCAAGAATTCCCTTTTTACCAGCAGTTTTTCTTCTCCTTCACATCATTTTTCTAGTTCTTCCTCCATGATTAGGGCCCCTTAGTAATCTGAGGTTGAAGCTGAATTCCTTTGGAAAGCTCTACATCCAGAGAAACTTATATTTTGGAAATCAAATCATGCATTACTCCTACCATGAAATTCCACTCTATTTCAAATTCAAATGTTGATCCAAATTTGGCCACTTGATGCTGTAATCTTAATGATCCCAAGTGGCTTAACGGTCTCTTCCAATTTTAAATTATCTGAATACCAAATCTGCTATGCCAATTTTCAATCCTGGTGCTTACATATTGAATCCATTGGCCATCAATTCAATGTAGCAGCAATTGATTTCCAATCTAATTCTTAAGGCAGCTAAAACTATTGGTTTTCCTATCAGTCTTCCTTCTATTGTCGTGAATTCTAAGTTGAATTACAACAACATCAAGCCTTTATCCCACTACGTGGGGTCGGCTACATTAATCCTTTTTCTCCATTCTAAGTTGAATTACAAGAAGAAAAATTCTTTTGGAGAAAATTTTCTTTGAACTAAATCAAAATATAGTTGCCTTCGTTGAGTACTCTTCTCAAACTTTGATGCAGGCAAAGAATCGCCCACAATTACAAAATTTGAAAATCTTCCAAATATAATAAAAACTACTAAAAGCAACAATTTAATGATAACTTCTATAGAAACAAACACAACACTTAATCTTTAAATAAAACATAACATGACACATCTTAAATATTATAATAGTTTTAGAAGAAAGATACAGATGAGATGGACACTTGCGGAGAGAAGAAAGAGATAAGAAGCTCGAGACGAAATATAGCTCGCAAACTATAGAGAGGAGAAGAGAAGAAGAAGTGGCATAGCTCGCAAGCTATCCTAAAAACCCTCAAGTTTTCATTCCAAATATTCTTTCATAACTTCTCTTTTTTAAAAGCTTCAAAACAACCCATATATATAGGTGAAAAGAGGTAGCCAAACAGCCCCAAACACCTCCAGCCGAACCAATCAGGAAAGGGGAAAGAGAAGGCCAGCAGGCGGCTCCAGGAGCAGCACCCGAAGGGGCCACACGGGGAACAGGAAGGTGATAGGAAATACTTGAGTTCGCAAGTAACCCGAAGGGAATACTTGAGTTCGCAAGCAAACCTAGTCCAAATCGGAGTCCCAACAGCAACACTAGGGCTGTCTACAGCGGGAAAACAGCCAAAACAGTAGGAAAAACTGTAGAAATATGAGAGAAAACTTGTAGGGAAATCAAGCAAACGTGGTATTCCACTAGACGATGGATAAAAACAACAAACGATACAATAATCTTCAATTCGAGAGGAAGATTAACTCTCCAAAATCTCTAGACAAAGTCGTCTAGAGCCCAAGCCTCCAAAGAACCCTAATTCTCCTCAAAACATCACATAACCTCCTCCTAATCCTCCCCCCCTTCTAATACAAAAGCTTTCCTAATTAATTTCCCTCCCAAAGCCCTAGCCGCCCCCTCCTTTGAATTTTGACTTTACTTAAGTGGGTGGGACCCCACTTGTTTGGGCGGAACAGGGAGAGGAGGCGGAACCAGTCCGCCTCCTGTAGGTAAACCGGACCGGCCCCCTTTGGGCCGGTGGAGCTTGGGCCGGTTCCATGGGAACCGGCGTAACAATACCGCCCTCCCAAAGAATCACCTTGTCCTCAAGGTGGAAGTCTGGAAACTGATGTTTCACCCTCTCGTATGGCTCCCACGTGGCCTCATAGTCCGGAAGATTCTTCCACTTGATCAACACTTCCTTCGTCCCCTCCTCTCTATGGCGAACCCCCATCAGTTCTAAGGGTTCCAGAACCACCTCCAAATCCTCAGTAAGTGTCGGCGGTAACTCAGGGTTGGCCCAGTACTCCCCAATGGCCTTTCTCAATTGTGATACATGAAAAACTGGATGTATAGTCGCTGTGGGTGGTAGTTTCAGCCGATATGCTACTGCTCCGATCTTCTCCAGCACTTCGTAAGGTCCAAAGTACCTTGGGGCCAGCTTCTCATTCCTCCTGTTAGCGACTGTCTTCTGTCGATAGGGTCGGAGCTTCAAGAACACCCTCTCCCCCACTTTAAACTGGATGTCCTTCCTATGCCCATCAGCCTGTTTCTTCATAATTTGCTGAGCTCTCAGTAGATGCCTCTTCAACTCTTCTAGCACTCTATCTCTCTCCTCTAAATACTCCTCAACTGAAGAAACTGGGGTACTGCCACTCCCAAAGTGCACCAGATGGGGGGGATCCCGTCCATACAATACCTTGAATGGGGTCATCTGTGAAGCAGAATGAAATGATGTGTTGTACCAATACTCTGCCCATGATAACCACTTGGCCCATAGCTTAGGTGTCTCTGACACAAAGCACCTCAAGTAAGTCTCCAGACTCCTGTTGACTACTTCCGTTTGGCCATCTGTCTGTGGATGATAAGCTGTGCTCCTCTTCAGAACTGTTCCTTGTAACCTGAACAACTCCCTCCAAAAATGGCTGAGGAACACCTTGTCTCTATCTGATACTATCGCTTCTGGCACTCCATGCAACCTGACCACTTCTCTGATGAAAACTGAAGCCACTGTCACCGCTGTGTAGGGGTGTCGGAGGGGGATGAAATGAGCATACTTGCTCAATCTGTCCACCACCACTAAAATCACCGTGAACCCTTCTGAACGGGGTAGCCCATCTATGAAGTCCATGGATATCTCCTCCCATACCCGTCCCGGTAGAGCCAACGGCTGTAGTAGTCCCCCCGGCGACATAGCCATGTATTTGTTTCTTTGACAGATATCACATCTGGCTACCATCTCTTCTACATCTTTACGCATTCCCTTCCAATACAACTCCGCAGCTAGCCTTCTGTATGTCTTCTGCACGCCTGAATGGCCCCCCACCGAGCTTCCATGAAACTCCTGGAGCAAATTCGGGATGTGGATCGAGGTCCGGGGCATCACAAACCTCCCCTGATACAGCAGTTTGTTTCCCTCCAATGAGTACCCTGGGTGGCTACCCTCTTCCTTCAGCAATCCTGTCCTGATCTTCCCCAGTGCCTCATCCCTAGCACTTTCTTCTCTGATGGCCTCCCAATCAAGCATCAAAGGGACAGATAGCGTCACTGTCTGCAGCTCCCCCATACACCTGGACAAGGCATCAGCTGCCTTATTCTCCACCCCTGGTCTATACTGAATCTCAAAATCATACCCTAGCAACTTGGACAGCCACCTCTGATGCTCCTCCGTAACCATTCGCTGCTCCAGTAGGTATTTCAAACTCCGCTGATCTGTCCTGACGATGAAATGTCTCCCGAGTAGGTAAGGTCGCCACTTCTGGATGGCCAAAACGATGGCCATTAATTCTCTCTCATAGACTGACTTCAACCTGGCTCGAGCAGTCAACACCTGGCTGAAATAGGCAATGGGCCTACGACTCTGCATAAGTACGGCCCCCAATCCGTATCCGGACGCATCCGTCTCCACTATGAAAGTCTGGGTGAAATCTGGCAAGGCTAGAACCGGCACCGTAGTCATAGCTTTCTTCAAACTCTCAAATGCTGCGGTGGCTGCCTCCCCCCATAAGAACCCATCCTTCTTTAGCTGCTCCGTGAGTGGCCATGCTATGGTGCTGTATCCCTTGACAAACCTCCTGTAGTAACCTGTCAGTCCTAGAAATCCCCTCAACTCCTTTAGATTTCTTGGCACTGGCCACTTTAACATGGCCTCAATTTTAGACTGATCTGCTGCGACTCCTTCCTTCGATACCACGTGGCCCAAATACTCTACACTGGCCTGTGCAAAGCAGCACTTCTTCAGGTTGGCCCTCAACTGGTGCGCCTGCAGCACTTCTAATACCTTTTTTAGATGCTCCCAATGTTCTTCCTCTGTCCTGCTGTAGACAAGAATGTCGTCGAAGAATACCAGTACAAATCGTCGTAGATAAGGTTTGAAAACCTTATTCATCAGTGCCTGAAAGGTGGCTGGAGCATTGGTGAGGCCAAAGGGCATCACCAGGAACTCATAGTGTCCCTCATGAGTTCGAAAGGCAGTTTTAGGCACATCCTCCTTCTTCATCCGGATCTGATGGTATCCTGATTTTAAGTCTATCTTGCTGAAGACCACTGTCCCACTCAATTCATCCAACAGCTCATCAATCACGGGAATAGGAAACTTATCTGGTACAGTTTCCTTGTTGAGTGCCCTATAGTCCACACAGAAACGCCAACTGCCATCTTTTTTCTTCACCAATAGTACCGGACTAGAGAAAGAACTGACGCTCGGTCTGATGATGCTGGCCTCCAACATCTCTCTGATCAGCTTTTCGATCTCATCTTTCTGAAACTGGGGGTAGCGATAAGGTCGTACGCTGATGGGTGAAACTCCCTCCTTCAGAATGATGGCGTGCTCCTGCTCCCTCTGCGGTGGCAATCCCTGAGGCGACTGAAATACCTCATGGAACTGCTGAATCAAAGGATGTACGAAGAGAGGTATGTCCCCTCCTTCTTCCAATCTAGCCCCCTCCAAACTGTGTAGCTCCACCAAGTATCCTCCCCCCGCCGACTGTATGTCCCTCACCATAGTTTTAAGAGAAACCAAGGATTTGGATAGCCCCGCATCTCCCTTAATCACCACCTTTTTCCCATCAACCGTCAACTCCATCGTGAGTGCCCCCCAATTCACTTTGGTGTCTCCCAAAGTCTGTAACCACTTCATCCCAAGTATGATATCTGTACTCCCAAGTTCCAGTGGAAGAAAATCTTCTCTCACCTGGATCCCCTGAATGGTCAGTAGCACTCCTCTGCAAATCCCCTGGCCTTTCTCCACCTTCCCCGTACCCATCATCACCCCGTAACTACCGGTATCCACCAATCTCACGCCCAATTGATCAACGACCTGAGTGGAAATAAAATTGTGGGTGGCCCCACTATCAATCAACACCACTACTGCTCTGTCCTCTATCTCCCCTTTCACCTTCATGGTATGATTCGTAGTGAATCCGACCACTGAGTTCAGGGAAACCTCAGCCAGGTCCAAGTGCAGCTTCTCTTCATCCTCATCCGCTATCCCGCTCTCTCCTCCCTCTTCAGTTTCCTCGTCATCACAGACGGTGAGAACCTGAAGAGTTCGGTCCTTACACCTATGCCCTGGCATGTACTTCTCATCACATCGAAAACACAACCCCTTGGCCCTCTTCTCCTGTACCTCTTTTTCAGTCAGTTTCTTAAAATTTCCCCCAGGCCCTCCTCCTCCAGACTTCTCCCTCGGTACATCTCGTGAACCCCCCGGTGCGGCTCCTTTGGGAGCTAGAAAGGTAGTCGTCATCCTGTAGGACCCCCCGGAGCTGCTGCCTCGAGCCCCCCTCTCCAGATGCTTTTGGTCCTCGACCAGCTGTGCCAACTCCATGGCCTCCCCCAAGTCGTGTGGTCTCATCACTCTAACAGCTGCTCTGATCTCAGGCTTGAGCCCCTTCATGAAATTCCCCTCGAGCACAGTCTCGGAAAGGCGATCCAGTCTGCTAGCTAGGTACTCAAATCGGTCACGGAACTCTGCCACTGTCCCCTCCTGCGTCAAAGCAAAGAACTGCTCGTAGAAGTCTCCTCCCCGACTGGTTCGGAATCGCTCTAACAAACAGTCTTTGAACTCCCTCCAGCTCCGAATGGGTCGCCTCATGTCCCGCCACTGGTACCACGCCAATGCCTTCCCTTCCAAGCACAGTCCCGCTGCTGTCAGTTTCTCCTCCTCCGTCAATCCGTTGACGGCAAAATATCGCTCCACCTTGTAGATCCAGCCATGGCCATCCTCGCCCTCAAAGATGGGCATCTTCAGTTTCCTCACCTTCGGATCTCCTCCGTATCCCCGGTATCCTCCGTATCCTCCCGCTCCTCGAATAGGGGGAGCTCCCCAAGTGTCCCGATCGTCCCTCCGACGATTGTACCCAAACCCTTCCTCGTATTCCCCTCTTCTCCCTTCAAAATCAGCACCCCTGCGATGTATTTCTTCCCTTCTCCCCACAAAATCAGCACCCCTTCGTTCGTACCCCTGGCTCATCTCCTCCCTAGAGAGCGGTTCTAGAGGCGGCATGTCGTCTTCCCCCTCAAGGATCTCCACCTCCGGATTTTTCCTTCCCCTAGATGGGTTCGGATTTCCTCCTATGCCATGGCCGTCGATGGTCTCTCTTACTTCTGATGTTGCCGGGTTTGTCTTCATCTCCATTAGTTTCTTCAACATCTCCTCCACCACGGTGAACTTTCCTTCCAACCTTTCATTGTTGGATGTGATTTGATTTTGAAAGTCAAAAAATTTTCCTTCCAAATCTGATTTCAGTTGTCCGATTTCGCCTTCCAAGACTTCCACTTTCTTCCCGGCCATTTTTCCTTCACAAATCACAAGGAGTTCTCTTCCGGATGCCCAAAGGTTTGCTGAAATTTCTGGATTTCAGCCGCCGATGGTCCCAAAAACGATGCTCTGATACCAATTTGATAGGAAATACTTGAGTTCGCAAGTAACCCGAAGGGAATACTTGAGTTCGCAAGCAAACCTAGTCCAAATCGGAGTCCCAACAGCAACACTAGGGCTGTCTACAGCGGGAAAACAGCCAAAACAGTAGGAAAAACTGTAGAAATATGAGAGAAAACTTGTAGGGAAATCAAGCAAACGTGGTATTCCACTAGACGATGGATAAAAACAACAAACGATACAATAATCTTCAATTCGAGAGGAAGATTAACTCTCCAAAATCTCTAGACAAAGTCGTCTAGAGCCCAAGCCTCCAAAGAACCCTAATTCTCCTCAAAACATCACATAACCTCCTCCTAATCCTCCCCCCCTTCTAATACAAAAGCTTTCCTAATTAATTTCCCTCCCAAAGCCCTAGCCGCCCCCTCCTTTGAATTTTGACTTTACTTAAGTGGGTGGGACCCCACTTGTTTGGGCGGAACAGGGAGAGGAGGCGGAACCAGTCCGCCTCCTGTAGGTAAACCGGACCGGCCCCCTTTGGGCCGGTGGAGCTTGGGCCGGTTCCATGGGAACCGGCGTAACAGAAGGGCAGCCACGGGGTACAGGAAAAGCCAGCCACGGGACAGGAGCCAGGCGGAGGAACCGAAAGTCCAACAGAGAGGGGGGGAAAGAACCAGGACCACTTCCCTTAATGAGCTAAAAAGGAGATGAACTACAAGTAATAATGAGCTGATTAAGAAGCAGCAGCTAAGCAATAATGAGCTGAAAACATAGCAACTCCCAACAAAGCAGCAAAACCCGAATAGCCAAGCCCAAACCAAGGAACCAAATCAGTCGACCCCCCCCCCCCCTTGCCTATATCAAATTCTCCCCTTGTGGAAAGTTCTCATCTCCTGATGAGATTGAATTTGAACTTTCCTTATGCATCGAATGAATCTTATCTAACTCTTCAATTAAGGCAGCGTACTTTCTTTTGATTTTTTCTCTTTCTTGCTCAAATTGGTCCTGAAGAATTTGCTTTCTCTTTTCGTTCTTTTCCGTACACAAAACCTTTCTTTCCTGAATATTATAGAGCTCGTTTTGGATGGGATCGGTTGAACTTCCATGGGATGGAACAAAGCTGACCGATGGAATGTTGTCTTTAGTATTTGTCGGAAAATTTTCATCCACAACAGATTCCATGATGTTCTGATGAGGTTCCATTATGAAAAAAAAAAACAAATACACACGATAACCTAGACTCACATACAAACCTAGGATATACTAACCTAGTCTCTGATACCAAATTGATGCAGGCAAAGAATCGCCCACAACTACAAAATTTGAAAATCTTCCAAATATAATAAAAACTACTAAAAACAACAATTTAATGATAACTTTTATAGAAACAAACACAACACTTAATATTTAAATAAAACATAACATGACACATTTTAAATATTATAATAGTTTTAGAAGAAAGATACAGATGAGGTGGACACTTGTGGAGAGAAGAAAGAGATAAGAAGCCCGAGATGAAATATAGCTCGCAAGCTATAGAGATGAGAAGAGAAGAAGAAGAGGCATAGCTCGCAAGCTATCCTAAAAACTCTCAGGTTTTCATTCAATATACTCTTTCATAACTTCTCTTTTTTAAAAGCTTCAAAACAACCCATATATATAGGTGAAAAGAGGCAGCCAAACAACCCCAAACACCTCCAGCCGAACCAATCAGGAAAGGGGAAACAGAAGGCCAGCAGACGGCTCCAGGAGCAGCACCCGAAGGGGCCACACGGGGAACAGGAAGGGCAGCCACGGGGTACAGGAAAAGCTAGCCACGGGACAGGAGCCAGGCAGAGGAACCGAAAGGCCAACAGAGGGGGGGGAAAGAACCAGGACCACTTCCCTTAATGAGCTAAAAAGGAGATGAACTACAAGTAATAATGAGCTGAAAACATAACAGCTCCCAACACAGCAGCAAAACCCGAATAGCCAAGCCCAAACCAAGGAACAAATCAGTCACCCCCCCTGCCTACATCAAATTCTCCCCTGGTGGAAAGTTCTCATCTCCTGATGAGATTGAATTTGAACTTTCCTTATGCGTCGAATGAATCTTATCCAACTCTTCAATTAAGGCCGCGTACTTTCTTTTGATTTTTTCTCTTTCTTGCTCGAATTGGTCATGAAGAATTTGTTTTCTCTTTTCATACTTTTCCGTACACAAAACCATTCTTTCTTAAATTTTATCGAACTCATTTTGGATGGGATCGGTTGAACTTCCATGGGATGGAACAAAGCTGCCCAATGGAATGTTGTCTTTAGTATTTGTCGGAAATTTTTCATCCACAAAAGATTCCATGATGTTTTGATGAGGTTCCATTATGAAAAAAAGAAAACAAATACACACGATAACCTAGACTCACATACAAACCTAGGTTATACTAACCTAGTCTCTGATACCAAATTGATGCAAGCAAAGAATCGCCCACAATTACAAAATTTGAAAGCCTTCTAAATATAATAAAAACTACTAAAAATAATAATTTAATGATAACTTCTATAGAAACAAACACAATACTTAATCTTTAAATAAAACATAACATGCACATCTTAAATATTATAATAGTTTTAGAAGAAAGATACAGATGAGGTGGACACTTGCGGGGAGAAGAAAGAGATAAGAAGCCCGAGACGAAATATAGCTCGCAAGCTATAGATAAGAGAAGAAGAAGAGGCATAGCTGGCAAGCTATCCTAAAAACCCTCAGGTTTTCATTCCAAATATTCTTTCATAACTTCTCTTTTTTAAAAGCTTCAAAACAACCCATATATATAGGTGAAAAGAGGCAGCCAAATAGCCCCAAACACCTCCAGCCGAACCAATCAGGAAAGGGGAAATAGAAGGCCAGCAGGATGCTCCAGGAGCAGCACCCGAAGGGGCCATACGGGGAACAGGAAGGGCAGCCACAGGACAGGAGCCAGGTGGAGGAACCGAAAGGCCAACAGAGAGGGGGGAAAAGAACCAAGATCACTTCCCTTAATGAGCTAAAAATGAGATGAACTATAAGTAATAATGAGCTGATTAAGAAGCTGCAACTAAGCAATAATGAGCTGAAAACATAGCAGCTCCCAACAAAACAGCAAAACCGAAATAACCAAGCCCAAACCAAGGAACCAAATCAGTCGACCCCCCCCCCCCCGCCTACATCAAACTTTCTCATCCTCCTCCATTGGCTTTCAAGATTTTCAATACCAAAAATCTTAAACAATATGCAAGAAGGAAAATTATCATCAATTTCATGATCAACAATCTTAGAAAAAAATAATTATATTGTGCCCAGATTTATTGTTTCACAGTTAGATTTGGCCATTAAAAGAGAAGCGAAAAATTAAGTTAAGTGCTGTAGAGATGAGGATGCTTAGGTGGATGAGTGACTTTACACTTAGAGATAAAATGTGAAACGATTATATATAAGAAAAGGTTGAAATAGCTCTAGTGGCAGATAATATTAGAAAGAGTTGTCTTAAATGATTTAGTCACATAAAACAACGGCCTTTCTTATTATACCATATTTGTGCTGAGTGCTAACATGCTCTCAAGGAGCCGAGTAATTTAGTTTATAAGTTAGTTATGGCTGAGTTCAAGACCAAGTAGAGGTAGACCTAAGAAGACATGATTAGAAAGTATTAAAAATGAACTTTTTATTTATTAGATTTAAATGAGAATTTGACTCTTATGATTGTTTGGTTTGAAGTAAAATAAATGCAGTTTAAAATTTTGGTACATTTAGAATTCACTTTCTAGTTCATTATGGTGTATTTGAATTCCTCATATTTGGGCTAATTTCAAAAACACCATAAACTTATCGACTTTGTCGCCGCCAGCCGCCACAACTACAGCCAACTACCAGCACTATAGCCAGCCACCGTTGTCTCCACCGTTGTTGACAACCGACCACTTCCGGCTTGCACCGCCTACCACCAACTCTGCAAACCGCCGCCGCCGCCACTGTCACATCCCCCACAACGCCCCCACTAAAATACGTAGGGTGCAACAAAGAAAACATACAACTCCTCATGATGAGGACATCAGCAGAAGATTTCGACGTGTCTATCATCGGAGGAATCGTAGATCGACGGCTACGATTCAGAGCCTTTATTTATGATGTATTTTGTTTGCATTTTATTTTTTTATGTTCTAGTTTACTATTGTACCCCCCATGAGGGATAAGTTATGTTGTAGCCCAAGGGCATTTACGTCTTTTATGTTTTCTTTTGTTTTAGACCTATATATAAAGGCCTTTTCTAATATATGAATGATGAATGATTGTTAATAAAAATTTCAACTTTTGTTCTTGATCTCTTTGTGAGTTCCTGAGGGAAAGGAACCCTAGGAGGGCCAAGCATCACCCGTCAGCCGCCGGTAGAGGCCGGGATACGAGGTCAGTATTTGTTTCATTTTCATTTTCCCCTCCCTTTGTTTCCACCGGCAGCCACCCTTCCCAATCCACCCCAAATCGCCGACCACCCTTCCCAATCCACCCCAAACCGCCGATCTACCCTCCCTCCACCTCCCCCATAATCGGCCTCCCCCCATCTCCCCACTGCCAGCCTCCACTTGCTACCCCAACCGCCGATCCAAGCCCCACCGCCCCTCCTCTAGCAGCCGGCCATGCAAACCCCAAACCCTAGATTTCAAATTCCAATAGCCACTTCAATACTTTCCTAAAATATCTTTCTATTAATTTGGAAATCTTTTATTTGAGTTCAAAATTATTTGAATTTCAAATTCTTTCCACATTAATAAATCTTATTTTAGAAAACCCCCTCAAATCTCTCAAATTTGAAATTAAAATCAGATTTAATTATATAATTGCATTTATTGCTTGGAACCACATACATTGAATGTGGACATATTCCCTCCCACCTCCTTTGGCCGACCCCCCTCACCTTTCCTTTTCCTCTCCCCAATTAACTCCCTCTCCTACCAATTAAGCCCATTAACCCCTCTTAAGCCGCTAGCCCCCTCTCTCCAATCCCTAATTAATTCCCCATTAAGGTATTTTGGGATTTTAAAATTTCCCTCCCTCCCCACATCAAAATCTGAAATCATCTTCAAATTTTACTTTCTTTCTTCTCCATCTCTTTCTTTTCCCCTTTGTTCCATCAAACCGCCAAGGAAGGATCCAATTGGCTTCTTTGTCCCATGCATGGCCAATCCAGATCTCGACCATGGATTTGCGTATGATTCTCAAGGACAAATAAATATTCTTCAGTCTCCTTTCTTCAACCCCAACTGGGAGATAGAAGACACCGTCGACGACTACGTTGACCGCATCCTTTTCAATTTGACGGGGGTTATTGACGAACAATAACTCTCCGGACAGTGGCGAATCATCGGACATCCACCAGCTTCTTCCTCTCTGGCCAACTTTCTGTTAATCAAGACCGTAGGCATCCTCCTTCTTTCGGTGGCATTACTAGGATTGTTGAAGTTGTTCATCCGCTAACTCCACTATCAAGAGCGAATGAGAGGAAAACTTGAAGGTGAAATTTCTATTTGTTAGGCAAGGGATTTTTGTTATTTGCACATTTCATTTTACCTTATTTTGTTGTTATTCTGAATTATTATGTTAACCTAAACTGTAATTGCATGCCGAATCTAATCAACAACTACAAAAACTGAAAACCTAATATTGGTGAAACCTTAAATTTATAATTGCATCGCTTAAGCAACTCTTATTAAAATCCTGCAGTTCCTGTTATTTGTTTCACATCACCTCAGCATTCATCCTTTAAACATTCCAAATATCTTTGTGCCACATAAAACGAAAGCATTCAAAAAAATTTCTAAGTTTTCATCATATGATTATAATTATAGAGCAACTAACCAACCAAAAATATTTTCATAACAACAGTGCACGAACTTCTGTTCAAGACTCATCTCATACTTCTATAAAACAAAGCATAGTTTTAAATTGACCCAAGTCTACTGGGCTTCTACCTTATCATTGCATTTTCTCTTTGTAACAACAGCCACAATAAAAAATATGATGAGCTATGAGGTCATAAAGATATTCAATTCTAATACAGTATATGAATCACGGTACTTACCTGTATATCAACATGCGAATGTAAGGAAAGAAAACTGTACATAATCTTTTAATAGTGATGATACATAGCAGGTTATAATGTAATAAGTGAAATTATTGCTACACATGAGAGTTGTGGAATGTATATTAGTACATAAGGATGGTAGCATTTAACATGAAATACTACATTGTTCGTAAATCCCACAGTCCATTATTTTCCAAACTGTACCTCATACATTACTATATGTAATAAGAAATAGATTTTATTTTATCTCATAGTTCTCTTTTTTTCAACCTGAGAAAGTGTCATGACCTCATAGGTCTAAATCTAAGTCTACAGCCCGTAGGCACCTGAGGTTGCACTGTCTCTATTGCCCGTAGGCTTCATATATCGTACTAAGGTCACACTGCCTCTGCTGGGCCGCACTGCCTATTAGGATCGCATTGCCCCACTCATCTACCACCTAATATAACAAATTCGCAGGCTTATCTGATCATTGCATTTTTCCTTCCAAGTTGTGTGACACTTGACTATATATAGAAACATGCATCTGTATGATCATCAGGTGTATCAACCTATAGGTGAGTATGACCATAATGTGTATCTCTACAAAGGCAGGTATAGCTGTATAGATTGCATGTCTCCATTCAAAGTATAACTGAATTTTCATATGGCATTAAAATATAACAAAATCTATATACATCAAAATATTTGGCTCAGGCTAATTAAAACATATGCAAAATAGAGATTACACATAACTAATCAAAATGCATATATACAAACTATTCACAATCAGACTCGTCTACTATATAAATAAAATTACATATCTTACCACCGCAATAAGTTGCCTCCTTATAATTTCTTTCACTTGTAATTCACCTACACAACCCACATATTACAATGGGTATAATATCAACTATTCGTGCAATTCATTTTTTTTAGAATCAAATGATTAAAATCAATTTATCCAAAATAACATTTTTACCTCACAACGACTCCTCTTCATATACCAATTAAAATCTTAAATAACATTTAGGTAATATAAATTAGGAACTTTACAAATAATTGGAAATCTATAATACAACCAGTCTATTACCTCTTTTCCTTCTCCCCTAAATTTCTTTTTTTCCTTCTTCTTCTTCTTCTTCCACCAAATTTCTCACCTCAACCTCTCGGCATTCCCCACTCCAGCACTTAGTCGAATTCCCTGCTTCCGCCCAACAAAACCCCCCCGCGAACAGAGTTCCTGCCTAGCGAATGGACTACTGAATGGAAGAGGTAAGTATATGGATAACTATATAACTATATAATGCTCATGACAAAACATTGCCAACCCTCTGATCGCTGAATCAGCGGCTGATCACTTCATCAGCCGCTGCATGCGCCTATTAGTGGAATTCTAGTTTAATATATAAGTGTTAGTGCTTTAGTGCTAGAGTACTTTACATAAATAAACAGTAACATAGATTTAAAACTTTAGGAAAAAATGCAAATCAAAATTAATGCAATAACTTTCGCACACTTACAAATTAGCATATAGTTCTATATATCGATTTATTTCAATTGACGAGTAGAACAACATAGAATGATTTTTGGAAATTTCGTGAAAGTTGATATTTCGGGTATGATTTAATTAAGAAAAATTAGTATTTTTTACCTGAGAATTTTTGGGTATTACAGCCACCCACTACCGCCGACCACCATCCTCTTTAGACTTTACTCATTTTACTTCAAATCAAATAAAAAAATTAATCTCGTGCATTTTAGAAATGACCTTGATTTATTAGATTTAAATGAGAATTTAACTCTTAATATGACACAATAGAGAAAAAGGATTCATGTAGCCGACCCCACAGTGGATAAAGGCTTGATGTTATTGTTGTTGTACTCATTTTACACTCATCCAAATAAATCTAAAATATTTCATTTTATACTACATTTCTTTTACATTGCATTATTTTTACGTTGCATTTATTTTTCATCCAACCAAATAGCTCCTTAACATGACACAATGTGGAAAAAAGGATTCATATAGCCAATCCCACGCAGTGGGTTAAAGATTTGTTGTTGTTGTTAGATTTGGTAGATGAGAACTCTCCGCTCTGTAAGCTGATTTCCTCCATTACTTAGCTAGTTCTTGTGGAGTTCAGAAATAGGATAGTTCCATTCCTAGCCCAGATGTTCAATCTAAACTTCCTAGATCAGTTTTTGGAAGAGCTCCAACTATTTACACGAATATTGGCACTTGAAATGTTTGTGGCTTAGGATCCAACATTAAAAGTAGTTTGATTAAAGATGGGATTTCTATGGAATTTCGTGATATTATATGTATTTAAGAATGTAATTAAGAAATTAAACGTGCGCATTATTCTCCTAGCTTTCTTATAGTTAGTGGTGAAAACCATATCAACAACTGGGCTTAACTTAAAGCAAATGACAATTCCAGTGATATTCTCTGTGGATGGAAATCTTGGTTATTTGATGTTTTTCACTGCATAATTGGCACCTTCAATTGCTATTCACCTTCTCAAGAAATGAAAATTTTTAATTTGTTCTCACTACTTTGCATGCACCATCCAAATAGAGTGACAAAATTAATTTATGGAATGAACTTCACAATATTGAAACCAAATGGTTTTCAAATGAATAGTTTGTGCTGATTTTAACAATTGGCTCTGCATTATAGACCTTCTAATAGCTCAAAACAGCCTTCAGACTTCTTTATTGAGTTTATCAATTTTTTTAAAAGCTCCCTATGTATGGTAGATATTTTACTTGGCCTAACAACAGATAGGAAGATATTTTTGCACAACTGGATTGTTACCTTTTATTATTAGTAGAATTCAAGTTGGATGGTTGAAGTGGAGGAATGCATCAGGCCTGCTGTGTGATAGAAAAGTACCCCTCAAACTTAAAGGAAAATTCTATAAGATGGTGGTGAGACCAACAATGCTTTATGGCGCAGAATGTTAGCCATTAAAAGAGAGGCATAAAATTAAGTTAAGTGTTGCAGAGATGAGGAGGCTCGGGCAGATAAGTGGCTTTACACTTAGAGACAATGCAAAACAAGTATATATGTGTGAAGCTTAGAGTTGCTCCAGTGACAAATAAGATTAGAGAGAGCCGTCTTAGATGGTTTGGTCAAATAAAACATCAGCCTTCTGATGACCTAGGTCCTGGTTAGGAGTGTAGATGTATTAGATCCAACCTATGTTAAGAAAGATAGAAATAGACCTAAAAGACCTGGCTAAAAAGTATTATAAAAGCTTTTTTTTATTAGATTTACATGAGAACTTGACTCTTAATGGAACACAATAGAAAAAAAAGATTCTTGTAGCCGACCCCATATAGTGGGATAAAGGCTTTAGGCTTGTTGTTGCTCTTTTTTCTAATAGCCCCTATTATTTTTATTTCTAACTTCAGTCCGGTATCAAAATGACATTTATTCAAATTCAAAAATTAATGGGATGGCTTCAAAAATATGGTTATCTGTTGATAGTATAATTTCTCTACCATAGAAATAGGGTTGTCTTATCATGAAACTTAGACTCATTAGGAGTCTTAAAGCTTCGAAAAGACAATACACCACATTATCAATCAAGAGGAGAAAACCTTTATGAACAATAAACTTAATGATATCGAAATGAAAGCTAAAACAGGTTTAGTACCATCTCTTGATTTGAAGAGTATGAAAACGGTAAAACATTGCTCTAAAACAAGCTCAAGGAAGAAGAAATCTATTGGCATCAAAGATGAAAAATCAAAAAATATCTTAAAATCATCAATGGTAGAAAGAGATTTTATTCAATAAATTCATGTTGGTGTAGATTTTATAACTAATCAAATGGACTTGCTTCTTTTCATCTTCAGTTCAAACACCTATTTGTCAGAAACTCTCAATCTTATTATTAATTTTTTCTAAGGTCTCTTCTACTAACGATCCTGCTATTCAAGAAATTATGGATTCTCCTTTTGTTTTGGAAGGTAATAAAGCTGCAAAATGTGCTTTGGGTGCTGACAAATCTTCTCATCCGGATGATTTTTCTATCATTCTTTCAGGAGATTTGAGATATTATTAATAATGATTTCCTGAAGATTTTTGTAGGATGTCTTCTCAGGTAAGGGCTCTTTAGAAAATTTAAATTGTACAATCATTTGTCTTATTCTTAGAAGAGATGTTTGTGAGAATTCAAAAGACTTTAAACTCCTCAATGGAATCCTGTCCCATCAAACAAAACAAAAGATAAACTGGCTGGCGTAAATGGTTTCATATTCATGATAGCTATAGCAATACATTGTCGTGAGCTGCATTCTAATACCTTGATAAGTAATTTTACACATGTAAATAAAATCACTGAGAAAAAAATAGCGTCATTTTCAGTATAAGAAAAAATTAATGTCATCTTCAGTAACAGTTTACATATATAATAGCATAAGAGTCATATATTTAAACTTCTGGGTTATTACAGTCAAGAAATATTTTAACTACAGTATCTGCTGTATGAAAGCGAACTTACAGTAACATTAGCATGTGATTCCGTCGTAGCACTCCCCACATCAACAATATGAACGGTAGCTGACATGCTAGCATAAGCCTGCAATAGAGAAGCCATGTTTGGCTACTAATTAATATGAAAAACGTTTCTTCAACATATTTAAATAAAGTGCAACGTCCTCAAAAATAGAACAAGTATATTAAATAGATGGAGAATTAAGGGAAAAAATTTATGCATGCCTACCCCATAACAAAGCAACTGGTCCAAAAAAGCTAATACGTGCAATAATGAAAATTTAGGATGGGAAATCCTAAAAAATAATTTGAACTGCCACCAGCATTAATGCTTATCAACAGAATGTACAGTGCCACCATGGATAGAAAAAGAGAGCAAACAAAAATGATTATCCTAGTACACACATTTCTTCTGACAAGGCACATCAACCACCTCAGCTATTGACATTGAATGATACTGACCATAACACAATCTCACCTAAGGATGAGCAAGCCAAACTGCACTTGAACTAAAATTATCAAGCTTTCCTTAACTCAAACTAGATACTATTTTGTGTTAGCACAGAGGTTGCAGCATTTGGCCCAAATTAGGAACCAAGCTAGCCCAATCACCACCCCGTGAGATAATTTTAATAAAAACTAATTATAATATACTATATTCAATAAATAAAGAGAAAAAAGTACAATAAAAAGACATTACAGTCAAGAAGTTGTCAACTTTGAGGCAAATAATAGATGCTTTAATATTAAAGAAAACTCTTGTGATATCTTTTTTTAAGCATGATTTTATAACCGGTTAAAGAGAATAATGCAACATAAGGTGATTACAAAGAAGTAAAAAATCACAAAACGAAATTAAAAATAACATGATGACGTAGGAGGAAATATATATCTCCACTGAAACAAATAACTGCATAAATCCTCATTTGCAACACCTTGCTTAAAGCATGATGAATTTTGCTCGATGATAATTTTTTATTTTCTTTTTTTGTTTCTGCCCTGTCTAGCGAATAGGACTTGAAACCTCCCATCCAGTGGAGTATCGATATTTTGAAGACTCCCATATGAATCATAAGGCAACTTTGAAATATGATCATCAACGTCTTCAGTGAGAAGTAAAGGAGCTAGCATATTACGAGGGTCAGGATCACTGATGATGCGTGTAGAAGAGAAGTTGACCATATCCTTGGGGCTAATAATAGGAGCAGACTTGAAAGACTCAAATTACATAGAACGATCTTGAGTTTATTCCAAATTGTGTACCGGACTAATCTAAAATAGAATCTGCACCCATATTCTTTTAAGATATAAATTGATCATTTATATTCTCTCCATGTACCTACATATTTGATTTCTCAATTCCAGATAAACTTTGAAATATTCTAAAAAAATTGTGCCTAAAAATTTTACCAGACAAACGCTAGGAAGGAATGCCTTCAAATTCAAATTTCTACAAATGGTCATAATATGAAGAACCAATTCACACCACTTTTTTTCATAGGAATGATAATGTTCATTTCAACCAAAACTCTAGTCACAGATGGTCCAAAGAAAAAATCTGTAGCAGCATCCACTTGCAGCAATTAACCAAAAATAGATCCAAAGGAGTATGAGGTGAATTGGTTGAAACAATGTAAATGAAGCCTAGGAAAAACAAATAAACAATAGCGATTGGAGATTCCTCGGATGAGTCAAAAGGTCGAGACCATTTTAACATTAGTACTGGATAGCCACACACATATTAGAAAAGCCTTAACAAAAGTATATAATACAATCTATTTCCAGATAATAATATGTGAGTCGATAAGCTCAACAAAAAAAATCACAATCAAGCACAGGTCTGTCATAAATTTGCTAATAATCACAAGATTGGGTCAACCCAAAGAGGATTTGCCCATAATATAAAAACAAAGAAGATTTGCTTGCTCAATAATCTCAGCATCAGTGGAAATAAGCATATAATTGCCATGAAAGTGGATGGCTTCTTGCATTGAAGAGGGTCTAAATTATGCTAAAAAAAAGAAAAGGAAATAGTTGGCGGAAGGACGTTGAATATTTGAAACTTTTTCCCCTCCAAAAAAATGAGCAAAAGACCAATAGGAGCACATGTAGAAAGAATAAATGACAATTGATAACTTAGGTGCAAGAGCGGTCAGAGGGAAAGTGTGGGCTCCGAAAATTGGGCCCCGGCCTCCGCCCGCTTTTTGCTTTTCGAGGGGGGGAGTTTTAACAATTTAAGTTCCGAGGTAAATTTTGGAAGGCAGATGAGATAGTAGATAAGACACTACCCAGAGATTTCGCCCTCATTTTGCGAGGACTTTATGATCTGAGTTCTGGTTTCCTATAGGCGCAAGCCCCTATAGTTAATTACCCCTCCCGGTAACGAGAGAGAACTTTCGATTAAGGCTAGTCGTCGATCAGATACGTAGAGATACGTGAACCTGGCATATAGTAGCAGCATGGATTTGGGTGTAGGAAATTTGAAGGATTGATATTTTAAAATTAGAAATTTCGCCATCGTGCACTTAAGGCGGATGGTGGGGGAATGAATGATAGACCCGATCAAGATCCCATGGTTCCGTCATCCCGGGCCATCGTGGTCCCTGGTCTACTTAGTCAGAGGAGGTAGTCGACCCAACCTGACAGAAGGATCCTTGTCGGCAGCCATGGGTTGCTTCGTCCAAGGGTACCTTGTAGACCTGGGGGGAATATTTGCCTAAGGGGACAAATTTGAATCCACCTTAGCTAACAGAGGGCTTTATGCCCTATCGATCATATCCTATTGATTCATATCTCAAGGATTTGATGCCATTGGGGAGCATACGGGCTCTGGCCATAACCATAATATAATGGTGCCATTCGACGGCGACCACCTGGTTCAGAGGGCCCCGAGTCATAACCGTTTATCCTGCAGTGCCATTTGGCGGCGAAACTGCCGGTTAGAGGACTCGTACCACGTCCTTGCTGGCAGGAGATTATTTGAGAATGGATCCTAGTGATATTTTCGACTAGGCATTAGCTTTATGTGAGCTGAAGTAAATTTTAATTTGTCCACCTCGACAAACTGTTGCGGAGGGTGGATGTGTTTTGCTTTGAGTGTTTGATGGATTGAATTTTCTATTTTAAACATTTTGGAGTTGAGGTTTTCTGGAATTTTTGTGGAGTTTTGGAGTTTGATGGAATTTGGGAGGCATTTGGAAATGTTTATGAATGGACCCCTCCGGTTGAGTTTTGCATTCAACACGGCCATCATCGGGGTAACCTTGAGGTCACTTGAAAATATTTGAATTTTGTGAAGGTTTGAGGGCATTTTGAAATCTATAAAATTAACCCCTCCGGTTGAGCTCTGCATTCAACGCGGCCATCATCGGGGTGGTTGGGGGTCATTCAATTTCGTTGACTGAACCCTGTCGACTCTGTCTAGCAATTGACAGAGGATCGGATTTCGTAGGCTTTGTGCCTCTATAAATAAATTTCTCTTGTTAGAGGCTTTGAATGCCTAATATGAACTGTAAAACAAGTATTTCAGTCACCATCGTGACTGAATATTTGTTGTATAGTTTGAGCCGTGTCGACTCCTATCCACTCGTATTAGAGGATCGGGCCCGAACTCAGGTTTATTTGTTGACCCGCGCAGCATCCCTAGACGTCACATGTGTACCAATAACACGTTCGCCGGGGCCCATGCGGGTGTTTGGGGGGCATTTTATAGTTATTTATTGAACCTTGTCGACTCCTATTCACCTACTTAGGAGGATCGGGTTCAGATTTGTCAACCTGCGCAGCATCCCTGGACGTTACGTATGAACCAATAACACGCTCGCCGGGGCCTATGCGGGTTGCATGATTACACGTGTCCCTTTTGTGTTCCTATGTGTATACAAACTACAATGCACGTGCGGGAACATTTTTAGAATATTTGTTGCTGCTTGGTTGTGCGGGTGACCGCCATTTGAATGCAGCATTCTTCTTGGAAGCTTGTGCACGCCTTCTGTCTGCTTGTATATAGGTTGCAGATCCGGTGGCGTGGCGTTGTAGCTTGTGGACGCCTTCTGTCTGCTTGTACGAAGGTTGCAGATCCGGTGGCGTGACGTTATGGCTTATGGACGCCTTTTGTCTGCTTGTACGAAGGTTGCAGATCCGGTGGCGTGGCGCCATTGTAGTCGTTCGAAATCGTATTCGTGGATGACATCTTGCATATGTAGTAGGTCTTCTGTAAGAGCCTGTAGACACTCGCATTTGCTATGATTCTCTTGCATTTTTGCTTGTAGACAATACATTGGGTGTACCACAGGTCTTCTACAACAACTTGTAGAAGCCTACATCCGTTGCATCCTTCCATCTTTGCTTGTAGGGAATCAATGTATTTACCAACCATTGATTGATTATTGACTATGAATGTGTCGTAGAATTCATTATTTGCAGTTGATTATCATTGTTGCACGTGTGCATGTTTGCTGCACATCAGTCCTCCCATTTTTGTAGGAGATCGATACATTTGCTTGCGTATTATTATTGGTCTCTAGTGTAGTTGCATTCGTCATTGCTCCATCCTTGCATGTTGATTGTTACTTATGAGTAATGTGTAGGAGGCTTCATTTCGCTGATAAGCAAATTGTTGCATTTGCATGGGTTTCTTTTAGTACTTGTGGGACATATTGTATGCATCTGCAAGGCGATCGACATTAGTTGTAGGGGGACTTGTTGCATTCACAGCTTATTTGTTGTCTTCATTCATCAGCAGTATTTCTAGACTAAACACATTCATCATGCATTATTTATGGCCACTTATATACGACCTGCTGCAGTCACTATGAGCATTCTTGCATTATGAGTAGGTCACTGCCTTGCAAGTTCCTTAATTCATGTATGTAGATAAATCACATTCATTGGAGACCCCCTTCCATACGTGTAAACAACACACATAAATGTTGTGAATGTTGCTTAATAATTTGCATTTCAATTATCATGACATCTCATTCACATTCATGGCTTGTAGGTAGAGCTCCTATTGATTTCTCTTTGGAAAGAAGTAGTGTTATTCATTGAGAGCATTATGTCAGCAAGAAGACTGATTGTGTTGTCCATAATTCACCACTATTTGTAAACAAGTAGTGTTTGCAAGTCTCTTATTCACTTCAAGTTTCATAGGCATTCTCTTACATTTAATTTGAAATCCTTTGTTATTTTTAGAAATCATGATTTTATTTTAAGTGAAGTTTAAACTTGTCATCATCTTGGTTCAAGTTCAAGTTCACTTAAGTTCACATGAAGTTCAAGTTCGTTGCAACTTCGAGCGCGAGCTCTTTTGTATAGTCTGAGTCTTGGCTCCAATCTGAGCTTAGGACCAAGTCCAAAATAGGTCTTCTTTATCATCATTCGACACGCCAGTCCCCTATGGTCCTGAGATTGATTCAAGTCTCACTTGATGTTGTACGGTTTGAGTTCAATGGCCATAAGTGCATATTTCAAGTTCGAGTTCAATGCGGATTCAAATCAAATCCTCACTTGAGTCTAAATAGTTCAAATCACGTCCAAATTATGCTTGATTAGTATCCAAATTAGTCTCAATTTAATGTTCAAGTCTCTTGTATCCAGTTCAAGTCTTGTATGTCAAATTCCTTGTTGTTGCTCATCTGAATTCAAATCATGTTGAGTTCAAGTTCTATTCAACTTTGAGTTCTTGTCCATTGTATTCAGTTCATTTGAGTTTGAGTTCAGATTTATTTGTGTTTTAAGTTTAAATTATCTGAATTTGGTTCAAGTTCAGAAGTCCCTTGCTGTCCTTTTGAGTTCAATCAAGTCCAAGTACGGTCTCATGTTCACCCGAAATTTCGGCAGCCTCCCGGCGTCTCCCCCGTTTAGGGGAAATTTTGGGAAACTGGGCCATCCCACCACGCGAGCAAACGCGTGTATGGTAGGTGTCCTTAGACACCGCGGCCGTGGTCTTCGTTCCCACCACGCGAGCAAACGCGTGTATGGGGTCTTCGACGATACCTGTTTAAAAGACAGTTGGCTTTCCCCCCGCTCGAGGGTACTTATAAGTAACCCACATTTCGCCGTAGGCGTCGTACCGGGTTCCCATCCCACCACGCGAACAAACGCGTGTATGGGCGGTTTTCCGGTACGCCACGAACGCCGAAATGGGGCTTTAAGTGATTACCCGCCTCGTTGTAGGCGTCGCACCGGGGTCCCATCCCACCACGCGAGCAAACGCGTGTATGGGCGGTTTTCCGGTGCGCCGCAAACGACGAGAATGGGCTCTCGGTGATTACTCACCTCGTTGTAGGCGCCGCACCGGGGTCCCATCCCACCACGCGAGCAAACGCGTGTATGGGCGGTTTTCCGGTGCGCTGCGAATAACGAAATGAGCTCTCGAAGTTTGCAAAAAAAAAATCTCTCTTTTTTTTTACAAATCTCTCTTTTCCCCTTTTTTTTTATCACATCTCTCTCTCTTTTTTTATCATTTTTTTTTATATAAGCACACATATATACATCTACATATTTGCACGTAATGGCAACAAAGATACAGAGGATTTATAAAATTGACATAAGCAAAAACATTAACTTCGAATGATAATGATAATTACTGCCAACTAATAATAATAACACAAGAGCAAAAAAAATAAGATGACAGTAATGGTTTTCTAATTAGTGGGCTTTGGCTTTGTTAATTAGGAGGGATGTGTTGATTTAGTGGGGGTAATGGGCTCAGGTCGCTGTTTGTTTTTTTTTTTTTGGCCAAATGAACTCACTGGAAAGATTATGTGGGCTTTTGGAGTATGGGAGATGGTTTGGGCTGCATTTTGGAAATGAGCTGAGATGGTGTAAAGAAACAGGTTTTATTCTTTGTTATGTATGGCTGAGAGAAAGGGGACAAAAGCTGCCTACTTTTAAATGATAAATGATTTAAGTGTGATCAGTAGGGTGGAGAGGACGTGAGTGACTTTTGTTGGTTTATGAAGTAGGTTTTTTTGGAGTGTGAACAGAGAGGAGAAAAGAGTTACAAATGGGCCGATTTGAAGGTAGTTTGATACAGATCTTAGGCTGATTATGTGGGCTGCCTTGTGCTGGTGGAAAGAAAAGAGTTGAGTGACCCCCTTTTTTTATGGGTTGCTGGAAACAGGGAATCCCAGAAAAGAACAAAGCACTCAATAGGTTTGAACCTTACATAAAAAAAAAATAAGCAGCAAACGACAAAATGAAAGAGTACTCAACTTTCTCCCCTTTTTTATTTTTTTGCTTTTGCTTTTGCTTTTGTACTTTCAGAGAGGTGGATGAAACGAACAGGAAATCAAACTGTGAAGATGGGCTTCTGAAAAGGTGGGATGTTCTTTTTTTTTTTTGAAATGGTGGAGTTGGCTTGAATGAGAGCTGCTGTAGGAAAATAAGTGAGGGAACAAAAAGCTGCAGTCACGTGCTGAATGAAGTGGAGAGGGATTGAAGTTGCTGAGTGGACTTGGCCTGTAGCGGATTGGAGGTTTAAACCAGTGAAAAGATGCTGTAAATGGGGGAAGATAAACTACCTTAAATAGAACAGCAGTGTGTGGCCTGTGAGGGAGGTCGTGAGGTAAGTGAACGGCTGGGTGAGGCGTAGAAAGGAGTTCAACAAGAGCAGATCGGCTGTTTTGAGAAGCAGAGCCTACGGTCGTGCTGGATAGCTTGGTGAGTGTCTTGTGAGGGTTGAGTAGGTTAGGAATCTGTTGAATATTGTGAGTGTGGTCGGTCTTGAAGGAGAAGAGATTAGAGCAGGTATTGATCCTAGTTTCAGCAAGAAGCGAATAAGGGCCTGGACCAAGGAGTTGATTTTTGGGAGAGGAATAGAAGTGAGGGAGTTGCTGTGAAGAGGATCCCCGTAAGGGAGCTTGGGACGTGGGATTCTTGCTGTTGACGGGCTGAGAGAGGAAGCAGGCGCTAGTCTTCTCAATTTCATTTTGACGGCAAAATTTGTACATTGAAGTCAGCCACGACACAGAGACAAATAAGGTAATACATTGATATGCATTTAATGGATTTGATCTCATTTCCCTGTTTAGCATCTGATATTTTATAAAATTTTCATTGGGTTAATGCTATATTAATGTTTTGGTCATTCTTGCATTAATTTAGAATGACAAAAACGCATTAATCAGGTCAAAATTGCCTCGAATTGCGTGTTTCCTCATTTTGCGTGCCGATTGCCTCGTTTTGGGTGCCGATTACTCCGTTTAACATGTCAAATTTGTCGAATATCAGAATTAGACAAATTGATAGTGGATTTAGAGTATTGCCGATGTTCCGATCGCAACGATGCAGTCCATTTTGCGATCGGATGTCGTTTGGGCACGAATTTGTATATTTTTGCATGGGGGATCACCTCGATTTGCGTGCACAACTTTAACTGAACAAATTAGTAGTTCATTTAGGGTATTGACGGCGATCCGGACTCACTGGCGAAGTCCGTTTGTCGATCCGACGTCATTTGGGTACAAATTTGTATATCTTTGCATGGGGATCACCTCGATTTGCGTGCACCACTTTAACTGAATAAATTGGTAGTGTATTTAGGGTGTTGACGGCGATCCGGACTCACTGGCGAAGTCCGTTTGTCGATCCGACGTCATTTGGGTACAAATTTGTATATCTTTGCATGGGGATCACCTCGATTTGCGTGCACCACTTTAACTGAATAAATTGGTAGTGTATTTAGGGTGTTGACGGCGATCCGGACGCACTGGTGAAGTCTGTTTGTCGATCCGACATCATTTGGGTAGCGCTGAGCAACATTTATGTTTTGTCTCGAGATTCGTGCCACCAATCTGGATAACCCCAAATGTAGTTCCTGAGTATTTGTAATGTTTTGAATGCAATGACGAGGTCCGTTTTGCAATCGGACTTCGTTTGGGCAATGCCGAGGCCTCTTTTCCTCGATAAGCGTGTTGCCTCGAGCTTCGTGCCACCAATTCGAATGACCCAAATTGAACATAGAAGATGTGGTTTTTGAGTATTTGCGATATTCCGATCGCAATGGTGAAATCCGTTTCGTGACCGGACATCATTTGGACAGTGGCGAGGTTAATTTTTCTCGAAATTCGTGCTGTTGCCTCAGGATCCGTGCCACCATTCTGGATGTTCCAAATTGAATAAACAAGACTTAATTTTTTTAGGTTGACAACATTCCATACCTAAAGACAATCTGTTTGTCGATCTGACATCATTTGATCAGCCTAGCATTTTAATTTCGGGTGTCGGTTGTCCCTTTTGACTGATCTCATGCAAAACAATCTTGTAGATGATTTAATAGAGCCTTATAGCTCCGTTGTAAGATGGAATTAATAGAATTATGACCAAGTAAATTGCCTTCTAGAACTGTCCCCAAATGCCCTTTTATCCAAGTTGTCCTTCAGGACACCACCAATGACTTTAACTGCCAATGGAGATCCTAAAGTCCCCCTTTTTTTTTTTTTAACTCCAACAATGGCTCTCTTTTTTATTTTACCTCAAAGTTATTGGAAACACAATCCCCACATTTTAAGATCAAATTTATTTGTAATTTCATCTCCACGAACACATTGCAATAGTGTTGTCTTTCCCATAACACCATGCCCCACCATGGATAGGAGAGAAATGTTTTTTTTTGTACAAATCAAATCCATCAATAAGAACTTAAGGTTCCTCATTTGATTGTTCTCTCGACCATTGCATAGAAAAATCAAGATGCGATCCACATTCGAGCTAAATCATCCTTATCAAATTTGTGATTTTTTTTTGGGGTAGTTATAGGGGTCAACAGAAAGCATCACAATATGAGATCAGCAGAGAAGCAAGCAGCAGAATTGACCTAGAATTCAAACCAAAAGACTAGATATAGACACTACTGAGGGTTCCTTAGCTCAGGGAAATGAAAGAGCACAATGTCAGGCTAGAAGGAGGAACCATGTGTCGGAGGTGAAACGCAGAACTTGATCAAAACAACGACGGTGTCACCCTAGAAATCAAGGCCATAAATGGAATACCTGTTGAGAGGGATATGAGCTAAGAGGATGATTGATGAGGACATCTACAAGAATTTCTAGTCCGAGGAGATATCAACGATCTACGGCCACGATCTACTTTTGATTATTATTCTATTTGATGTATTTTGTTTTATGTTTCATGAGTCTATTGTATTTCTTTCCGTTTACGCCCTAGCTTAAGGGCCTCGTCATGTGTTTGCCTTAGGGGCAATTGTGTCTTTGTATGTTCTTTATTCCTTTGGCTATTTAAAGCCTTCCCCTCTTCATGTGAGGGTTAATGAATGAATATTATGAAAAATTCCTGCATCCATGTGTTTGGAGAGAGTTTGAGAGTTCTTGGAGAGAGCTTGGAGAAAGTCCCTTGGTGAAAGGCAACGCAATACCCACCAACCTTGGAAGAGTCCGGGTTCGTGGTTCTTATCTCCTTATCTTCTCTTCCCTTCCTCTCCCTCCCTTCCCCTCTACCCGCCGGCCAAGCTTCCCCTTCCCAAGCCTACCCGACAGTCCAGCCCCACCAACCCCATCCATCCGCCGGTTTCCCTTCCACATAGCCACTTCACGGCCAACCATCTTCCCCCGTGCCCAACCAACACCAACTCCCACAGCCTTGTCCCTATTCTTATTTACCCGACGGCTTTCACCCAAGGTAGCCGCCGGCCTCCTTACTCCCACCAATTCCAAGATCCCCCACGCCAATCCATGTGAATGTTTCCTAATTTGTTAAATCAAATTGGGAGGGAATGTTAATTCAAATTCAAAAAGAATTTGAAAGTTAAATTCTTTCCTAACTAATCCACCCCTAATTAGGAAAATCCCTCAAGCCAATAAATCTGAGATTCCTTTCAGATTTAATTCTCTCAATTAACCTAATTACTTGGGCCCCACACCCTACTCAACTTAACTCCTCAATCCTTCCCTATGGCCGACTGCCCCTTTCTCTCACCTATCTAATTAATTCCCCCCTTTAATTCCCTTTCCTTAATTAAGCCCTATGTTTGAAAAAAATTTCAAAACCCCAATCAATCTCCCCTTGGCATGGCCGGCCTCTCCCTCTCTCCCCAAATTAATCAACACCCATTAATTGCTTCCCATTACAAATCCCCAATCAATCCCTTAATCCCCTCAGCCTAACCGCCCCCTCCAAGCCTCCCACCTCTCAGGTTTCCTCCTCTCCTAAACTTCTAAATGCTGTCCCAGATTATCTACTGCTGTCCAAGAAATACAGCAGGTCTCCCTTGCTGCCCTGCATTCCCGAGAGGCGTATTTTGCTGTCCCAGACTCCTCCAACAGAGTAAACTACTGGCGGATTCTTCTAGATGTTGTTTGGGCTGCTATCTGACGCATCTCAAGTGCCAAACTGCTGTTTAGAACTTCACGTGCTGCTGTCCAGGAGTTTGGGGCCTCTTTTCCTGAGAATCCTGCCCTTCTACCATACAGAACTGCTGTCCCAGGAAGGCCAGATTGTTGTCCTAACTTTGAAGACTAAGGAGGTTGCTTATTTGAAGCTGTCAACTACTGCCTGATGTCTGATAATGGTGAACTCTTTCCCTAATCTCTTATCGTCTTAGTTATCCTACTATGTGGCTTAATTGATTCATAGGAAGCTTGTTAATTACTCCCAGCTAAAACCTTAGAAATTAGAGAGTTGATTGAGCGGACTCTAACATAGTGACTAGCCTTGTTGTTAAGAAAGGGATTTCTTGATAGAACCAATCATGTATGCAATGTCATATTAACTGGCTAGTTTACGGTTTTAACTCCTACGCATGTGACTTAGCCTAAACTTATCTCTCAGCTCATTGTGTTTTATTTTATCGTTCTGAATTATCCTGAAGCTATAATTGATAATCCTCCGAATAATTAAGCGTGCAAATTCTTATCAATTCGTACTTTTCATTAAGCAACTCATCCTTGCATGTACGTTCTACATCAATGATTGGATGCCAACACCACGAGACGTTAACGCCAGCAAGCAGACACAATAGTCGAGCACAAACACGCACCATAAGACGTCGCGAGGCACTGAGTGCAACATGAGAAGGAGCACAACACGCGTCTTGCATGAAGATGTGAGGGCTAGGGTGCGAACGCCTCAAGCTTGAAGGCATCAAGGCATGGGACTTGAATCAGTAAAAGAAAAACAAAAAAATTAATGTAGAGTTTCTTAATGAGATTTAATGCCTTAATATGCGATGTAAGGAAAAAAAATATGATAAGCAATACTTTTAAACTTTGTAATGAAGATGTAATGAACCTACGCAAACAAATGGAAAAAAAAATAAAGCAATGATTCATGACGAAGCAAACTAATTAACACAGGCAATTACAACAGAACAAAGAACTCAAATCAGTGTGAATCAGCAAATGATCTCCAAGGAATAATTAATCACAAAATTTGCATACAAGAATCAAAGTACATCAAAAGTTCATGCACGGAACTGAATTCCAAAAATATGCAGAATTGTTAAAATACTATCACAATTTCAACCAGCAACAAAGTTTAACTAGTAGAGGAAGTCACCCCAATGAACAAGATCATTGCATCTTAATAAAGGCTTGAAAGAAAATTGGTCTTCACGTCCAAAGGAGAAATTTTAGTCAATAGCAAAACTTTGAATAAAATTATCTCCCTAGGGAACTTCTACCTGCATTATTAAGAGTTCCCAAGGGAATAAATCTAGCTACATGTAAAACATTACCTTATCACATTTGAATTACATATATCTCCAACTAACATCTGCAATGGAATTTTAATGGCAATAGTTAAAGGCAAGCTTCCATGCAGATTATGATTATCTTGATTCAAATTTCGTGCAAATTCCCTAGGTCTAGTTCAATGGAAAAATTAATTGAATCTACAAGCACTCTAGGTTAGTACAAGTGACTATTATAAATGCCAATACATCAATTGATTAATGAATTATATGCAAACTCAGCCATAAATAGCATTTGATGCCAGCTAGATGCAAGATCTCATATCAATCATAAAAGTAAATCACCAAAATTTTTATTTAGTATCTCTATTTGACCATGCATAATAAGGGTGATAGACCATAGAAAATAGAAGTTAGTCTCCATTTTCTTCCATGATGTTCTAAAAAAAACTCATGAATTTGATATTTCCATCAAATAAAATGGTTTGGGAAACCACAGTCAAAAATTTTATCAAATAAAAATTCATGGTATCAACAATCTTGCTGCACGCACTAAAGTGTGATATTTTAGAAAGTCAATCTGTTACAGCAAAAATAAATCACATCCCTGAAATCTAGGTGTCTATTCTCATCTAAAATATTGTAACAGCAATCATCGCAACAAAGTTTAATAAATTTATTAGTTGGCTTATTTTATTGTAATTTTCAATTTCTGTTTTGGAATACACCTAAAATGAATGTTTATGAACTACTGGATTGATTACTAACATAAGATTGGTCCTTATGGTTTGTCATGGATTCAGGGCAATTTGATTGTGTTATTTTTAAGTTCAAACTAGCTACAAAAATAACGGTTCATTATTTTGGAATTAATTGAGTTCCTATTTATCTGCTATTGCTATACCTAGCCTCTAAATTAAGAGAGTAGTTGTTGTGATTTTGCGGGCTATGCAGTTAGTAAGTTTCTAACTTCAGCAACATATAGGGGTTTTGTTCATAACTTCAGTGGCTTATTGGCAAGTATTGGTTATTGACTATATCTATTAGTTGTAGTTTTTTATCGTATTCCAATACTTGATACAATGGCAATTGTTATCCATTGACAAGCTCTAGAGCTACTGTAGGCTGCAGTTTTGTTGGTTCCAAGCGCTCTTTGTACTCAGGAATTCACGAATGTTAAGCTCATATCTTTTCTTTAGATAGATGCCCTTACTAAACATTTGCACGAGGATATAACTTGGTGAATACTTTTTGCAGGAGATATTCTTCTTGTTGATATGCCCTTACTAAACATTTGCATGAGGATATAACTTGGTGAATACTTTTTGCGGAGTTGATGAAAAACTTGAATTATGAAGGTCAACTTTAGAGTCTACAGGTTTTCATTTGAGTAGATCTTAAGAAAATATATGGAGTGTAATTTTAGTAGTAATAGATCTAGCGGTGGGATTGTGATATTAGATTATAAAGTCATTAAAAAAGTGCATGTTTTAGATGTCTCATGTCTATTGTTCAAAATAATGGTAAAATAGATGGGGATATTATTAGTAGAATTCAAGTTGAATAGTTGAAGTGGAGAAATGAATCGGGTCTGTTGTGTAACAACTCGAAAATGAAAACTAATTTAAAATATAAATTTTTGAATTTCTGTTTGAACTAGAGCACTTCGGCGCTGCGTTTGTGAGCGCTGTAGCGCTATGTTTGAGAGCACAGCGACGCCAAAAACTGTCGCTATGCTGTTTGAGCCTTTGTTCCTATAGTAATTCTAAATTTTGCATGCAGCGCTGGATCTGAGCTTGCGGAACTAGGCCACCAATAGTATTTTTATATATTGTTTATTATAAATAAACCTCTCATTCCCTCATCCTCTGGGAAGAAAGGAAGAGAAGGGAGGAGAGAAGGGAGAGAGAGAAAAAATGTTGGGTGATTTTTGTCCGTCATTCCTTTTACAAGAATTGTTCTATTCATTATTAGTAACTATCATCTTACTTTTGTTTTCGATGATTTTGATTTCTACAGATTTTATCTCTCCTAAATCTATCAAAAATATATTATCTCCTAATTTGGTAAGCTTTCACCGTGTAACTTTTGATATATTATAGATTTGATCATTCTGAACAATTTAATATTGTTTTATTATATTTTCACCAATTAAAAATATGTATATAACTATTTCTGTGAAATGAATAGGAAAAAAGGTATACTGAAACTGTGTTGAAAGTAATGTACGGTGATTTGATATGATAATATTTAAATGTAATATGTACTGAAATGATTGATAGAACTGATATGTACTGGAATGTGATATTGATCTGACTGAAAGGATATTCTGAGATATCATATATATGAAAAGATAACCCTCGCATGATAACCTCAAAATTCACTGATTTACTAGTGGGAGTCATGAGAAACTGGAGATTGATTGAGAGTAATAACGAGTCGGGGCGACTGATCCACATGATTCAAGGGAAGTTATAAGGTGTACATAGATTGAGAGTCATAAGGGGCGAATGATTGAGAGTCATATGGGCCGGAGCAAGATACAAGATACCCTTACATAAATATCTAATAGAATATTGATTACTGATACTGATTTTTGATACTGATTACTAATACTGATACATACTATTGTTACTGATACTACATTAACATTGACCTTACGGACACTGATTTCCGTTACTGCTTGTCGTTACTGAATAAAGATACTGATAGTACTGTATAGCTGTATAAATAATAAACTGACAAGAATGATTGAATGATAAAGACAGAAGGTTTGATGACTGACATAATGAGATGTGATGTGTGATAGGACTGATCAAGTGTGACCGGTACAAATAACATATATTGATGTATTAGCTTCCTTACAAAATTTACAGCATATTATTCCTCTTTTGCCTTGCATTGACTTCAATCATAAGATTTTAGTTATTTGATGGGCTTTCATGCTCATTATGTGATTCTTACATGTTTACAAAAAAAGGATAAGGATCATGTGGCATGAGACACTAGACTGCATGCATTGTTTTCTTTCAGCACTGCTAGTTTAATTTTTTTTTTAATTCTTCTAGTTTATGTATATTTTTTTGTAACATATGAAGACTATTGTATATATTATTTTGAACCCAGAGATGAAATGTAAATATTGTCTACTACAATAATGTGAATTATATTTTTCGCTGTTTATATTTCTTTAATGCAATTAATCAGCTCTAGATGTTAAATTGATATGGTTGTTAAATGAAAGATACATGAATATAATAAGTTGAAAAGATAATAATGAGAAAAAGAAAAAGAAATTCTTCCACTTTAGATCCTAGGGCGTGACATATTATGTGATAAAAAAAGCACCCCTCAAATTTAAGGGAAAATTTTATAAGATGGTAGTGAGACCTGCAATGTTTTATGATGCAGAATGTTGGTCATTAAAAGAAAAGCATAAAATTAAGTTGAGTGTTCTAGAGATAAGGATGCTCAAGCGGATGAGTGTTTTACACTTAGAGCAGAATGCAAAACAGGTATATACACGAAAAGGTTGGAGTAGCTCCAATGGCATATAAGATTAGAAAGAGTCACCTTATATGGTTTGGTCACATAAAACGCCGGCCTTCCAATGGCCCTATTAGGAGAGTAGATGTATTGCAAGTGTGATACAAATGTGACTACCTAATTTCTTCCAATTTTCACTCGTGTATGAAGGTTAGATGTGTGATTCTTGCAAGTGTGATACAAATGTGACTACCTAATTTTAGGAGACAACTCCTTGAACTAGCGTGAGACAAGAATTTCTTATTTTGGGGGGAGTATGATAGAGGACTATCAATTGTTACCACATGTGCTTAGATGACTCATGTGTACATTATGGCCTAGTGCGTATATCTTGATATTCATTGTAAATTGTTTGAGTTAATTTTTTTCTTAGAATTTCAAAGGACGAGTGAACACATTAACTAAAACTTGTAAAAAAATTTGAGTACATCAAAAAGTAAATCATAAATTATATATATATATATATATATATATATATATATATATATATATATATATATATATATATATATATATATATATATATATGGGTGTGTCTGTGTATGTATGCGTGTGTGACTAGAACTCTCTAAGGTGGAAAGTATGCCAATATTGGTATCATAGATCTCATCAAAATCTCAAGAAATTAGGCATTTACGATAGGAATCTAATGAGATTTAAAATCTAATAAAGACAAATGGAAGCACGATGATACCATGGAAATTAATGATTAAAATTCAAATTTTTAAAAGAAAGAATAATATTTAGAAAGGTTGATCATTTCAAAAAAAATGTGTGTTACTTATATGAATTTTAGGGTCATGACCCACTTAGGATTGCTCGACTCTCCCTTCTCAAGAAGTTCAATATGGGTTGTGATCAGGTCTTTTGCTCAACCATGTAGCTTCAATATTTATGTGGATCAATTCCCCCAGTCAAACTTCTTTGAGACTAATTTGTAAGTTAAAGAACAGTACATCTATGTTTCATAACTAGGTATTTGGTGTTCAGTTCATTGAACTATGCCAAGGTTGTGTATTCAACTATTGAGATTTCTTGTGTGAAGAGTTAGTATGACTGCCCATTGTAAGGAGGTGAAGACTACCTTGCCTCTCCGGGATCCCATAATCCTTTTTCCTTCTACATTTCAGACCCAACAAGTAGACCAAAGATGTTGGAGTGTTGAAGTTTCGAATATGGAAAACTAATGAAAAAATAATTGTAGAGGATAGGCATTATCAAGAGCAAAGAAGACAATTTAACCCGAACTCTCACCTCATGGCAATGTGCTACTTAATCTCTTTATTTAGTTCTTCTCTATGATCTCGATAAAGAATTCTTTTGAGAAGAAAATACAAGATATTTATAGAACTAATATTGGAATTGTCTCCTTCAACAATAAATATTTTGATGAAATCAAGGACATTGGTTAGAAAACACTTTTTTTTTTAATAATTGGGGCACTTTTCATCTTCTTCATGCTCATGGATAAGATTCTTAATAACTAATGTGCAATATGTGACCTCAATTGTGTGCGCAACTACTTAGATTATTATCCATTTAGGCCAACTTTGTCATTTATCTCATTCAGCACTTGACCAACTAGATCCCATGCTATTATCAAAAAGTCGAACCGAACATTGGTTGAGCCAGACAGAAAGGGTTTTGGATTATGAAATCAAGCCTTATATGTGGTGCTCCCAAAGAGTCAAGTGGATCTATAACTATGTCAAGCAATGATGCAGCCGAGTCATCTAAGCAATCCAAGCCAAGTCGGTTGTGGACAATTTTACTAAATAAGAATCACATGACTAACCTTGCATCCAATGCTTTTCTACCTTAACTAAATCAGCAACTAGTGGGATTCTACCACATATATAGTGTGAATACAGTCTTAGAAAAGGGAAAATTTGTGATCCACATAAGCCGCATCAAACATCAACGCAAAAAAAAAGAACCTTTATACATCTAACTTCCCATTAATCTTTGTTTAGCAGTACCTTATTTCTAAAATGAAAATAGTCGCTTCTATTTATCTTTCAATTCATAGACAATTAAATTTTATCTTTGCTATAGCTTCTAAGATTGAAGTGGAGGAATGCATCGGGCTTGTTGTGTGATAGAAAAGTCCCCCTCAAACTTAAGGGAAAATTCTATAAGATGGTGGTGAGACCTGCAATGCTTTATGGTGCCGAATGTTGGCCATTAAAAAAGAAGCATAATACTAAGTTAAGTGTTGCAGAGATGAGGATGCTCAAGTAGATAAGTGGCTTTACCCTTAGAGATGGGATATGAAATGAGCATATACGTGAAAAGGTTGGAGTAGCTCCAGTGGAAGATAAGATTAGAGAGACTCTCCTTAGATGGTTTGGTCACATAAAACAGCGGCCTTTCGATGATCCGGTTAGGAAAGTAGAGGTATTAGATTTGACTTATGTTAAGAAAGGTAGAGGCAGACCTAAAAAGACTTGGTTAGAAAAATATTAGAAATGATCTTTCTTTATTAGATTTAAATGAGAATTTGACTTTTAACAGGACACAATGGAGAAAAAGGATTCATGTAGCCGACCCCACGTAGTGGGACAAAGGCTTGATGTTGTTGTTGTTGTTGTTGTTGTTGTATAGCTTCCAAGATTGTTGTTAGCATTATCGAACATCTCAGGGAGAAGCAAATGACAAAATTGCATCAAAAAAACAAAAGAAAAGAAAAGCTTGTTAGTCTATCAACATAATGACTTGTTTAATAATGCTGAAAAAATAATATAACGAAATTTGTCAAAAAAAGAATAATATTGGTCTAACAAAAGCTAGCACGTGTAAATCTATACTGATATATAAATGAGGCTTATGATTCTGCCCATGGAAAATCAGAATTGTTCATTTTTTTAATGAGAAGGACCAAAATGATCCCTCAAATCTTTATGAGGGATCAAAATAATCCTCTAACTCTTTTGAGGGACTAATTTTGTCCCTCAACTCCTCAAAATGGGCTTTTTGACCCTAACATTTAATGTTGGAGTTTACGGTGTTAAAGTTAAGGATATTTTGATCATTTTTAATTAAAATATTTAATAAATATACTTTTCAAGTAATTATAATTTTTCGAAAAAAATTTATTAAATATTTCTTTTATAAAAAAATTATAAATAATTTTAATTTTAATTTCAAAAATTTTAATCATATTTTATAAAATATGATTGGTAAAAATATGTGTGACTAAGTTGAAAATAACATCTATTTGCATATGATTTTCTAAATCAATAAATATCATACGTAGATCCTCTGGGATCAAAATAATCATAAAGTTTTTAATAAATCAACGATGCCCTATGGCTCAAATTCAATGGTCTAATTCAAATGTAGCTAGAGGTGTCTTTTGCAACTCACATTAATCAGGATTTTGCTTATTCTTCCAGAAAGAGTCATGCAAAAAAAAACATTATACCTGCATAGATCAATGCAGAAATTTTCAATTTTGAAGTAACTACGCAAAGATAATTACACGAAATTGGAAAAAAAACTTTTGGCAATTGAAAATTCTCTTAATGCTTTACTAGATTAATCCATTGTTTCATTACATACATTGTAGATTAAAGAAGCATACAAAAGAAAAATACCACAAAATAAAAGCAAAATTACATTCAAGAAGCATATGTTATTAACTATTGAATATTTAAATTCCATTCATCAAAGGCTTCTCTATCCCCCATTGTTGAAAGCAAAAAGGCATGCAGCTGAACCAACAACAAAATTTGGATACATCATGTGCTCCAAAGCCCTCTAGTACTGAACCATCAATCTTTTAAAAATTAACAAAGGGATCGACTGCGAGATCCACGCTCAGTGCTTATCGAAATCAACTGCATCATCGATGTGAGCCACGCTCACTGCTCTGGGTATCGACTGCGGGGTTGACGCTACGGGACGCTGGGTTGAAGCTACGGTTGACGCACGTTGCGGGACACTGAGTTAAAGCTACGGTCGACGCACTGTGAGATGCTGGGGGTCGAGGCTGCAGGGGAGGCTGTTGCGCTCTGGGCCAATGCTCCGCACTGCAAGATGCTGGAGCTGAAGAAAGGTTTGGTTGTTGGGTTTTAGACATGCCTGAAGGGTTCAAAGAATGATTTGTTATTGTTAAGATGTTTTAATCTTTCTTTGCTTATTCCGATAATACTCACGTGCCCATCTCAATTTTTCATTTAAAATTGATGGCAGGACTAAAAAGGTCCCATTTTGAGGAGTTGAAGGACCCAAATTCGTCCCTCAAAAGAGTTGGAGATCATTTTGATCTCTCACAAAGAGTTGAGGGACTATTTTGGTCCTTTTCTCTTTCTTTAATTAAAATAAATTTACATTGTACAATTTTGCGGCTCTTCTTATTTCGCTCCCACTTAGCTTTAAGCCTTCTTTGACTTTTGTGCGACGGGAGTTCGCCCGAGAAGGGAGTCACAACGGGATCTCGCCCATGTGCTTCACTTTCTTCTTTGGTTTCGCACGATGGAAGTTCAAATCCTAATACCAAACAAGCCCAACTGCCTTGTTTCTCATTAAGAATAAGAACATTTGTAGACTTATTAATAATGATAAATTTATTATTTCATAGAGAAGTATGCACTGCTGCTAAACATTATGATCCAACAAAAAATATCAATTGTTCCCCAATATTATGATCCAACCAATCTCTCATATTTAAATAATGGCCGGAATGTAAAAAAATTTTCCCAATTTTTTTTTTTTTTTACTATTTAGAGTTACATGGAGGCTTTAAAGAAAATGAAGGGTGGAAAAGCTGTTGGGCTGATGATATTCTAATAGAAGTATGGAAATGCTTAGGAGATGAAAGAATTTCTTGGCTTACTAAACTTTTGAATACTGTTTTGAAGACTAAAAAGATGCCAGATGAGTGGAGAATGAGTATGTTAATTCCTATTTTTAAGAATAAAGATGATGCACAAGATTGGGCAAATTATAGAAGAATTAAGTTAATGTGTGTCATACTTTAAAACTATGGGAGCAAGTTATGGAGCGTAGGTTGCGGCGTGATAGTAATGTTTCTCAAAATCAATTTGGATTCATGCGGATAGGTCTACTATGGAAGCCATACATTTATTGAGAGGTTTGATGGAGAGATATAGAGAGAATAAGGAGGATTTACATATGATATTTATTGATTTAGAGAAAGCATATGATAAAGTTCCAAGAGAAGTGCTATGGAGAGTTCTTGAAAAGAAAGAAGTTAATAACGCTTATATTCAAATCATTAAAGATATGTATGCAGGAGCTATTACTTATGTTCAAACACAAGGTGGTTTGACCAAATATTTTCCTATTTTGGTTGGATTACATCAAGGATCTGCCTCAAGTCCATATCATTTTGCTTTAGTCATGGATGTTCTCACTAGACATTTGCAAGAGGATGTACCTTGGTGTATGCTTTTTGCTGCTGTTATTCTTCTTGTTGATAAGACTAGAGAGGGAGTTGAAGGTAAACTTGAATTATGGAGGTCAAACTTAAGAGTCTAAAGGTTTTCGCTTGAGTAGATCTAAAATGAAATATATGGAGTGTAATTTTAGTAGTAATAAACCTAGTGAGGGGATTGTAACTTTGGGCGATCAAGTCATTAATAAGAGTACACGTTTTAGATATCATGGATCTATTGTTCAGAGTGATGGTGAAATAGATGGGGATATTATCACTAGAATTCAAGTTGGATGGTTGAAGTGGAGGAATGCATCAGGCTTGTTGTGTGATAGAAAAGTCACCCTCAAACTTAAGGGAAAATTCTATAAGATGATGAGACCTGCAATGTTTTATGGTGCCGAATGTTGGCCATTAAAAAAGAAGCATAATACTAAGTTAAGTGTAGCAGAGATGAGGATGCTCAGGTGGACGAGTGACTTTACTCTTAGAGATAGGATACGAAATAAGCATATACGTAAAAAGGTTGGAGTAGCTCCAGTGGAAGATAAGATTAGAGACAGTCTCCTTAGATGGTTTTGTCACATAAAAAGGTGGCCTTCCGATGACCCAGTTAGGAAAGTAGAGGTATTAAATTTGACTTATGTTAAGAAAGGTAGAGGTAGACCTAAAAAGACTTGGTTAGAAAATATTAGAAATGATCTTTCTTTATTAGATTTAAACGATAATTTGACTTTTAATAGGACACAATGGAGAAAAAGAATTTATGTAATCGACCCCACATAGTGGGATAAAGGCTTGATGTTGTTGTTATTGTTGTTGTTGTCAGAGTTACATGGCCTATGAGTTAATTATATCATGATAAGCGATAGCTATATAGAGTTGTGGTAGATCAGACAAATAGAGAAGATGTTCATTGTATGGGCAATTCAAATTAGATCGTGAAATTTTAAATGTTTTCTTTTATATCAGATTTTATTTTATTTTATTTCTTTTTTGTTTAACGGATGTTGTGATCATTTTATATAAGGAAAAAAGAGTAGAATGATAATTATTTTTACTAAATTATCATGGTGTAACTCTCTCCCCTTTTTTAAAATTTACATGATATTTCAATTTTAAGTGGGCTTTTCTTGTTTTAGATAAATCTTATTTTCTAATGGAACCTTTTGTTTTTGGTTAAGGATAGCACTCTAGGTTCCGAATAATGTGTTTTTTCCATACTATACTATCAAGAAACTTTTGTATTTATGGGTTCCCTTTGAATCTAATTTTATGTGCTCATAAATGCATTTCTATGTCATTATAGTTAAAATTGGAAAGGTATATTCTTATGTTTAATTTCATTTATAATATGTATTTTGCATTAGTAATATGAGTGTAGAATTATTTGTATAAAATTAGAAAACAAATATAATTTCGACATACCAGAAGGCCTCAACCATCGAGTATAAGCTTTGACCTTGTGATCATGCTCGGGATGGAAAATTGAATCAACTAATGCAGTATAAAGCTTAGCACTTAGACCAACAAAGATTGTAGAAATTCCAACAGCGACAGGGTTCTCTAAAAGATGAATTGGTAATTCAGATGAGACAACACACAATATTGATCCGTCAGATGCCATACCATCAAGTGAAGCAAGTGCAGAATTATTTAGTAGCTGTGGTCAAGTAAGTCCTAAGACTTCAATTTAGATAATCACATATTTATCTTGTGCTAATTGAGTGTGATTTTTAGATTTTCTTTCATAGATTTTGTCCTATACGTTAGAAATCAGAGGTTTGAGAAGAAAAAGCTTGTCTTTATTGCATAATTTCTACCCTATTTATAGATCTATACAAAATATCTCAACGAGGAAACAATAAATTACAGATTTAATGCATAAAATCTCTAATATCCTCTTTCCGAAATTAGTTCCTTCATTATGGAAAGAGGAAATTATCTCTAGCGTGATCCATGAGAGCTTCCCACGGATTGTTTTCTGTGATCGTCGGATCCTTTGCACTAGGAACGGCTGGATTTCAACACTCCCCCTCAAGCTGGGAAATATGGATCTATCATTCCCAGCTTGTCAATCATTCTGAGAAAGGCTGAGTTGTCAAATCCTTTGGTAAGGATATCTGCAAGTTGATCTTTTGATGAAACATGGTTGATACATATTAGACCGTTGTCCAATTTTTCTTTAATGAAATGTCTGTCAACTTCTATGTGTTTGGTCCTGCCGTGCTGGACTGGATTGTGGGCTATGCTGATTGCTAACATGTTGTCACAATGTAGTTTCATGGGATCATTCTACTTAATCCTTAGATCTTCTAGAATCATCTTGATCCACAGTAGCTCACATATTTCTAGGGCCATAGCTTGATATTCTGCTTCTGCACTGGATCTTGCCACCACGTTCTGCTTCTTGCTTCTCCATGTGACTAGGTTTCCTCCAAGGAAGGTGCGATACCCAGAAGAATATCTTCTGTCTACTGGTGATCCTGCATAATCAGCATCAGTGTATGCCTCTAAGGTTATTTCTTGGTCTCTTCTAAAGAGAATCCCTTTTCATGGGTTACCTTTAAGGTAGTGCAGTATTCTTTCTACTGCTTGCATATGGACCTGCTTTGGAGCTTGCATAAACTGACTCACCATACTGACATCAAATGCTATATCTGGTCTTGTGTGGGAAAGGTAAATCAATTTTCCTACAAGTTTTTGGTAGGCTCCTTTATCTACATCCGGTTCTTCTTTAGCTTCTCCCAATTTGAGATTCTGTTCTACTGGTGTCGGTGCTGGCTTACATGCTAGTTTCCCTATTTCTTTTAAAAGATCTTTAATGTACTTTTAATGTGAGATGAAGATTCTTTTGCTGGAGTGAGCAACTTCGATTCCAAGATAGCATTTTAGTCTACCAAGTTCTTTGATGTCCAATTCCTTGGTAAGATTTTTTCCTTAGACTTTCTTTCTCCTTTTCATTATTTCTAGACACGATAATATCATCCACATACACTATAGCAATATCGTGACTCCCCCTGAGTCTGAGTGTTTAAAGAATAGTATATGATCCCCTTGACTTTGTTTATACCCATTAAGGAGCATAAACTTAGAGAATCTTCCAAACCAGGCCCTTGGTGATTGTTTGAGCCCATATAAAACCTTTTTTAATTTGCACACCTAGAGAATTTCCCTTAAATCCTGGTGTTATTTCCATAAATACTTCATCTTCCAGATCCCCATGTAGGAATGCTCCAATTGTTCCAGATGCCAGTTATACTCAGCTACTATTGAGAGTAGAATTCTGACAGTGTTCATCATGACTACTGGTGCAAAAGTTTCCTGGTAATCAATGATGTATATCTGAGTGTAACCTTTCGTTACTAGTCTTGCTTTGTATCTTTTCAGTGTGCCATCAACTTTGTATTTTACAGAGAACACCCATTTGCAGCCGACCGGTTTTTTCCCTGTCAATAGATTGATGATTTCCCATGTTTTGTTATTATTTAGGGCCAGCATTTCATCTTTCATGGCATTTTTCCAATTTACATCAGATAAGGCTTTAAAAATATCCTTAGGAATATCGATATCTTCTAATGTAACCAAAAACTTTTTGTGTAAGGATGAGAAGTTGTTGAAGGATATAGAGCTGGTTATAGGGTATAAGGGAGGTGGTAAGCTTACCTTATTTCCAGGAGATGGTTCAGATTCTTGGATCTACTTTAGAGCACAACTTGAGCATGTACGCCTGGAGTAAACCTTCCCAAATCTAATGATAGCTTTATCATTTGTTTCTCTATCCTGGGTTTCAGGTGGATTGGTTTGAGGTGGTGGAGAAAGGTCAAGGGTGCTAGTTCATTTTTCTCATCTACCTCAAGTTCAGTCTCCCCCTGAAGATGAGATTTTGAAAAATATGAATTTTGTTCATCAAAGGTAACGTCAATAGAGATAAGGGTTTTTCTTGTGGGTGGATGATAACACTTATAACCTTTTTGGGTAGTTGAATAGCCAACAAAGATAAATTTGAGTGCTCTTGGATCTAGTTTTCCTCTATCCTGGCTGTGAATATAAACATAGGCAGTGCATCCAAAGATTATGAGTGTAAGATTATGATGGGTTCGAAACTCAAGGTAGAATGAGGACAAAATCTCCATTGGAGTTTTGAGTCCTATGACTGTTGAAGGTAGTCGGTTTATGAGATAAGTCGCAGTTAGGAGAGCTTCCCCCCAATAGGATTTAGGTGTATTATAAGTGAAGTAGGAAAGCTCGGGTGGAGGCTAGAAGGTGACCATTTTTTCTCTCTGCAACCCCATTTTGTTGTGGGGTGTGAACACAGGAGGACTCATGGATGATCCCTTCACTTTGGAAGTAGGAGGAAAGTGTTTGGTTGAAATAGTCTTTAGCGTTATCGGAGCAAAATCTCTTTATTTTTACCCCGAATTGATTTTTGATCATGGTATGAAAGATGGAAAGAATGGTGCTAACATTAAATTTATTTTTAAGGAGATAGATCCAAGAGACTCTAGTGCAATCATCAATGAATGACACAAACCAGTGTACCCCAGAAATATTGGAGATTTTTTAAGGTCCCTATATATCACTATGAATAAGGTAGAAAGGAGTATCACATCTCTCATTTTTGTTTGGGAAGGAGGTTCTTTTATGTTTAGCTAACTCACAGATCTCACAATGAAAATATTTATTTTCTAATTTCTGAAAAAGTTGTTGATACATATATCTTAGGACATCAAAAGATGGGTGTCCTAACCTATAATGATAAAGCCAAACAGTGGAATTCTTATCAACTAGGGATAACATAGAGAAGCTATTTTTAGATTGGTTTGATTCTTCCATGTAGTACAGTCCTGCTTTCTCCTTAGCAAGTCCAATCTTCTTCCCCGATCTCTGATCCTGAAATAAGCAATAAGTGGGGTTAAATAAGGCTTGACAATTATGGTCATTGGTAAGCTTTTGTATTGATATTAGGTTTGTGGATAATTAAGGTACATGGAGCACATTTTTCAGGGTTAGTGAGGGAGATAATGTTATGTCTCCTTGGCCTGCTACCGTAGTAAGAGAACCATCAGCACTTATGATTTTCTTGTTGTTTGGGCAAGAAGTATAGTTGATGAAGTGGATAAGTGAATGGGTCATGAGATCTGTGGCTCCTGAATCAATGATCCATGATTCCTTTAAATAATTTTTAGAGGCACTTAAACATATAGAAATTGAAAACTTACCTGAGAGTGCAAGTGAAGAAGATGCATTTGGTTTTTCAAGAGATACCAAGAGTCGTTTCAGTTTAGCAATATCTTCTTTATTGAATTCTCCAAGGCTGGACTGTGCTTATGGTAGGGGTGTCAATTCGGGTCAACGGGCCGAGTTCGGGTCGAACCCGACTTGACCCGGATGTAAACGGGTCAACCCGAACCCAACCCGTTTAGCTAAACGTGTCAAAAAATTGAACTCGAACCCGACCCGCACGGGTTGCCGAGTTGACCCGACACTACCCGACCTGTCGATTTCTTCCCAACGCGGGCAAGAGCAGCTCAGGCGAACCGAGCGCACTGCAGGACTGGCGGAGAGCGGGACTGGCGGAACTTGCGGAGAGCGGCACTACCGCACTGGGGGCCTGGGGGCTTGGGACGAACCGCGCGAAGTCGCGGACTGCGGGACTGGCGGAGAGTGGAACTGGCGGGACTCGCAGAGAGCGACACTACCGCACTGGGGCCTGGGGGCTTGGGGCGGAATCGCGGAGAGCGGCACTGCGAGATGCCGGGACTGGCAGAGAGCACGGACTGCGGGACGCCGGGACTGGCGGAGTGCCGGAGAGCGGGGCTGGCTGAGTCGCGGAGAGTGGCACTACGGGTCACGAAAGTGACGCGACGCGACCCGGGACTAGACACAGATGCAGTTAATCGGGTCAACTCGGGTTGAACTGCGGGTTTTCGGGTCAACCCGAACCCGACCCATTTTTCAAACGGGTCGGAAATCCGAACCCAAACCCGACCCGTTTCACAAACGAGTTGACCCGGGTCGGGTTCGGGTCGTGTCAATTTTTGACACCCCTAGCTTCTGGGTTGGGCTGACTTGTAGTGTTGTTGGCATGCGACGTGCTCCTTGTTTCATTTCTTTGATTACACTCCTTACTGGGTTTTTCATGTATTTTTCAACATGTTTCCTTTGTGTGTCTTGACTTCTTGCAATAACTGCATCAAAGTGAGTATTTGTTTTTAAATTTTGAGGAATCTTTACCTTTCTCCTTCCAAGATGATTCTTTGTTCACCACCATTGCTGAACTTTCAACGACCTTTGGTTCTAGCATTACTCCTCGCCGGCTTTCTTCCGCACGGATAAGAGAAATAGTTTCGTTAAGTGATGGCGTCTCCTCTTTGCCGAGGATCTGGACTCTAACCTGATCAAATTCTGCATTTAGTCCTGCAAGGAAATCATAAACTCTATCTTTTTCAAGAAAGTTCTTTAAGATCGCGGCATCTTCTGGACATCTGGTTTCTATGCATCTGTAGTGATCAAGTTCTTGCCATAAATTTTGTAGAAGGGTGGCATACTCCGTCACGGTCTTACTCTCTTGCTTTGTGTTTCCAACTTTGACTTTAATTTTAAAGATTTGAGCCGCATCATGAGCTTTGGAGAAGGTTTGTCTGGCAGCATCCCATATGTCATTTGCAGTGGAAAGGAACATAAATGTATCGTTGATTTCTAGAGTCATGGAATTTTACAGCCATGACATAATCATGGAGTCTGCTTCATCCCATGCCACAAATTTAGGATCTCCTTCTTTTGGTCCTCCTCCAAGGAGGTGGTGTATTTTCCCTTTCCCCTTCAAGTAGGTCTTCACAAATTGAGACCACTTTAGGTAGTTCTTTCCATTTAGACGATAGGAAGGTTGCATTCTTTGGAGGTCACCTCATCCTTGGTGCACCATAAACTCCTCAGTTTGGTCAATGCTCTGGGAGGAATTAATTTCTGACATTACGATAGTAATTAAGACTATATGTATGACTTTGGGTAGCAATGAAGGCTTCCCAAGAACAATTTTTCTATTCGACAATAAAGGTCGAAGAAAAAAGAAAAAAAATCTCTCTTTTTTTTTTGAATATACCTTCCCGGTTTAATTAACTGGGCCGAGCCGAGTCTTTAAAAGAGGCAATTATCTCTAGCGTGATCCATGAGAGCTTCCCATGGATTGTTTTCTGAGACCGTCGGATCCTTTGCACTAGGAATGGCTGGATTTCAACACTATATTAGTTGTTGTTTATTTTATACCCTCCTAAAGTTTTTCACCAAATAATTCTAAATAAAAAACCTAATAACTATTTGCAGAACATATCTTAATCCTGCACATCTAATATACACTCCATTTTGGTCGAATTTCTCCTGATTTTTTATCATCGTCTTAAATCAGCCTTTACCCCTTCTATTTTAGGCATAATCAAAATATTTATCAATCTAAAATTAATCAATGAATATTCTCTTATACATTTCATTAATTTTTAAATAAAACATCCTAAACTAACTCATAATTCAATGACCCTAACCCTCACCATTGTAGGCAATCCACATGTGATTACTATTGTAACTATAATGATGATTATCATCATCATAATAAATATCTTAGTTTGCATTTTACATTATTCACATATTTAGCATGACCCAAATAATCAATATCTTTCAGTTGAACCCAAAATTCATTTGTGTTATTGTGATTGTAATATAGTAAAATTTTACTATGGGTAAGCTGTATTTTGTGAATGAATTAAGATAAATTTGCTCTCCCTTTCATCTATTTAATTTAGTATATCAATATTATACTATAATATCATATTTATAATGAAATTTTGAGCTTTTCTTCTAAATCCGAATTGATTAATTATATTACATTATTAATTCTATGGAGAAAAGATATGTATTTTTTAGTGTTGAATTGCAAAATTATATTAACATATTTTCTATACGATATAAGCAAAATATGTAACTTTTTACAAATATAATTAATAATTAGAATTTCTTATATGGATAAAATTAATAATTTTATCTTTTTATCAAAAATATATATATAATTAAAGTTTTCATAATATTAATTTTTTTTTAACTGTTATCACGTGTATGCATGTGCAATAAAACTAGTATAATTAGATAACTGATGAAAAAGCAAAACTAGATAACTGATGAAAAAGCAAAACTTACAAGCAGGCGTTTGTTGGGTGAAAGTGATGTGTCAGTAATCGTCCAGTGTAAACTTTTTGCAATAATGTTTTTACGCACCTTCCATTGATTCTCCACATCATATACTCTAATATTACTTCCCTGAAAAATTATCATTATGCAGTAAAATTAAAAGTAATATCATACAGGCTTTAAGTTCTAAGTGTAGACAAGGATTATGGAATCAAGGATATTGCACGTGATACATCAGACTTAAATGGTTGTATGAAGGTTATAATACCTGAAATCCTGCAATAAGAAGTGAACCATCATCAGAGAACTGAGAGACATATGCTCGTGAATCCATACTATCAATACACCAAGGACCATTGACAGGTAAATACCGTCCAACAGCATGAGAGCAATCAGCTACAGTGAACCTACCCATAGCTTCTCTCCCAGATAGCATCCTAACTATCGGGATGGGCAGTTTTTGTCTAGGATATGTTGTCTTCCGCAAGTTTTCAGTAGGTTCGGTTCTGAGCTTAGTAAGCTGAGATATCTCCTCATCAATGGAGAAACTTTTATCAAAGACCTCGACACTATTCTTATCTTCACGCATCCTGAACCATCCATTAGCCGCTGTTACCATAAAAAAGAAACAAGTGATTAGTTACAACTATATGCACCTTCTAAAAGACATTAACAAAATGCAACATTTATGCACTTAAACTAAGCTTAAACACATAAACATGAAAAATTATAATTGTGAACCTAAATCAACCTATTTACGCCTTCCCTTGATTAGAAATTTATGGGAATTCTTGGGCTTGAGAAGGATGATAACATCTTTGTCTATATCACTTCTCAGGTGATATCATTTCCCTTTGACAGTTTGATTGGTATGTTAACAAGTTTTGGGGGAACTGGAGTTATTTTCTTTCTTCCCCTTTGTTTTATGTTAACCACTTTTTCGGTTGTGCTATCATATTTGAGATTGGGGCAATAGTTTTGGAAGATTGAGCTGGCATAGGCACCTTTGGAAGGAAGTGCATCTTCATAAATTTAAACTTAATAGATCGTGAAAGGTTGGATGTGGCAAATGATTTTGTACTTTGGTTTATTTTTATAACATTCATTCATTGGTGCATATTGGAGGGAATGATCTCATATTAGTGAAACATAGTCGTCCTAGGAGAGCTCTATAGGAAGTGTCAAAGTCGACCACATAAAACTTTATTTCTACGTATAACTTTTCAAAACTAAAGGGCGGGATGAAAAATTCCATAGTCTTCTACCCTTGCTTGATGAAGCCTTATACAGGCACTTTATCCCACCCGAGGTGTTGGATACCAAGAGAAAACCACTTTAATGCTCGCTAACTCATGAGGTTCACTGAAGACCCTATGCCAATTAGAATATGGTTCATCAAGATGTAATTGCTCGCTCTTTGTTGTGACATAGAGAAGGTGGTTGCATTCAAAAGTCCCCAGCAAAAGATCTTCTCCACATAATATAATAACCAAAGCATTCTAGGAAAGCATAACCTCATTCATACACCAATATACAAAATATGCCTCATACTACACTGAGTTTAGTAGACCTTGGATTATAGCTCGGATGCCTCTTAACATAACGAAAACTTCATATATGCTAAAATGTGCCAAGATTTTTTATAGGTGTGAAAAGACATTGTAATCAACTCCCAGATCACTGCCTTTTGGGGATTTTGAGGGAAACATCTTCATTGATCATTATGTTCTTGCATTTATCCTTCTTTGGTGGTTAGCGTTGCAAACAAACAAAGCTAAGTCAAGCAGGTGCTTGTGCATGTTTGAGCTCGTTTATTATAAGCTTGTTCAGGCTCGGTTCACGCTCAATTCAAGCTTTTCTATTTGTGTTCAAACTTAGTTTATTTAAAATGATAAATCTTCATGTTTGATTTGTGTTCAGTTCATTTCGTGCATATCAAGTTTTGAACAAACTAACCTTATCAAGTTACTAACAAACTTTACTTTCTAGATATTTATTATCTTAACAAACGAGCCGTATTGAACCTACTAATAAATAATTATTGTAAATTCTATTCGTGAACATATCTAGCGAGTGATTTAGAGCTACCAAACTAGCCCGTTCACAAATAAATGAGTTCAAAAAATGATTCTTTTTATAAACAAGCTTATTCATGAATACTTGAAACAAACAATCCAATAAACATAAACAAATACCTTTTATTCATGAACAAATTCATTCTAATGAAAGATTATAACATCAAAAATGAAACTAATTTTTTATAAAAGAATAATCACTTATTATAATAAAACTAAAAATTATGTGAGAATATATCAAATAAATAGATACTTATGAATATAAAAGTTGTGATTAAATTATATATAATATTAATTTAATATATATTTATAATTTATTTTAATTAATAGATAATTTAATGTTTAATTATTTTAAATTTTATTAACTAATGATTACTATACTATTAAATTATAATAAATATAAATTATTTATATTAGATTGTTCATCATTTTCATAATGAGACTTAATCAAACCCATATCAAATATTAATCGAGTTTTTAACTAGCTTATTCATGATCTCTGTATCAAACATGAATTGAGTTTCATATCGAACTTGTTCACGAGCTTTAAATAATGTTATTCATGAACATATACAAGTTGAACACATAGTTACTCAAGCTTATTTACTTAACCATCGAATATTTAAAAAAAATATTCAAGCTTGCTTGATTACTTAATCAAACGATCATAAATGAGCTATAATCGAACCGAGCCACGAGTAACTTGTTTGATGACTCAGTTTGTTCGCGGTTGGTGGTTCTTTCTTTTGCAAGGTGGTAGCCTTTTATTGCTCGTAAATTAAACCTAAGTTACCTTCTTTGATTTATATTTCTCTGACAACCTTTGGAATAAGTTTCTTCGACGACATTAAAAGACTGACTAAAGACCTCAGTGTCACTTTATAATCTGAATGCCTCATTTTTTACATCATTTGAGGTTCTTAATCACTTTCATCTTGAAAAGTATAATCCTGCTTTTGATATTTTGTATGTCTATAGGCCATCAGAGAGGATCAGGGTATAATCCCCTTCATCTGTTAAGGAAGATCCATTAAAATCAATTCATTTACTCCAGGACTCTCACTAACAATATTGAATGAGCCATGAACTAAAGTTATTAACCTAGTAGAAACATTACAAGTATTATAGACAATGACCCCTATCAAGATCCTTAGACTTACTAGTGCCATTGTTGTCATCCCCCTGTCACTAGCATAAAGGGAGACTTACAAAGTAACGTCTCAAGATTATCGACAATTTTTAGCCAAGGATGGTTCTTCATTATCCCACTTTATTTTGTCTATCTTGAGCTCAAACATAAATTCTATGCCACATATGTACAACATCACACTAACACGGTCACAATATGCCGTGACTTTTAAGCATAGTCATGTACCATTTACCACGTAGTGTTTATCATCTTCTACTTCTGCGGCTATGCTTCATTGCTCGTCAGCGTAAGTTTAACATGTAACAAATAATAAGCAAGGCACTTCATATGCCCGATGCCCCAATCCATACTAACTGCATATACGTTGTTTCATTCCCGAACGCGGAAATGCATTCACAATCAAGTGTATTTGGTTATTTTAGAATTAACTGAACGCGCAATGACCAACAGTTTTGTTGGTAATAACATATTTGGCCGTAGTTCCAATTCAAAGTTTAAACAATGCCCTTTGTAAGAATACGATAAGAACAAGGATTGGATTTCCAGCCCGAACGATCCAATGGATTTCAGAACAGTGCAAATTTCGCGATCTCTCTTGATTTGTAATTCAATAAACAAAGAAATTGGTTCTGTCAGGTGGAGTTATTGTTGAAAGGTTAATCAAATAACATGATTCCAATAAGAAAAAACCGATTATAAAGAGTCGATTGAAAGACATGTCGAAGCCTTACCGCAGATACGAATTAGAATTAGGGTTCCGCCGAGCTTCTTTCTCCCTTTGCTGATATGCGATAAGAGGAAAGAGATTGGAGAGGAAAGAGGTTGGACACGGGAGACAGCGAGCCAGCGACATGCGTACTTGAAATTTCAGAACCGACAAGACGCGCGTTCAATGGGATAAGGAATGTATAGGACGTCTGAAATGCCTGCGGTTGATGGATTTTTTTTTTTGGGAAGATTAAGGGCACAGCCCGTATATTAAAAGAAACAGAGGTTACAAATCAAAAGGGCGCCTATAAGAACATAAGTGTGAAGACTAATCAAAAAAAAAAAAAAGAAGCAGAAAGAGACCCCAAAAGGGGAGCCGAAACACAAAAATGGGCTCAGGAAAATGGAACCAAAACCGGACAGGCCTCAGTCATAGCGTCAAAAAATAGCTCAAAAGCCTGACAGAAACACCAGAGTAGCCCCGATTGCCAATAGGACAACCAAAATTCAGATTCAGGAGGTTGCAGCATAGTGCCATCCAGTTGCAGTAAAACAGGGACAGAAAAACACGTCCAGGCCATCCAGGGGCTACATAAAAATCAGTTGAATCGAATTGGTTCCGCACATCATTGCCCCAGCAAAAAACAATCCCCATCCGAAGAGCACAAAAAATATCAGCCATGTAGAAGCAAAGCCAAAGCCATATAGCTAAAGACTTACAGCAGGTCCAGCAGGAGAAGCCCATCTTTCCTATTGTACAGTTTAGAAAAGACCGCATTTTTGATTTTCAAACAGGTTGTAGTGTAACTAGAGGAGGATTGCGCAAATCTTCTCTCATTCCTTTCTCTCCACACATAATAGATGGCGCAGCAAATGATAATATAGTAAAATCTTTTTGTTCTTAAAGCAATTCCGGGACATTCATCGATCCAGGCAAAAAGTTGGTGTAAGTTAGGCCTTAACAGAAACACCGAGCACGCAGGGATCAGAGAAGAGATGATAGAAAAGGTGTAGGAGCATTCAAAAAATAAGTGAGAGGAACTCTCATTATGAGAGAAACAGAAGGGGCAAGGGAGATCCACCAAAATGTTGCGTTTATATAGCTCCGTAGCTATCTTAAGGCCGCCCACAAGGGCCAGCCAGCTAAAAATCGAGAATCTCAATACATGTCCTTTATGCCAGATATAATTAGCCCAGTTGCAAGGAGCATCAGATTTATAGTATTCCAAAAGGAAATCACTGAATTTAGCTTGGGAAGAGTTACCCCAAGACAAACATCTAGCGTTATGCTCATAAATCTTCACCTTGTTGATCTCATCAATAACCACAGCAGGGAGGGAACATGGGAGAACCCAAGTTCCCTGAGCAATAAAATCTCTGACAGTGTGACTACAGAAAGCAGCACGGGAAGAAGGGTCAGCCGCAATACTATCCAGCACCTTATTCCCATTGCACCAATGATCCCAGAGAAAAGAAGAGGGGGAAGTAGGGGTGATAGCAAAATTGATTTTTGGACTTATAGAGATGGCAGTAGAGCAAATGGATTTCCATAACTTAGTAGCTTTGCAGTCAGGCGGCTTCCAAGGAGAATTGTATCTAAAGAAAAGCCATTCAGCAAGAGGGGATTCATAGTTATACATTCTCATAATAAGCGAGCAGTTAAAACCAAATTGAATGGCCTGTATGGACGGCAGACCAAGGCCACCAAACTTTTTAGGTTTACAAACATTGTGCCAGGCAACTAAATGCAACTTGTGACCCGCCGAGGGATCCCCGAAGAAAAGGAATTTAGCGGCCAGCTTCCTGAGGAATTTAGTAACTGTTTTTGGTAATATGTAACCTCTAATCCAGTAAGCAATAGAGTTAGTCATGGTGAATTTTAAGTACTGAAGGCGCCCAGCAAAAGACAGTAGATTGGCATTCCATCCCGATAACTTCCTGGTGATGGAATCTAAAAGTGGCAAGAAATCTGCAACTTTGAGCCTTCTGAAGGAGATAGGGATCCCAAGGTACGTAAAGAAAGCCTTTGGACATGATAGCGAAAGAGCCCTACAGATGGCATCAACATGGCTGAAGTTTTTGGGTAGAAGTAAAGTGCTCTTGTCAAAGTTGACATGTAACCCAGAAGCTGAGGCAAAAGTCTTTAGAATAGTCATAAGAGCATTGCAATTAGATTCAGTAGGCTCACCAAAAATCACCAGGTCATCCGCATATAAGAGATGGGAAATATTGAAATTCCCAAGACTAGCTCCCGTATAATTGCTTTCATCAATGAGAGATGAAAAAGCGTCCATAACAATACAAAATAAATAGGGACTTAAAGGGCAGCCTTGGCGAAGACCAGCGGAGGAGGGAAAGTACCCCTTGAGAGCACCGTTCACCACAATAGAGAAATTGACATTATAAATACAAGTTTTGATCCATTGAATGAATTTTAAAGGCAAACCTTTTTGAAGCAGTCTAGCTAGAAGAAATTCCCTGGATACAGTGTCGAATGCTTTTCTAATGTCAAATTTGGCACAAAAAATTTTATGATTCCCATTATTAGCAAAAGAGAGAACCTCCTGAGCTAATAAAATGTTGTCTGTAGAAATTCTAGACTGGATGAAGCCAGATTGGTTTTCTTTCACAATGAGGGGCATTATGGGCTTTAATCTGGTGGCTAATATTTTAGAGATGATTTTGTAAATCACATTACAGAGGACAATAGGTCTAAAATCAGCAAAAGAAGAAGCATGTTTGGTTTTGGGAATGAGTGCCAAAGCAGTGGCTTTAATGGCAGGGGGCATATAACCTTTGTGGAAAAAAGACTTAACCGCCTTGCAAACATGAGGGCCTGTAATATGCCAAGTTTTCTTGTATAAATGGTAATTAAAACCATCAGGGCCAGGGGTCGAAGAGTCAGAACCAGCAAAAACAGCACTCTTGATCTCGACATTAGTAACAAAAGCAGTAAGGGAATCAGATAGAGAGAGGGGGAGAGTATTACCAGCAGGGAAGTGGTCAATATTGAAAGACTCCTGGGAAGTCGGGTTGAAGAGATCAGTGAAATGAATGAGCATGTCTTTAATGGCATCAGCATTCAAAGAATGAGAGGAAGCACCCACATTAATTGCAGATTTGCTAGATGCCATTCTTCTACGAATTTTAGCGTAAAGAAATTTCAGGTCATCTTCACCCTGAGTGAGCCAGGAGGCCTTTGCCCTCTGGATGATCCATGAGGAATAGAGGGCAGTGAAATCAGAGATCTGCTCAGAGATCTGTTTTAGAGAGGCATTGAGGGAAGCATTTAAAGGCTGCATCGAAATTTGATCTAAACATATTGACTGCTTGGAGTGCAGGCTATCCAAATGTGCTTTGATGGTAGAAGAGTTGGTCCAAGGATGGGCCTTTAAATTATTTTTCAAATTCCTTAGCTTGTTGCAGAAATCAGTCAGAGGGTTTCCACTAGAAGAAACCGAGAAAACATCCAAAAGAATACCCCAAAATTTGTCAATGGAAGACCAGTAGTTCTTAAACAGGAAGCGATGGTGAGTGGGGGGGAGGTCAGTGGCTTGGAGAATAAGGGGACAGTGGTCGGAGCAGGAGGGGGGTTGTATCGAGTAGTAGGAGTGGGGGTATGTAGTAAGCCACTTGTCATTAACAAGCATTCTATCGAGTTTAATGTGGATTGGGTTATCAGTTCTTTGATTGAACCAAGTATCAGCACTACCAACCGAGTGCAGCTCATCCAAATTGGCATCAAAGATCATGGAATTCAACTCCCATAGCCTATTGTGAGTCAAAACATTTCCACCTAGCTTATCAGTGGCAAATCTACAGCAGTTGAAGTCTCCCATAAGAATCCAGGGGGAGAGTTGCTCAGGGGCCGAGCTCCTGATGATGTCCCAAAGGCAAGACCTTTCAATAACATCATTAGATGCATAGATCACAGAAAGGGTGAAAGAAGGGTTGCTACCATATTCAACCAAACAAGATATCATCTGTTTAGAAAAGAAGGTAGGAGTGAATTTAATTTTGGAAGAGTTCCATTTGACCCAGATGCGGCCAGACGAGGATAAGTCAAAATTGTGGCAAGAATCTTCAAAGGGGAAGATCTTGTGGTTTTCAGAGAAGAAGGGGTCTTGAAGAGAGGGGGCGTGGATCCTGTTTTCAAGGATGCACAGTAAATTGGCTTTACTAGACGCAATAAGACGCTTACAGCAGAGAACTTTGTCTGGATTATTGAATCCTCTAATGTTCCAGCAGGCAATAGAGGGCATTGACATACCTACTTATGAGAAGATGAGGGTTTTCTGGACTGCTTCCCTTTAGCAGTTTTTGTTTGTTGAGGGCGATTGGCAGGAGTGTTATTAGCTTCAACAACATTGACAGTCGTCGAGGTGTCTAGAGAATCCTCGAGAAGTTGCAAAGCGTCATATTTATTGGGAGATTGGATGGGTGGGGGTGGCACCAAGCCAGGCCGGGGTGTGGAAGATGAGGTAGAGACCTCATCGGTTGGGGAGTTGAGATTTGGGATATTTGGAGGTGGTAATTCTGCTGAAGCGGGCAAATCCGTAATAGGGGAAACCATTGCTTGAGGAGGGTTAGTTTGAGATTGGATGCAGGGAGTTTCAGGCTGCTGGTAAGGGGGATTTGTTACTGGACTAGGGGTAGTCTGGTTATTAAAAGCAGTTCTATCTGCGAGAGGATGCGTAGTAGAGGCAGCTAGGGCGGGGGGGGGGGGGGGGCGAGGGGGTGGTCTTCTGCTTCTACTACGACCACGATAGGAGTTTCCACGCACCAAGTGAGGCTCTGCAGGTACTTGGATAGAAGCAGACTGTGGCTTTTTGGGGCAGGTAGAGGAGGTGTGGACTAAGGATTTGCAGATCTCGCAAATAGTTGGCTTCCATTCATACTGGACTTTCAGACTGAAAATTTCATCCTCAATTGATATAGGAATTTCATCTGGGAAAATTGATTCCGCCGTGACTTGGATGCAGACACGAGCGAAGGTGAGACGGGATCTCTGGGCAGTCAGGGCATCAACAGCAAGCGGGACACCAATCTTGCTGGCAATTCGCGAGATACCTTCGGAGTTCCAGCAAACGAGCGGTAAATCATGAATTTTGACCCAAATCGGAATAGAAGAGAAGTTTTCACGTTTGGGGCGGAATTTAGGTGACCATTTTTGAAGAAGAAATGGCTTACCCAAGAAGAACCATACTCCTTTGGACCAGGCCATCTCATAATCCTCAGTAGTTGAGAAGCAAAGTAAGAAGAAACCTTCAGAAGGAGATAGAAGCTGAAGCGAGCCTTTCAGAGGCCAAGTTTTACGGATGGCACTCAGGAGAGCCTCGTAGTATGGCAGTCAGCCGATAGAGTATCCCACTAAACAAAGGTTTCAGTGCTCAGCGCCCGTTATCAACCTTTCTCCAGCAAACGGGATAATATCAGGTTCCTGCGGGAGGAACGATAGCGGGAGGTCCTTAGAGATTGGATCGGATTCTATCACGATATTTCTCCAGTTCCTGGCAGGGGGAGGGGAAGAACCCCCCGCAGAGGTAGGAAGGGGGGGGGGGGGGGGGGAAGTCCATGGAGGAAAAGGGCTCCATGGGCGAGGGGAAGGGAGCCTCCGGCAGCAGCCGGAGGCGGAGGGGAGGGGGAGAAAAAGCGGCGGCGGGAGGAGAAAAACCCTAGCACTCCAGCACTCTCCTCACACAGTTGCGGTTGATGGATTTAGTGTGAGTTTTCCATTGGAGCTTCATTCGGGTAAAATTTTGGCAAAAGGAATGCAACAGAGGTATGAATGTTGTTTTATTTGAAGTAAAATAAATATAATATAAAATATAAAAAATATTATGTCTGAAATGGTCGATGATGGCAGAGAGCCGATGGCTAGTATTGGAGGGGGTGGTGGTGGCAGCAACGGCTGACGGTAGTGGCGGTAGCGATGGCGGCGACTGGTAGCCATTGGTGGTGGACGACAACCTCGGTGAAGGGGCGGCCGACTTTTGTCGGCGGTGAGTGGCGGCTGGTGACGGCTAGAGTCGGCGGCGGGAGGCAATGGTGGGCAATAGCAGCGGTGGGCGGCAGCAGCGGTGGTGATGGCAACATGTGATGGGCAACAACAACCGGTGGTGGGATGTGGTGTTGGTCGGCTGGCGGTGGTCAGCAGTGGACAGTGATGGACAGCGGCCGCACGAAGGTGGGCTATCCACAGTGACGGTGGTGGGTGGTGTCTTGCGACGACCACGGTGGTGGGCAACGATGGTGGTCGGCGGTGGACAATGATATGTGGCCGCCGACAGAGGGGTGGCGGTGGAGACAGTGGTTGTTAGCGATGCTTAAGCAAGCTTTGGAGCTATGTAAAACAGTTCTCATTCAAATTGGGCGAGAATAGTTTACCTCAAAAATGAATTAGAATAAAATACACTGCATTCACTTTACTTTGCCTAGGATTTGCTTTTCATCCAACCAAACTTCAAACTTCTCAAAACCCCTTTATTTACTTTATTTTACACTCACTTTACTTCCAACCAACAACCCCTAAACAACATAGAGTCACCAAAAACGTATTTTTAGACTTCATTTTAAATAAAAAGTTTAGAAATTTTTTTATTTATATGCCTCATACCATACTAAATTAGAGAAGTAATGTCCTCTTTTAGGGGCTGTTGATTTGTTAAAAATTAATTGTAAGGCAAAAAAAAAAACCAAAAAATTTAAAAATTTAAGTGATGCTTTTGTGAAAAGTGCAAAGTATTTAAAATTTACTATTGAGTTCATTTTCAATATATTTAGAATTCAGCTGATTTTGATTGAATTCTAACACCGATTTTGATTGAAATATCATCCATAAATGATGTCGGACATATGTCTTGATAAACATACAACGCTCATCAATTAAAAGATGTGTGTGGCATACATAGCCAAATTATTCATAGTATTTTCAAACTCTAATCTTCCATCATTATTCATTTGAGTAGGTTGAAAAAGATGATTGATATTAGAACTTTAGTTCTTTTTTCTCCTTTTATAAACTTGAGGTTCTTACACAACCTAGGCATACAAGGCTACATATCGCTACGATTCGAACAATTCATCCTTTAAAATCATCATGGCTTCCTAAAATTTTATTCTCTCCACCTCGACAAATCTTAGCAAAAGAATCCAATATTTATTGAATAGGACTTCTAAGTCATTTTTCTCTTCATTTATAGCTTCAAAATTCAAATTAATCCAATTTATCTTGATACATGGCAAATAATATCTTATGATTTCTCATTGAGAAGAAAGATGTGTCCTAGGGGTGCAATTGAGTCAAGCCGGCTCGGACTCGACTCGGTAACAGGCTCGACGAGTCAAGCTTATCGAGCTCGTGAGTCGAGCTCGAACATGATTTCGAGCTCGACGGCTTATCAAGCTCGAGCTCGACGGCTTATCAAGCTCGAGCTCGAACAAGCCTCAGACTCAACTCATCGACTCGACCAGCGGCTCGCGAAGGCGACAGGGCGGGAAATCCAAAATGATGCACGAGCTTGGGATGACAACAGATGAGCTCGAAATGATTTCGAGCTCGACGGCGAACACGATGACGAGCTCAGAACAGTGAATCTCGACGGGGAAGCCTTGGGACGACGACGGAAGAGCTCGAGATGACGGATCTCGACGGCAGACGCGATGATGAGCTCAGAACGCTGGATCTCGACGGTGGAGCATCGGGACGACCAATCTCGATGACGGACGCAATGACAAGCACGGGACTGAGCTCTACAGCGGAGCTCCTGACTGAGCCCCACAGCAGATCTCGATGATGATTCGATGACGACGGACCTCAAGACAATAGCGGACGTGACGACGATGCTCTACAGTGGGGCTCGAGACTGAGCTCGACGAGCCGCTCGACATGAGACAAGTCGATCTCGGATTTTCAACTTGACTCGAGTTCAAGCTCGAGCTCGGTGTTTGGCAGTCGAGCTCGACTCGAACATCCCCTGGCTCAAGCTCGACTCAACTCGTTTGCACCCCTAATGCATCCTAATGGATAGCACGTGCATGATTGTCATATTCAAGACACTTATTTTTTGCCTCCTTTTTAGAACATGTTATGCTTCCATCTCAATATTAAGCCTCATAAATTATCCTCTACCAACACTTCTCCTAAGACCTTATAATCCATTGATAGCACTCGGACCCATTCATGTTGGCCTTAAGACGCATAGGTGGTGTGATGCCCCATAATCTAATTTAGAATATTTTTTTAATCTTTTAATATATAATAATCAAAGCTACCTAATTATTTTATCAATATAAATACCAACGAAAATAAAATTATCGATCAAAACATCAATATATACATATGTATTCATTTATCCAAAAAGCACGTACATTAATTATGATCTATACAATTATATCACAATTATTATATCATGACTACAAAATGATAGCTAAAATAATAAGAACATGAACTTAAAGTATCTTGATCAATCTCACACTCATACTCCCTTGTCTCACCTGAAATTATTTAATCACATATAATGAGTTCTAGAGCCAAGTAAGAAAGGTTTTAAAAATCAAACCGGATCGGCCAGTCCGGCCAGTTCAACCATGAATTAGTCACAAGGCTTGTTCGATCCACTCTAAAAATAGCTTCTATATTAAAACGGACCAAACCGGTCAGAACCGCTAACACAACCAACAAACCGATGAACCAACCCCAATTCTTTTAGACCATATAGTTCAGTTACCACATTTTTTAAATAATTAAATAAAAAATTTTATTATATTAAAGACTAAATATTACATAATTTTCTTAAATAAATTAATTTATTTATATTTAATATTTAAAATATTTAATTTTAAAATACAATGAAATTTTTATTATATTTATTTTCCCCAAACAATCATGAAACATCTTCACATTGCCCCCACCACTCCATGTGATCTCTTAACACATAAAAACTCAAAAAATATATATAAAAAATAGTAAAAAAGACTTTCCAAGTAGTGATATGGGATTAAAGAGATGAGTTGAGGTTTATGAGCTTATAACATATATAATATCCATAAAATTCATGTTTAAACATATTTTTCATTAATTATTTATAATATGAATAATATTTATTTATTTGTTAATAATAATAATAATATATTTATTTATTTATTTATACACTATTAAAATTAAATTAAATTTATTTATTATGGATAAATAATTTTTAGATATAAATTCATAGAATAAATTTAATATATAATATATAGATGTAAAATATATTCAAACATATAACATAAATTAGTAATAATTTATATTAAATTCATAAACATATATTTGAATTAAATTTATATTAAATATGTATTATAAATTAGTAATAATTTATATTAAATTATGTTGTTATATGTAAATTAAAATTAGATTAAAAATTAAATTAAAAAATTGAAAATATTTAAATTTAATTAAACTTATCATATTATATGAGCGTAAATTCTTAGAATAATAAGATTTGAGATTTTTTTGCTTTTATATGAGATTTTAAAAATAATTCTTTTAATTAATTATGTAAGTTTTATGTTTCATAATTTTTTATTTCGTTTAAATTTTTTATCTCATATTTGGAATGTTAACATCATTATTATGTTAATTTTATTAATTTTTAATAATATTATTATTTATTATGTCATTCAATTCAACCCCGATTTGACTGGTCGAACCGTAAACCTCTCCTTCTAGTTCATTATTCGGTCCAATTTTTATAACCTAGTTCGCAAGTAATCAGATCATACAACTGACTCAAAGCACAATAAAAAAATAGTATGCATGTTGTTAGTCAATTCATAGCCATAGTAATCATACAATCATGAATTAATACAAAAATAGTAAAACGTACATGCAGTAACAGTAAAGTCTATAACCAGTAAAATAACATGGTATGTAAGCCTGTAAAAAGTGTGATGGGGAAACTAGTAAACCAGTGTGGGTGTTGAATCGATAAAATAGTCATCATATCAATACTATCAATAAGCAAAGAAATCATATAAAGCAATAAAACCAAAACATCGATAAAGACTGTCGGAATCATATTAATGCAGTAAACCCTATAATGATATATACATGATATCCATTTATTGTATATCATTATCAAATTAGTATCTTAATTACATGCTCAGTATATTACATGCTCAGCATGTCACATGCTCAAGATCAATATAACGTTGTTAGTAAAAGTGATTGCACTAATGGTAAATTAGTGCACTGACATTAAATTAGTAAATAGTAATAGTAAATGAGTAAATAAATCAATAACATACATTTCAGTAGTCATACTAAACAAGTAAGAAGTCCTGGTTTAAGCATTTTTTCAGTAAGCAAAATAATCCATATCAATATCTCGTTGGCTCAATAAATAGAGTCATCGTTCTTTACCCGTCGGCACAGTAATAACTCCTTATAACTCATAATCAGTATCACATGAACCAGTAATGGATAACACCAAATCATTATATTTAAAGGAAAGTCTGTTGGCCCACCATCTTGTATATGTCAATCAGTCTCTAGCCAACATTAATGAAACTAACTTTTATTTGTCATCACATATATTATTATCCTAGTATTATAATATTAATAGTGACCAACTATTATCCAATCATGTACCAACTTTTATTCTCAATGTTTGTATTAATAATATGTTTAAATAAAAATACATAATTTATATACAATGTATATCATATAAATTTAATAACTTCTATTCTACACAATGAAATTCAATAATATTATAGTCAAAATACTTATATTGACGACATCTATCACATATCAAAAGTTATGCGATGAAAGTTTGTTAAAAATCAATATATTGTAACTTTTATAAGTTTTGACCAAATTAAAATGTATAAAATACAAAATACACATAATCATTAAAATCAAAATTAGAGTAATGATTTCTTATAATGAGATAAGCAATTTTTCACAACATGGTCGACCAATGAAAATCGCATTCAACCTTCTAAATCTTAATTTACCTTTTTCTCTCTCCTCACTTTTCTTTCATTTTTTCTTCTAACTGCTCTGTGTTAGCTGAATTAAGGAAGATTAAATGGCTTTAATGGGCATGGTAATGAAATATGATATTTATAATAAAATAATAATAACATATAAATATAATTATATAATTACTTAATTTTAGCAAAAAATAATAAAAAAATCTTTTACATTTTCAAATTGGGAGCTTAAAAAATTATATGAAATTATTCATAAAATATTTCATCATGTTTAGAAAACTTTAATGAAATTAGTTTACAAAATAGACACTTGACAGTTTTAAAACCCTCACTTGTATCGATACATGTCAATTTTTCATACTATCCCAAAAATTAGGAAAATATTATTATAATTAAAACACAATAATATATATATTATTGTGGAGATAGTTTGTAATTTAGACTTATAATAACTCCTGAAAATCATTATTTGACTGGGTTAAAATATGGGTTATTACATGTGGCACTACATCCCATTCTTCTCAACCCTATGATCATATGTAGCACTACAACCTCTTTAGATCAACTTGGGAACATTAAGTTTCATAAAACAAACCATATAACCCTGTAACCCATTCAACCATGAAATCCATTAGTTGGACACTAATAGAAATTTTATCACATATATATGTTATTTCACTTGTAATTGATCTAAACTCAAACTTGTATATCATAGGTACCATTACAAGTCAACGAAGTCAAGTCAAACCCACTTCATTTATATATGGCCCAATTGATCAAACTATGTCAACCATACCCGAAATTGGCCAATCACAACCTTGGGGAACCATAATAATATCTTATACCAACCTTATATTCATTGGCCATATTTTAAGCCCAGTTTGGTTAACATAAACCCTAATTGCATAATTATGTGACCCATTAGAATCTTAAGCAAGACCTGACCTATACATAACCTAAACCACTATTGATCATGACTTCATTTAACACATATTAATTGACCCAAAGTCTAGGTTAGACCCAACCTGGACCCAACTTGGCCCATTCAACTCAATTGGACCTGATTGGATTAAATTTAATAAGTTGAATTCAATTGAGACCATCAAAAGATTTAGCTCATTCCTAAATGGTCCATAGGATACACCAGTGCACCTAAGAGGCTTACCTAGTATAAATAGATAAAGCCCAAGCAAGCCCGATATACTTTAGCGCTTGAACATACTAATTGGTTTGGTTGGTCCAAGCCAAACCAAATTTGCTCCCATGGCTCATTCATCTCCTCAGAACCAAAGCTATTATAAGATATTTAATAAAGCCATCAAAGCTCCTAAATTAGTCATTTACTATTATTATTATTGTTATGAACACTAATTAAAAACTTTAAATCTAACATTCATCACCCAACCTTTAAAGCTTAAGGATAGTACAAGGGGCTCATGTTAGTATCCCACACCAACCTAATTGTTGCCCAACTTACTCATAATTCATACCTTTTCTAGGTCCCCCTTTAAGTGAGAACTGAAAATTCATAGGCGAGAACACCCAAAGTCTTCTAAGTTTATTAGAGCTTTCCATATACCTCTTAACCATCTTTGGAGCATCACAAGCTTTCTTTAACAGTCAAGCCATTTCAAGCATCTTTTGTGAGCACTTTAAGTTTATTTTACTTATGGAGTGATTGATCTAGCACATAAAAGGTCCATGCAAGCTCTTCAATCCCTATGTTCAATTGATTATATATCTTATTAGATAATTTATCCTCAACCCTAACCAATCTTTATTTTTGAATGATGGTTGCTCACACTTCACTTTCTTTATCATTATTTATATATAGTAGTGCATATAGTTCATAATCAAGAGCATTTTCAACCCTAGTACACTCCATTGGATGCCTTGGTCCCTTTAAAATTAATGGTTTGTTTCTGCCATCATAGCTTTAATTGGAGGTAGGGATAAAATTATTGCCCTTCACTTGTTGTATGATGTGCATAAGGTAGGTGGAAGAAAGTGAGAAGTTGCATGTTACTAATCAAATATTTTAACTTTGTTGTGGTCATGAATGAGGTGCACCAGGAGAATGATATGGAGAAGGAATTGGAGGAGGAGTTTGGAGACCAACTCCTTGTTATTATATGTGTAGATAAGGAGGGGGAAGAGTGAGGAATTAAGACTCTTATTATTATATAATATATAGATAAGAAGATGTCAAGCCCGTTTTAGATAAGAAGGTCATAAAAGAGTAAGAAGTACTTTCCTGGGAATTTCATAAATTTATCAGAGAAAGACACAGGCTCGTGAATGTATGCGCCATTAGTCCCATCCATTTAATTGATGAGGAGCTTCTTCAAGTCATAGATGTTAGGACTAGTTAACAACTCATAGTAGAAGTAGATAAGAGTGGCTAGTGAAAGTGCAACATGGTTCTAATAGTTCAAAACTTCTATTACATGGTTATATATAATGAAAAACTCTTTTAATATATGAAAAGTATAAATCAATCAGTTGAATAAGCATTCAATTGACTTTAATTTCATAATTTTTATAGCGTATTGATTTATGTTATTTAATAAGGGAACAAATTTGGCGATACCTAAGACCCATGGTGCTGATGTAATAATCTTAGACAAATCATTTGATTAATAGTGTGGAACAGTGGTCTACGCCTTTTAGAAGTATATGAGAGAAGCCATTCTAGTGGTCCAACTTGGTACTCATGCGTGCCATTTAAGAGCACGACAAATTCCTGAAGTTGTGGGTTAGCACATAACTAATATTTTTCAATAATCTGGAACAAAATCCATTGGATTATATGCCAGACATCACTTTTTATGTTGGCCGTGGCATTACATGAATGTGACCCCTCTTTTATCATACTATAGACCTTATGCAGAATGATGAATTCATTCTGCAAGTGTTTCCCATGGTTGTTCAAAAATTAGGGCTATTTGATGAAATAAATAAATATTTTTTCCCCAAAAATCTCCTTGGATGTGGACAATGGTCATCACAATGAGGTTCTATAGATTATAATAAAGCAATTTATTTGAAAGTTTAAGGAAAATTTAAGTAATTTAAGCAATTCTTACCCATGTAGTATAATGAATACTTTATTTTTTATTTCTAACATTGATTGTGGAGTCAAGAGTGTATGGAATATAATATTTCAAAGAAAGATCATCATGAAGTTACATACACATATAATTATTTATGTCTATATTTATTCCACAACAATACAGGCCTATAGATCCAATTATTTTTCTATTCATAAGCATGCTTTATTTTTTAGTGTATAATTATTACTCTACATAATTTTGTTATGAAAGTTCTTGATCTTATTTTGAATGTTGCACACGTTATCAAATTTCTGAAGCGCACTATGTTCTTATAGATTACCTTTGTTTGTTTTTTTAATAAGTCGAGTTGTGTTGTAGATATTATGACTTTATTCAGTTGTATCAAAAATTTTGTCTATTATGTTATAATCATTGAAATTTAATAGATGTTATGCACACATATTATATTTCTCATCGCGAATAATGTAGCTATTAATACAGTATTTTTCGAATTTTATTAGAATATTATTATAATAAATTTGTGTCACGATCTAAAAAAAGTATCCAAAATAAAATTTTTAATTAAAAAAGTGCATTTTAAAATTTTTTAAGAAATAAAATAATAAATATGTTTTTATAATTTTTTATAATATTTGACATTATGGATATATAAAGTCACATTTATATATTCCTATAACTAATAATATTTTTATTCTATTACTTTCTTGCATAAATATACCCTAAATTTCCTCTACCTCTGTTGTTTTTTTCTCAAGCTCTCTTCTAATGGGAAGGAATCGTAGTCGGAGCCGGAGCTACAGCCCCCGCCGCAATAGCCGCAGCCCCCCTCGACGGAAGCGCTACGACGACCCACGCGATCGCTACCGTGGTGGGTCAAGTCGCGGCTTCCGGGACCGGCGTGGCCCGCCCTCGGGCCTCCTCATCCGCAATATCTCTTTAGATGCTAGGTTTCCTTCTTCCCCATTCCTTTCTTTTTATCTCTGTTTTATTATTTTGTTAGGGTTATCTTATTTGTTCATATTTTATCTTTTTCTTGTTTGGGCTCCTTCTGTTCTGTCCGCGGTGTTAGGGTTTTATCATTTTTCTTCCTGCTTGTCTTGCTAGTTATTATAGTGAATGGAAAATTGCTGAAGTCAAACTTACTTGAGTCTGTTATGAGAAACTAGCTTTCTCTTTTGGTGTTTGCCCTTTTTAAATAAAATTTACTAACTTTGCTTTTTCAAAAATTTAGGCCTTGAAATATACCTTGGCACTGCTAGTGTTAGAAGCTGATGGTGTGGTAGATGTGTTTATTGTTCACATGTAGGACTGAAATGGTAAAGCCTTAACTTATTCCATCAGATGTGGTTATGAATAATTGTTCCATGGTTTATGGATTAGTTAGCAACATATGCGACGGATATTTAGGGGAAATTGATAATCCCTGCCCGGTGGATTGCCTTCTCCATTACCAATGTCAAAAAATCATGAAAAGTGTTCATGGGTACAATAGACATTTGGGTGTTCAAATTCTACATGCATGATACAGTTTCATTCCAAAATATTGGCACAAAACAGTATTGACAGTTATATAACATATAAGCTTCATGTGTTGAAAGGTAATTTTTTTTTAAATTTTATTCACAAATAAGTCCTATGCTGAAATATGCTTGCAGATTAAAGTGTTCCTCAAGCAAGAATAGAAATGATAAAAAAATAATTTGAGCTCATTTTTCTTAGCTTTAAAGCCCCTATGGTGAGACGGGCCATTGAAAAAATTGGTCATGTGATGATGGGAATCACAAAGAGTTTTTTATTGGCAAAATTATGTGTATTCTCAATAACTTTAAGTGTTATTGCAGATGGCCGTGCCATGTAGTTCCCTTGATATTCAAGAGTTTGAGTTGTGTTTTTCATCTGGTATAACCAAAACTTCTTTGAAAGTTGGATTGTTAGATTTTTATCTTTTTTTTGAGTAAAATAGGGAAATAATGACTTTAAAGGGAAGCCATTTGATTTTCTTGTAACTAATGAAACTAGAAAGAATGTGATAATTCCATTCACTGTACAGTTTCTTTTTCTTGGACCGTTTTTTTACTGTATTGTACATTATGGGGTTGATTGAATGTTGTTTTTTTTGATTTAATAACATGAAGGTTTTGACTGTTGCATAAAAAAGTGTTGTAAAGGTAATGTGGTTGATGCTGTGTGGGTAAGCGGTTTGAAAATGTAAATAGTGATTTCTTTGGTTTCTTATGTTGATTTTAGCTGTTAGAAAAGCTAGAGTGGATGGGACAGGCTAGGAATGTGGATTGCACTGGTTTTCAAGGAAGGGTTTAGATGAAGGCTTAGGTTGTGTTTTAATAAGGTTTAAGGATGAGGATAAGTTGTGGTTCTATGTTGGAGTTTGTGTGCCTTTGAGGTATTTTTTTTTTTAATTTGGAACCGATGCCATTCAATGAGAACAACCCACAATAAGAGAGGATATTGAGAGAGATCAAGATCGGTGCAAAACTTATTGAGCAATGCATTTCATCCAAATATTTGTATTAAACCTATGTCTTAACGAGCCTTTTAAAGGATGGTCTTTATAGTTTTATCCGTACAATCCGAATAATCATATGATAGATGATATAAATGAAAAATCTATCCTAAGACGATAATTAAAGACAAAGCATGGCCAACACTAGTGGAACTAATGGAAATAACTTAGATGGTGAATAAGGTCTGACTGTGGTTGATGCACCATTGGTCTTAATTTTTTTATTCACTTTTCAACATTTGATTTGGTAACCAGGTGAGATAGTCAGAGTAGTAAGGTTTGGGATATAAAGAGTTTCTTTTAAAGGGGAGTGTGGAACTCTAGTGAGGTTTAATGAGGATTTTAGTGAAATTTAATGAGCGTTCTTACCAAGTTTGGATGCATATATGTATTATATACCAATGTATTTGTTTCTGATGCTGATTAGATTCTATTTTTGTGTCCATAAGCATAAATTGATGCATGTACTTACAATTTTATGGATGTTTTTATGTGTGTGTGTGTGTGTATTATTTGGCAATTGCATCACTTATCTCATTCTATGCATATCCTACTCATGATAATACGAGAGTCATCAAAGGCAAGAGGTGACAATGGTGGGATATGTCCAATTCATAATCCCATGCGTTTCAAATCTTGGAAGAAGATGAAATAAATGCAATTTCTAATTATCAAACAATTATTTGGGCTATTTGCCATTTTTATTATTGAGGTATTCTATTAACCATTGCAAATTTGAAAGCTTATAACGTCCAATAAGATGTAGGATTTTTAAGAAGCATGATATGCAGAGTAATTGACTATAATGATTTTGTATGAAATCCTGGAAATAGTGATGTTGTTAAAAAAAAGAGATTAAATGCTTTTATGGTCCTCTTATATGCAAACACGTACAATGCATACTTGATCATACTAAATATTTCATAATTAAGAAAAAGCTACTCTTGATGGATTTGTTCATCAGACTGCTGTGAAATGTGCGTGCACAATGCAAGAGAATGGATTGATTTTCTGTGAGTTGACTTGGGTGAAATGAATTTTGTTGCCTAAAGTTTCTTTGGGTTGTTCTGTATTAAATTTTTTTGAAGTATTTTATTTGAATTCAAATTTTGTAGTTGGGCTACATGGATTTGGAGTTTAAAGAAGATAATTTTAGGGAATGACAGGCGTTTTTGAACAAGGAAAGGTTTTTATTTTAAATTGTTTGAATGTTTAAAGTTGAAATGGGTCACTGATAGAACCTTGAAAAAGTTGGTGTGATTTGGCTTAAGGTATGTTGGAAATTTATTGGAGAGGATGGAGCTTATGTATGGTAGGAGGAAATTTTGGTATTCATAAATTAGAAAAAAAGAATGTCATGTATAGGGGAGAGAAAATAAGATTTAAAAATGCATCATAGGAACTCCAACATCATTATTTTCATTAGACTTAGCCCAATTATTTGTGGCACACATTTTGCTTTGTACCAAACCTATTATATAAACCATCTAAAATGTAGATTTTGCTTTGTAGGACTTGTAGTTTTTTATAATCATTATAAGCCTTTGCAGTTAAAATTTTGCCATGTTTAAAAAGTTCATTTTTTTCCTTAATAACCTTTGTACCTCCTCACTCACCACCAAGTCTTTTTATTAATGTTCAATTTATTTTTACTTTGCTAAAACTTCTACAATAAATTTTTTAATGAAAATTGCCATTTATCCTACACTATGTTTGGCTTAGCTAAAGAATTTTAATTTGCCTTTCTTAACAATCTATCTTTAAGGATTAGCAATTTCCCCCTCTTTAAATTGCACTACCTTATCTTAGGGCCATAATTCTCTATAGTTTTAAGATATACACCTATAACTATTGTTTTATGATGTATGGTCAAGCTTTCTCCTGCTTCCTTAGAATCATTTCAAGAAGATTTTTCTTTCCCTCTAAATAAGAAAAAATCTATTTGTGATTTGGTTACTTCCCTTTTGTAGGTGATCAAATATTTTTCTTATTTTTTTAAGTGTGTTCGATATTGGAATATCATAGGCTAATAGGTTATCAAATATTACTTATGCCATTTCATTTCCATTTTTTGTTCCATAAATATCATGAATTTTCTCATGACCAATCCTACTTGAGCCAATATGTGATTTAAATCACCTCCAAAAACTATTTTTTTAAAAGTAGGTATGTGTTTAGTTGTTCATCCATTTATTTTCAAATATTTAATTTTTAAAATATAAATATTATTGATAATTATCTTAATAGCAATCACCCTATCACTAATCGTGTTAATCTAAACAAATCCATCTTTCAACTCTTTCTATACTACTAGCCCAACTCCATTCTTATTGTAAATCATTTCAACATACAATAACTTATATCCTTCTCCAATATGCTTGGATTTTTTTATTTTCATTTAGTTTATTGTTAAAAAAATCAATGCTATTATATTCTCATTCAAAATTCACATATTTCATGTGCAAATTGAATTTTAGATGTAGACATAGTCATTAAACTACTAAAGATGATATCCTACTCTACCATTTTCTGATTCTCACCATAATTATGTTAGGTCGTGATGCCTTGTATCTGGGGAACTTCCTAGCACATTAGGAGCAGCACCATAATCCATAGTCAACAATTCCTTAAATCTAAGGTTGAGCTGTAGACAAAAAAGTAAACCTATTTAGGAGCTTTTATTTTGTTAAAAAATGATGTAGGATAAAAAATATTGCTACCAAATTGAAGTTCCATGCTAGAGAAACAAATGGAATTGTGGACAAATCAGAGAAGCAAATTGGTAGGGCTGCATGATTCCATTGGACATTCAAGTTTTCTACTTGGAACAATAGAAATCACTTTTGAATTCACTTGTATGGAAACAAATATTTTGTTAATCATCAATATGACATCACATCTAGTTCCAGTCTAAGTATATCAATTCATAGAGTAAGGTTTTTGGTAACAAATTTAACAATAACTTATTAGAATAATCCTGACAAACATAAAATGATCAGGAGTTCAACTAATGCATTATGAAACTAAAATAACCATGAAAAAAAAAGGCGTGACAAAAGAAAAATTGAAGCGGTTATACCATATAGTTTGAAAACATTTCTTGGTTATACCATATAGTTTGCAAACATTTCTTGCGCATCTTGTATAATACGACAGTTCTAGTTTTGGCTTTCCTTTGCAAAACGGTCAAATTGATAGGCAGACAAAGCTTCGTGGTATATTGTTATAGTTGACATCTCATCAAGTTTTAATGGCCTAAGATATTCTCGCATTAGATGTGTCTCTTTTTCCTCAAAATATGTTCACAAAGCTCCTGATATTTCTTTTTCTGCTTCATAAGCATTATGGTTTTTTTTTGGTATCTTCTATAATATATATTTCTGGATTTCTTCTTTTTTTGGGTTAGCCTTGTTTTATTTTATTACATGCAGGCTTCCTAAGATCAGAAATCATTTTTAATTTATGTTTTTACTACCCGACTTCTCATGAATATGCCAAGTAACTTCTGGAATTTGGTTTTGTACTTCCACCATAATGTTTTCAAAGCGGAACTAGTACATTACTGTAATACTAGGTTTTTATTCTTTATTTTCTATTGTATTACATTGATGGATGTTGTAATATGTTTTGTGATTCATCTTTGTAATTGTTTTATTGCAGGCCAGAGGATCTAAGAATCCCTTTTGAACGGTTTGGTCCTGTGAAAGATGTTTATCTTCCAAAGAATTATTACACCGGGTTTGTTGTCTTTTTTAACATTTTTAAGTTAAATTTATAGTTATATGAGATTGGACGTCATTTCAAGATCACATGTTGATCTAATTTCACTTGAGATGTGATCTGCTTACCATGATTAGAGCCTCATAATTTAATAAAGCGATAGAGCAACAACTATTTTGTCTCCTGTAGGTCCACGGTGGATGACTGAGCCACAAGTGTTGCGATGCACCCATGGATCTGGGGAAATTAGACTTCTGGCTATAAAGTCTTAGTTGTGCCTTCTCCATTAATATAGCCTTTTAGGGTAGTTTAGTTGGTTGCCTTGTGTCAACATATGTCAAATTTGTATCAAAGCTCAAGGTTGCATCATCATATCAAAAAGAAGCAGGGCAAAATTATTGGGTTAATTAAAAAACAATAATGAATGATGCAATTTAATTGAAATCATGTTGGTTATGGTTCTAAACAACAAGAAAGCTTTTATGAGATTGAAATTTATATTCATATATTTGATGGGTGGTATAACCTTAGGGAGTTCTCACTGTTAGATTGATTATTTGGAGAATTTTTTAATGCTACAATTGTTTAACCCCTTTATAGTTGAATTTTCTAAATCAACGTTTGTGGAACATGCTCAATTATTTGACAAATTTTTGCTATTAAATATATTTTGGTTGATAAAGAACATAAATTTAATGAACAATCTATCATTCAATGAATTAAGGATGTATTTTATGATCAATTTAAGAATAGTAGATGAAGTAATCATGATGTTTTGAATGCTCTGCTAGAGTTATAGGTTTTATGGTTAAATATTATTTGTTAATATAGGGTCTTAGGCATGAGAGTAGGGATGAATTAAGATAGATTACTCCAAAGACGTTAATGATTTTTATAAAAATATTTGGATATTATGGGATATTACGATCATTTTATTAGGATTTCTATACCTATGATTGATTTTTCTTAAGGAAAATTTGATATCAGCATAATCTTATTGAAGACTTTGTAGGCGATGACTATTATTTCATGGAAGTTGTTGAAGCATTATCTAGAATGATACAATAACCTTATTAATTCCTCATTCAATTAAAAAAGATTTTATTACTTCAAATCATTCAAGGCCATCATGAGTGGGTGGCATAAATTTGAAGTTTATAATCTTCTTTAGTAATAGCCAAGAATTATTAGTAAAATATGCAGTCAAACAAATAAAGCCATCAATATTGATACAAGTCCATAAATCAGATATAAAATTAACTCTACTAAATGGTTTAATTAACAAAGCTTGAATTTGATTTATTCAATAAAGCTTAAATTTGCCCCTTCTCCCTAGTATACATCTTCTTGCAGTAATTTCTTACATTATTTCCATATGCTAGTTGTAATTCATGATGAGAATAAAGCAAGAGTGCTCTAAGACTAACCCATTCAATTCATTGGAAAGGCAAATCATGCATAAGAATACAAGCTGTAAATAAATCATAAAACTCATGATGATCAAACTTTGTGTCAGACATAGATGGATATATTGGTGTCAGTTAGTAGAATAAGCTAACCAATATCATGAATATACATCTTCAAAATTAATAATTTTGTAGACGGTGTCTCAAATTGCAAGTGCCAACTTACTATTACATTGATAACTTGAGCCAAATTTTTTACATTTACACTGCTGCTTTTCATTATTTCCAAGAGGTATCATTTCAAAATGTCCCTATATAGATGTAGTCAATCTCTTCTTCCTTTTTAACTCTTCTCACTTGCACTTTAATCCATTTCTTCCTTATTATTCTCTTCATTGTTTGCATCATTCAACTCATCTTTCTCTTTGGCATTAACATTATCACTAGCAAATTGCTTATTAAGATCATGAGGGGTACTATCAATAAAAGGATTATTTCCTCCATCTTAATATATGTAAAAAAATATATATATAAGCACTTAATAGACTTAAGATTATTAAAAATATTAATAAATGCATAACACCTTAATTTCGACCAACAAAGTGCAATACATAATAAATGCTTAACATATTAAAATGGACTAGCAATTGCTCATTATACCTTACAACTTTTATTAAATTAGATGCATAGCACATTAAACCTTCCAGCCTTTGATAATATGATGTTAAATTAAATGTATCTTTTATAATGACATGAAATTGCACTTAAGATTTTCAAACCCTAAGTGTCCACCAAGAGATTCAACAAGATAGTCTACGATCGGTGAGAATTTAGGGTGGAATCAATATGGTAAAATCAAAGTTTGGGAGGAGTCAAGTGAGAGTTACTTTGATGACATCTTGGTCGTGCAACCCATGGTCAATTCCCATGGAAGTATTGTGTGGCCAAACTGCTTGTAATAAACCATTGGCTGGGCCGGTTCACCCACCTAATAAAAGGAGTCGCGACCCCAACAGGGGGTCGTTACTGTGCAGATCGCAATCAGAGCGACGGGCGGACGGAGGGCTTTGTGCGGGAGAGTGAGGTAAGCTTTGTTTTTCTAATTTTAGCAAATGATTCCCTTTAAGCATAAGAATTAATTATTCCTTTTCGTTCCTACTGTTAAAGAAGTGCTAATTTGAGAGAAATTTTAACGAAAAGAGAGGAACGATCGAGAAGAAGAGGGAAGAAGGTTTGTTAGTTTTTTTTCCAAAATTTTTTTATAAATTATATCTTATTACTTCCTCTAAAGCAAAGGATGAATTCTAAAGGAAAAGAAGAGATTGAAAGCAAAGAGAAAGAATTTTGGGAGAGGAAGAAGGAATTAAGGGTTTTTGAGAAAATTCCCAATTTGTAAGTAAATTTCGAGCATGAGTAAATGTCAGTTTTATTAGATAAGTCAAGTTGACATGAAAATGTTATTGTTTGATTTTAGAAATTTGGAAGAGAGAAGATTGAAAGCTTCAGGAGTTTGATTTCACAAAAATTCTTGGAAGAGAAATTAAGTGGGTATTTATAAAATTTTCTTTATTTCATTTTCTTTTCCTTTTGAAAGAAGTATGTATATAATTGTTTAAAGTTTATGATTTACATTTTTGAAAATTATTGTTTGAAATAAACAAATGATTATACAAGTATGAATATGTCAAAGAAGGTGTATATGTGTTAAGAACGTATATATATATATATATATATATATATATATATATATATATATATATATATATATATGAATAAACAGAAAGAATCTATCAATGAACAGTACATGAAAGATTTGAAAAATAAAGAAAATGGGAAAATAATATGCATGCAAAATTTACAGGAGTTCACCCCCGTGTGGTACTGGCTGGGAAAGCAATGTACCCGTGCACGTAAAATAAGGAAAAGGAAAATGAAATGGAAATGGTTGTACCTTTGTTACACTTAGACGGTGCTCCTGTATAAAAGATATGGGAAAATGAATAATTGTTAAAGATAAATGCTATAAAGAAATAATGATAAAGTATGTATAAAGGAATGAACGAAGTCAATTGAATTAAAGGAAGGAATTGTATTTTTTTTTTATGCCAAATGAAATGAAGAAATGAAATGATATTAATGTTAATATATAATGTCCTTTATGCATGAGAATTGTTTAACAATTACCCACTGAGTTTAGTAAACTCAAACAATGAATTTAAATGTTTCAGGTAAGTATTCAGAGTTAAAAAATGGCAGAAAGAGAAGAGTTCGTTTATAGAAGACGACGTGCATCTGATAATAGGTAAATTTTGATCTGAAATAAAATTAAAGTATTTGAAGAATTTAGTTAGTGGCTCTTCAGATGATAAAGGAGAATTTAATGTTTTTATGTTATGCTTATGAACTGATTAGATCCTACCGTCCGACTTTTGTTCCCACCTCGTTAATTCGAGTATCCGGGCCGGATCGTGACAAATGTGGTATCAAAGCCAAATTTAGATATGAATTATACTGGAAGAGCCATTAGGAGGATTTTAATGACTTAAAGATTTAATGTGAAATGAATATTTTATTGAAGCAGGAATCAAAATGATTTTGAAGAAGAGAGGGAAGTAGAAAGGCCAATACCTAATGTTAATGTTAATCCTGATGCACTAACACAAATGATGATAGCTATGGCTCAAATGATTCAAGACTCAAGGAATCAACCATCATGAAGTAATATTGGTGATGGAATACCTATGGATAAGTATCTCAAATTATTTCAAGATATAAGACCACCATTATTCAAGGGAAATGAGGGGCCAATTGAAGCTAAAAATTGGTTGCTAAGAATTGAAAAGATTTTAGAAGGAATGTTCTGTCCAGAGGAAAGGAAAGTCTCCTTGGCAGTCTTTGCTCTTGATGGAGAATCAGAATGGTGGTGGAGAGGTCAGCATAAGAGCAAAACGGGAGGGATTCAAGATATGCAATTAAAGTGGGATGATTTTATAAAACTGTTAAGAGATTGGTTCGTACTTCCTTCTGTAAGGAGGCAAATGCAGGATAAATTTGTGAGACTGGTGCAGGGAGATAAATCAGTTATGCAATATGAAGCTGAATTTATAATATTATCCAGATATGCTCCTCACTTAATCCATACTGCAGAAGAACAGTGTAATCGATTTTTATCAGGATTGAAGGATGCAATTAGACAGCTTCTTATTCCATTTAAAATTGAAGATTATAAAGTGCCGGTGGAAAGGGCTAGGAGAATAGAAATGGACTTACAAAACACTCAAAGGAGACATGATTTTCAGAAGAGAAAAAGTGGTGAAGTTATGGGAACTTCTCAGGATTTTCATAGCAAACCTCTTTCACAAACTGAGAAGTTTAATTGGAAGAAAATAAAGTCTAGTAGCAGTGATAGCTCAAGTGTAAACAGTTGCAGCAAGTGTGGAAGACAACATAAAGGAGAATGATTATCAGGTACAAATACTTGTTTATGGTGTCATCAACCAGGTCATATAGCCAAGAATTGTCTTACTTTGGGGCAAAGACCAGCAGGAGAGTCAAGGATGAATACTGGATCTGAGAAGAATGTTGGAAGACTAAGAACAGTAGAATCAGCTGCTTCTACTCCAGGATCAAGTCAAAGCCGACAATACTCTGCCTAGAGTATATGCATTGACTCAGAAGGATGCTAAGGAATCACCTGAAGTGATTACAGGTGATAGAAATGAAAAATGAATAAATGTGTATTATGAAAATATTGTTCAAGGAATGATGTATATTTATGTTATTTTTTATGTAATTTTTATATGTGTGATCATGATGCAAGGAAAGTCTGTACGAATTCTTTTTGATACAGGAGCTTCACACTCCTTCATTTCAGAGGAATTTGTTAAAACAGTTGTACTGAATGTTTATGAGACAAATGTAATTTTGGAAGTTTTAATGCCAAATGAATTTATTATGAATGTAAATGGTGTATGCTAAGTGACTTTCAAAATAAATGAAAGAGAGTTTGAAGCAACAATGAATGTTTTACCATTGCAAGAATTTGATATGATATTGGGAATGGATTGGTTATCAAGACACTTTGTGATTATTGATTGCAATAAGAAAATTGTAAAGTTTAATTTGCCTGGAGAAAGAGAGTTGAAATTCTATGGAGAGAGAACAGTTTCATCAATGATAATCACTTATATGAAAGCATGTAAATTTGTATCCAAGGGATGTCAGTGTTTTCTTGCTCAAGGATACAAATAAGTAAGTTAAAGAATTGAAAGATATACCTGTAATCAACGAATATCTAGAGGTATTTTTGGATGATTTACCAGGATTACCACCAGAAAGGGAAATAGATTTCATTATTGAGTTGATACCGGGTTCAGAACCAGTGGCAAGGGCACCTTACAGGATGGCAGTTAAAGAGTTGCAGGAGCTGAAAAGTCAGTTGCAGGAATTATTAGATAAAGGGTTTATCAGACCAAGTTCCTCACCATGGGGAGCTCTAGTACTGTTTGTAAAGAAGAAAGATGAGAGCTTCAGAATGTGCATAGATTACAGAGAACTGAATAAGCTTACTATTAAGAATAAATATCCATTATTCAGAATTGATGATTTTTTTGATCAACTGGAGGGAGCTACAGTTTTCTCTAAAATTGATTTGAGATCTAGATACCATCAGCTACGGATCAAGGAAGAAGATATAGCAAAGACAGGTTTCAGAACCAGATATGGCCACTATGAGTTTGTGGTAATGCCATTTGGAGTAATAAATGCACCAGCTGTATTCATGGATTTAATGAACAAAATTTTTAAGCCATTCTCGGATATTTTTGTAATAGTGTTCATTGATGATATCTTGATTTATTCAAGAGATAAAGAGAGCCATTCAAGTCATTTATAGGCAGTGTTGCAGACATTAAAGAAGAATAAGTTGTATACAAAATTTTCAAAGTGTGAATTTTGGTTGAACAGTGTAAATTTCCTTGGACATGTGATTAGTGGAGAAGGAATTTCAGTGGATCAGAATAAAGTTCAAGCCATTTCAGATTGGCCAAGGCCAACGACAGTTTCAGAGGTGAGGAGTTTTCTGAGCCTTGCTGGTTATTACAGGAGATTCGTAGAGGGGTTTTCTCAAATTGCAATGCCATTATCCCGATTAACCCAGAAAGCAGTGAATTTTGATTGGTGTTCAATGTGAAGAAGCTTTTCAGAAATTAAAGAATTGTTTAATGACTGCCCCAATTTTGACAATTCCATCAGGTTCAGAAGGATTCCAAATTTTCTGTGATGCTTCCTTAAGGGGACTTGGATGTGTATTGATGCAGCATGGTAGAGTGGTGGCCTATGCTTCAAGGCAACTGAAAATTCATGAAAGGAACTAACCCACTCATAATTTAGAATTGGCAGCTGTAGTTTTTGCATTTAAAATCTGGAGACATTACTTATATGAGGTTAGATGCGAGGTGTTCACAGATCATAAGAGCCTCAAGTATATTTTCAATTAGAAAGAACTGAATTTGAGACAAAGAAGGTGGCTAGAGCTTATAAAGGATTATGACTTGGACATACAATATCATCCTGGGAAGGCAAATGTGGTTGCAGATGCACTAAGCAGAAAAGCTCTTGGGAATGCAAGTTGGTTAATTACCCAGCAAGAACAATTAATCAAAGATATGGAAAGATTAGATCTTATAGTGGTCAATCAGAAAAATACAAAAAATATGATGTTGAACCAGTTGATGATCCAATTTACTTTGAAAGATAGAGTGCTCAATTCATTGTCTCAAGATGAACAATTTCAAGAGATCATAAAGAAAGTGCAAGCAGGACAGTTAGGGAGTTTTGAAATTGATAGAGAAGGCTTATTAAAGTATAAGGGCAGAGTCTGTGTTCTAGATATGGGAAAGTTAAGGGAAGAAATATTGCAGGAAGCTCACCTTTCAACATATGAAATTCACCCAGGCAGTACAAAAATGTATCAGGAACTGAGAGGATTATTTTGGTGGTCAGGACTAAAGAGGAGTGTTGCAGAATTTGTAGCAAAATGTATTTCCTGTCAAATGATTAAAGCAGAACATCAAAAGCCAAGTGGTCAACTACAACCTTTACCAATACCTGAGTGAAAATGGGAAGACATTGCAATGGATTTTGTGATTGGATTACCCAGGTCGAGACAGAGTCGAGATGCGATATGGGTTGTTATTGACAGATTAACGAAGTCAGCTCATTTCTTACCCATCAGGCAGACAAATTCAGTGGAGAAGTTGGCAAAATTATATGTTGATGAAATTGTGAGATTGCATGGAATTTCAAAATCTATAGTTTCAGACAGAGATGCTCGTTTCACTTTTAAATTATGGAGAAAAATTCAGGAAGCTATGAGCACCAGATTAACTTTCAGCATAACATTTCATCCTCAGACAGATGGGCAATCAGAAAGGACAATTCAGACTTTGGAGGATTTATTAAGATTATGTGTTTTAGATTTTGGAGGAAATTGGGAAACTCACGTACCGTTGATTGAATTTGCATATAATAACAGTTTTCAATCTAGTATTGGAATGGCACCATATGAGGCTCTTTATGGAAGAAAATGCAGAACACCCTTGTGTTGGGTAGAAACAGGTGAAAGAAAGGTAATTGGAACTGAACTGGTAGATGAAACTACTAACAAAATCAGATTGATCAGAGACAGACTAAAGGCAGTTCAAGACAGGCAACGAAAGTATTATGATGCAAAGCATCGACCGGTGGAATTCGAAGTAGGAGAATTTGTTTTCTTAAAAGTCAGCCCAATGAAAGGTGTATAAAGGTTTGAAAAGACAAGAAAATTAAGTCCAAGATTTATAGGTCCTTTTGAAATCACAGAGAGGATTGGAAATATGGCTTATAGATTGGATCTACCGGTGCATATGCAAGAAATTCATAGTGTTTCATATATCAGTACTCCGGAAGTATGTCTCAGATGAATCCAAGAGAATTCAGTCCAAATCAATTAACTTACAACCTGATTTGAAATAAGTTGAGGAACCTGAAAGGATATTGGACTATGATGTGAAACAATTGAGGAACAGAGCAATATCTTTTGTGAAAATTTTATGGAACCATGGATCAGAAAGAGATGCCACCTGGGAGAAGGAAGCTGAAATGAGAAGTCAATATCCTTATCTTTTTTAACTAAGATATGTTTCTTTACTTGATTTAATTTCGAGGACGAAATTTTTATAAGGGAGGGAGATTGTAATAAACCGTTGGCTGGGCCGGTTCACCCGAACCGGCCATCCTCCTAATAAAAGGAGTCGCGACCCCAACAGGGGGTCGTTACTGTGCAGATCGCGAACAGAGCGACGGGCGGACGGAGGGCTTCGTGCGGGAGAGTGAGGTAAGCTTCGTTTTTCTTATTTTAGCAAATGATTCTCTTTAAGCATAAGAATTAATCATTCATTTTCGTTCCTATCGTTAAAGAAGTGCTAATTTGAGAGAAATTTCAACGAAAAGAGAGGAACGATCGAGAAGAAGAGGGAAGAAGGTTTGTTAGTTTTCTTTCCAAAATTTTTCTATAAATTATATCTTATTACTTCCTCTAAAGCAAAGGATGAATTCTAAAGGAAAAGAGGGGATTGAAAGCAAAGAGAAAGAATTTTGGGAGAGGAAGAGGGAATTAAGGGTTTTTGAGAAAATTCTCAATTTGTAAGTAAATTTCGAGCATGAGTAAATTTCAGTTTTATTAGATAAGTCAAGTTGACATGAAAATGTTATTGTTTGATTTTAGAAATTTGGAAGAGAGAAGATCGAAAACTTCAGGAGTTTGATTTCACAAAAATTCTTGGAAGAGAAATTAAGTGGGTATTTATAAAATTTTCTTTATTTCATTTTCTTTTCCTTTTGAAAGAAGTATGTATATAATTGTTTAAAGTTTATGATTTACATTTTTGGAAATTATTATTTGAAATAAATAAATGATTGTACAAGTATGAATATGTCAAAGAAGGTGTACATGTGTTAAGAACGTATATATATATATATATATATATATATATATATATATATATATATATATGAATAAACAGAAAGAATATATGAATGAACAATACATGAAAGATTTGAAAAATAAAGAAAATGGGAAAAAAATATGCATGCAAAATTTATAGGAGTTCACCCCCGTATGATACTGGCTGGGGAAGTAATGTACCCGTGCACGTAAAATAAGGAAAAGGTTATGGAAAAAGAAAATGAAATGAAAATGGTTGTACCTTTGGTACACTTAGACGGTGCTCCTGTATAAAAGAAATGGGAAAAGAAATAATTGTTAAAGATAAATGCTATAAAGAAATAATGATAAAGTATGTATAAAGGAATGAACGAAGTCAATTGAATTAAAGGAAGGAATTGTATTTTTTTTTTATGCCAAATGAAATGAAGAAATGAAATGATATTAATGTTAATATGTAATCTCCTTTATGCATGAGAATTGTTTAACAGTTACCCATTGAGTTTACATAGTAAACTCAAACAACGAATTTAAATGTTTCAGGTAAGTCTTCAGAGTTATAAAATGGCAGAAAGAGAAGAGTTCGTCTATAGAAGACGACGTGCATCTGATAACAGGTAAATTTTGATCTGAAATAAAATTAAAGTATTTGAAGAATTTAGTTAGTGGCTCTTCAGATGATAAAGGATAATTTAATGTTTTTATGTTATGCTTATGAACTGATTAGATCCTACCATCCGACTTTAGTTCCCACCTCGTTAATTCGAGTATTCGGGCCGGGTCGTGACACTGCTACCACAAAGAGGAAAGTAGGGCTTCAAATGAACCGAGCCGAGCAGAGCTTCTCCATGTTCGTGCTTGAGCTCGTTTACCAAGACTTGTTTGAGCTCGACTCGATAATATTCGAGCTTTTTAATACCTGTTCGAGCTCGTATAAAATTCCCCTGTTCGAGCTCAGCTTGAGTTCATATTCGAGCTCGATTCATTTAGGCTTATCGAGCATATTAACGAGCGGCTTGTTTAACGAGCCGAGCTTATTAACGAGCTTGAGGGTTTTAACTTTTTTTTAATACAAACAAGCGATTAATCGATCTGTCTGCCCCACCTAGCTTGCGAAACCAGCAGCCAGACTTTTTCATTGACCCGACCCGTCCACCTCCGCCATATTTCAAACGAGCTCCCAATATCTTTCATTATATAGAGCAAAAGCAAGATGGCTTGCACGGTGTGGGACTAAACAAACTTTTTTTTTCCTCCTGTTGTGTGAGCGAGAGCAGAGACTGGGAGCGGACAACGGATAGCGGATAGTGCAAACGCATGAGCGAAAAAACGAGCGGGATTCGGGAATTTACAAATAAATTTTAAATATTTAAATTAGTAAAAATAATTTAATAATATTTATTTTCAAAACTCTAATCAAGCTTCTTAATCGAGCTCTAATCGAGCTTTGTAACAAGCTTGTTCGCGAGCTTTAAACGATCTTGTTCGTGAACATAAACGAACCAAACGAAAAGCTGTTCAAGCTCGTTTAATTAGCTATCGAGTATTTATCAAAAGTGTTCAAGCTTTTTCATTTACCTTGCCAAATGAACATGAACGAGCTCTTATCGAGCTGATCCACGAGCAGCTCGTCGAACGCTCGGTTCATTTACTCAAGATGGGATTTGTGAAGAACATAAGAGGTGAAGTCGGCGATTTGGGATTTGTTGTTTTGCGGTTGCGAGTAAAGAAGTGTGAGATTAAAAATAAGGGAGGGCTGACATCATCATGTTTACGACAAGCACATGCATACTCTAGTTAATTTTATGTTTTTGCGGTCAATCTGGGCTCGACCTGAATAGTAAACGAGTTTATATTTTAAAATTGATCTCAACCAATTCATTAATCGGGAACCAAGATTTTTCAAATAGAGTTTGGGTTGAGTTATCGTGTCGGGTTATTTATTGTTATCCCTCCATTAGCCTTCATTTGAATAGATAGTCATATAAGGTACTCGTGAATTATAGGATCACATATGGGATCATATGGTTGTATCACATGTACTTTTGATCTTGAAAAATTAATCTAAACAACATCACAGCCAATGTATTGAACTTTACTAGGCCAAGGGCCAATAGAATGGATTCAGAACATTAAAGAGCACTACTGAATATAGGCATGAATAAAACTACTCAAACTAAAATAGAAACTCCTGAAGACCAAAGAGCTACGAAAGTAACATTTGCTAAAATAAAATAAAACTCAGAGTATCAATTTGCACTACCCAGTGCATCTTGTATTTAGCAAGTATAAACTTTGATGTTTGCATCATGTCTCATCTCATGGCATATAACTCAACTAAATTTGTTTGTTTTAGTAAGTCTAAACTTTGATGTTTGTATCATCGTGTTTGATTGCATGGAATCCTGATTAAATTTTTTTTCTTTACGTTTTGGCCTTGGCTAAATTTTACTTGCAGCTGATTTTCAAACATTTATTACTAATTATCTTTGGATGAAATTCAAGGATAAATTTATATTGTATAATTGTTTGTCTTGTTTTTCAACAATAGAATAAATATTACAAGCTGCTGCAGGAAAATATTAAGTTGTGAATAATACTAAACTTTATTTCTGATTGAGAATATTGTGGGAACTAATATGTATAAAGCGGCTATAAAATAGGCTATGATGAATGGATTGAGTATTTGGCAACTAAGAAACCGCTAGCATATAGTGTGAATGGACAATGAAAGTTTGTAAACTAGGATGCAAAGTGGTTATAGCAAATAGCCGTTGGAGTAGCACTTTGTTGGAGGCTTGGTTGTGGTTAATAGAACTTGGCAGCTTAGGGATCTCATTGGTTGTTGGAGATATAACCATTGATGCAAAGAGATTTGTTTAACATGAGAAGCATAGAAAATAAATTATTAAACATGATATCTACATTCTTTGAATCTTGAATTGTAATTACATGTGGGAACCAAAGTTTTATTTATTTAGTCGGACTAGCAAGCCAGACTCAACTTGAAATTGAGGATTTTTTATTTCAACTTGATTTACGTTTGAGTTTGTAGAAAAAAATGATTGATTGAGTCTACTTTCAGGTTACTTCGAGCGTGTGTGTGTGTAGATGAATTCAAAGACCACATTTATTTGGGTATATATAACATATATTTATTTGATTTCTGAATCAAACTAATTTCGAACAAGCAATTTTGGAATTGAAGCACTTCGGTTTTGCGTTGATTAATCTTCGAGCTATTGGTAAGGAAGTTTTCAGTGTGATAGAAATATCAATCCAAGCGGCTAGTATGGAGAAATTGAAGATGTTATGATAGATGTGTATTAAAACTTGGTAAGATAGGGTGCAAAGGTGTTATATTAGACATGTTGGTGCAACACTTATTCAAGCCTAGGTTGTCGACAAAAGATTTGGCAGTTTGGGCGTCTATAATGGATTGTAAAAATATACAGATAAGATAAAGATTTGGTAGTTTTGGTATGTCTGATTGAGAATAAAGATTTACTGATAAAACAGAGCTAGACTAATATGAAACATATGGGAAAGAAATAGGTAGGTCAAATATTTACATTTTAGAGCCTTGAATTGTAAATACACATGAGAACCAAAACGACTTGTTATTTACTAGCAAACTGTACTATCGTTGTTTAATATGTAACTTTTGTTTACATTGATAATTTTTGGGAAATAGTCCTTTGGTTGTTAATGCATTTTTAGTTTTAAGGTAATTTTTGTATCGTATTATTTTTTGATGCTTCATAGCTTTTGCTTCTTTGGTGCAAGTAAACCTTGGATGTGCTTTCTCAGGGAGCCAAGGGGTTTTGGGTTTGTTAAGTTTCGATATCCTGAAGATGCATCTGAAGCAAAGCTGCAGATGAACCATCAAATTATTGGAGGACGTGAAATTTCAATTGTGTTTGCTGAAGAAAATAGAAAAACACCTCAGGATATGAGGACGAGTGCTCGAATAAGGTATGGGTTCTCTTGTTTCCTCTAAAAGGTACTCGGTTCTAGTGAATGAAATGGTAGCTTACCCCCATTTCTGGCCAGCAGCGGAAGCGGAAGATACAATGGTAACAGTAGAGGACGCTCTCCACCAAGATCTCCAAGACGTCGGTACAGATGTCAGTTTTCAAATAGACGACACTATTGAATTTAAGATCTGTTTGTCTTTTGCATATCCTCATAATTATGGCATCATGATGGACCTATTATTCGTGTACATTGCTAATGTTTCTGCTTTTCTCCTCCTTGACAGCATATTCACGGTCCTCATCACCAAGGCACGATTCAAGGTTTGAAGTTATTTTTATGTTTTTATGTTTATATATATATATATATATATATATATATATATATATATATATAGTTTATGCTCTAGGAAAGTGATGGGTATTATAGTTTTTTTGTGGCGTTCTTTACACGTGTGTATGGAAGTATTTATTTCTCCAAACTACTACGTGATGCAGAATCAGATGCAGCCTGATTTGACATATTCCTCTATGTTTCATGGTTCTTAGACTCTGTTGCTATTACATTTATTTTCAGATCCTTGTGGCTCTACTTCATCCTGATTATTTTTTTATTGATTCTTCATTGCCCCATTTTGCAGTAAAATGTAAAATTAATTTGATAAGCGGTTGATGGCACCTTGGGTTCATGCTTTGTCTGAAAGTCCATGTTTTAGATTTTCGTTTGAAGTTTCTGTTGATATAACAAACGATGAAGTCTTCCAAAAGGGGACAAAATGCGTTTAATTTCTGAATGATGTGATCTCTTACGGATAATGTGGTCAACAGTTTATTTGCTTTGCTATAAATATTTTGTAGCTGCTGATAATATTATATACACTTGTCTTTAGCCCTCCAGGGACTCTTTGCCATATGTGTACTTTTGATCGCTTAGTTTATGATCTTGCTTTTGATTCAAGCTCCCAATGCTATGAAAGAACGCTTGCTATTTTATTTTTGGCATCCAAGTTTTCATACGTTTGTCTCCATTTGAAAACTCATTATAAAGAGCAGCTTTATTTAAATTGATGCGAGTATGTAGACTTCTTCTTAGTTTTTGTTACATGTTTAAGTTTCAAGTTTTTTTTCTTTTTGATTGTCTTGGTGTTATATGGTTGGAACTAAAAAATTCTTGTTATCATTCCTAGTTTACAGGGTTTCTTTGAATGACATGTTTTTTTTTATTTTCAATAATTTGTTATTGGGAGTCTCTATCCTCAAATAAATGCCCTTAAGAAGCTGAAATTTTTATTAAGGCTTGTTATACATGTGCTTGTCTGCTGCTTTAAGGTCGCCCTTGAATGGATCCGATTAACTTGGCGGTATTGCTCATGCAGATCATTATATTGAAAAAAGATAAAGAATGATTGGATTGTAAAGACTTTAAAGTGATTGAGAGATCCAAAGATTTTGCCTCTTAGTTTCCCATCTTTTGAAGCTATCCCTGAAGTGGTCATCGTTGATTAATCTTCAACGACATAATTCCCCTTGATCACATGGTTTGCTAGATGATCAACAAATCCCTAATATAGAATTTTTTTCCATTTAATATTGAAGTTTATTTATCTTGCTTTTGTATACCATCCAGTTACAAAGATATTAAAGCTTATAGTTACAAAAGATAAAGGACTGGTGATCTGCAAAAAGCCTGGGAGGTGAAAAGCCTTTTATGCTAGAGCATGGAAGTTAATTCTCCATTGCTATCATACATTTGTTCAAAATAAAGGAATGGTTCTATGAAAGATGTGGCAAAGAGCTCGGAAAGTGTATGGACCAAAGAAACTATCATAAATTTGTTCAGTATCTATGGAGTATGGAAAAATTCAGGTAACATTAATGTTCCCATTATGTAGATTCTGAATACGAAGAACCGTGAAGTATTTCGACCTCCAAATAATGGTCTATAATCTTACTCCATTATACTGTTTTCCGTTGAATTATCACAGTTCTGCTCTGTTTTGCGTAGGCTCTTTTGTGTATTGAATTCAGTAACCTCTCAGATTTGCTTTTGTTTGTTTGTTATATGGGTAGTATGGTTTTATCATGTGATCAATTTTGTGCCTCTCATATGAATCTGCTTTCTTCTTACACTACTGAATCTCTGCATCTTTAGAGGACGTGATAGGTCCACTCGGGATGAGTACTACTCTCCGCCAAGATCCCGCACTCCTCCAGGCGATGATGGTCATTACAAATCGCCAAAACGATCACCAAGTCCCGAGGCAAATGTTCCACACTCAAGGTCCCGCTCCTACAGGTGAGCTTAAATTTTCTTTTTCTCTCTATTATGGCAATTGCCCTTTTCAAATAATAAATTGTAATCTATATTTTTCTGATTGTCCAAAGCAGTCCTCGTTGATTCTGACAACGCTGGTGATAGAGCAAATCATCTGCTTCTTATGTAGTTGTAGTAGTACTACTATCTGGTAAAGCTTTTTTGGTTGTCTGCTGCTGTATTTCAAGCGGAAGTTCAATAGCCTTAGAGACAGCAGTTAAGCATGAATGGCCGTCTTTGTTATGTAGTCGAGTATTGAGTTGGTTTGCTCTGAAAACTGTTTAGTACCCTTTACTTTTGAGAGTCTATATACACTTTTTAATTATGTCGTATAACGGTATGTTTTTGCACTCTAGGATCCTTATAATCTGTTTTTTAACAGGCCTGTTCGTTATCCAAAATTGTGTGATATTTTGATTGAATTGGTTGGTTCACTTGAATTCATCATTTATAACAGATTTAGGTTTTTGTTTGGGATAACTTTCTTACTGTTTTATTTTTCAAATGATAATCATAATTTTCATCTGATCATTATTTTTTTGCTGCATAAAAAAATATATTAAGAAGTTGCTTTCTATAATAATTACTTTCTCAAAGGTAACTTTACAATGCGATAACAAAGCCATCTCAAATGAAACATTAGAGTTCATTTGATACGGCTGCAATTTTTTATAAATGCGATTGTAAAGTTGTTGTAGGAAAAATAAATTTTTTGAAAGCAGTTATAAAAAGTAGTGTTCCATTACAAAAATTTATTGAAAGTAATGAAAATACGCTAACCAAATAAAAATTGTGATAAAAATAAAATAATAAAAAAGCTATCCTAAATGAAACCTTAAGTGTATTTGATTGAGAATTCTAAATATCAGTGGATGTGTTAGTGAACTGCCTCTGTGGAAGCGATCAGTTCAACTTCCAGCCTTCGCAATCCTACTGCTGCATATTTATTATTGTATTTGCAATCGATTAAATTTATTTTTTTTTCAGCAAAAATAAAAACTATATGCTCATATCAATCATAATTTAAATGTAAATAGTTTTTTAGAAAAAATTTAAATTTGAATATCAAGCATAGGATGCCAATGTTATGTGGAAAAAAGTGGCTAGTTATATTAAGAATATTGCAAAAGATGTGCTTGGAGTTTCAAAAGGAAAAGCTCCTAATAGTAAAAATAGTTGGTGGTGGAATCCAAATGTGCAAGAAAAGATTAAAAATAAGAAGATTTGTTATAAAAATTGGTTTAATTGTAAAAATTCTGATAATTGGAAAATATATAAAGAGGCACGTAAGGAATCTAAGAAAGTAATATGCGATGCAAAGAGTTTAGCTTTTAGTGATTTATATAATAGATTAGATACTAAGGAGGGAGAAAGATATATGTATAAGCTAGCCAAACAAAGAGATAGGAGTAGTAAGGATTTAGTTCAAGTGAAGTGTATTAAGGATGAAGATCAAAAAGTACTTTTTTTAGAAGATGATATTCAACAAAGGTGGATGAGATATTTTGCTAAACTTTTTAATGAAGAATGTGAAAATAAAATTGACTGTAGTGATCTTAGCACCCTAAATGAAAATAAAGATTTATGTTTTTATCGGCGTATTAGTAAAACCGAAGTTAGAGAGGCTTTGAAGAAAATGAAGGGTGGAAAAGCTGTTGGACCTGATGATATTCCAATAGAGGTGTGGAAATGCTTAGGAGATGAAGGAATTTCTTGGCTTACTAAACTTTTTAATACTGTTTTGAAGACTAAAAAGATCCCAGATGAGTGGAGAATGAGTGTGTTAATCCCTATTTTTAAGAATAAAGGTGATGCACAAGATTGTGCGAATTATAGAGGAATTAAGTTAATGTGTCATACTTTAAAACTATGGGAACGAGTTATGGAGCATAGGTTGCGGCGTGATACTAATGTTTCTCAAAATCATTTTGGATTCATGCCGGGTAGGTCTACTATGGAAGCCATACATTTATTAAGAGGTTTGATGGAGAAATATAGAGAGAATAAGGAGGATTTACATATGATATTTATTGATTTAGAAAAAGCATATGATAAAGTTCCAAGAGAAGTGCTATGGAGAGTTCTTGAAAAGAAAAGAGTTAATAACGCTTATATTCAAATCATTAAAGATATGTATGCAGGAGCTATTACTTGTGTTCAAACACAAGGTGGTTTGACCAAGTTTTTCCCTATTTCGGTTGGATTACATCAAGGATCAGCCTTAAGCCCATATCTTTTTGCTTTAGTCATGGATGTTCTCACTAGACATTTGCAAGAGGATGTACCTTGGTGTATGCTTTTTGCTGATGATATTCTTCTTGTTGATAAGACTAGAGAGGGAGTTGAAGGTAAACTAGAATTGTGGAGGTCAACTTTAGAGTCTAAAGGTTTTCGCTTGAGTAGATCTAAAACAGAATATATGGAGTGTAATTTTAGTAATAATAGACCTAGTGAGGGCATTGTGACTTTGGCCGATCAAGTCATTAATAAGAGTACACGTTTTAGATATCTTGGATCTATTGTTCAGAGTGATGGTGATATAGATGGGGATATTATCAGCAGAATCCAAGTTGGATGGTTGAAGTGGAGGAATGCATCAGGCTTATTGTGTGATAGAAAAGTACCTCTCAAACTTAAGGGAAAATTCTATAAGATGGTGGTGAGACCTGCAATGCTTTATGGTGCCGAATGTTGGCCATTAAAAGAGAAGCATAATTCTAAGTTAAGTGTTGCAGAGATGAGGATGCTCAGGTGGATGAGTGGCTTTACCCTTAGAGATAGGATACGAAATGAGCATATTCGTGAAAAGGTTGGAGTAGCTCCAGTGGAAGATAAGATTAGAGAGAGTCGCCTTAGATGGTTTGGTCACGTAAAACGGCGGCCTCCCGATGACCCGGTTAGGAAAGTAGAGGTCTTAGATTTGACTTATGTTAAGAAAGGTAGAGGTAGACCTAAAAAGACTTGGTTAGAAAATATTAAAAATGATCTTTCTTTATTAGATTTAAACGAGAATTTGACTTTTAACAGGACACAATGGAGAAAAAGGATTCATGTAGCCGACCCCACGTAGTGGGATAAAGGCTTGATGTTGTTGTTGTTGTTGTTTGAATATCAAGCATAATTAATTTAAATATTTCATATTATATGTTAAATAAATTAGTATGGATAAAACATTTTTAAATGCATGATGTGGAAAATTTTTGCTTGCGGTGTTGTTGTAAGGTGCTAGCACTTAGATTTATCATGTGACATTTATAATTATTGACTCAGATAATAATGAATTATGACTGTATTTTATGAGTAGGCTGAGGGAATCAATAGGCATAGGAAAAAAAAAATGGTGTTCGTCTCTAATCGGCACGATAATATTGCCAAGGCATTGTCAACTATTATTTTAGAAGCACACAATGGAGCTTGCACTTGTCATGTGGCAATGAATATCACTACAAAAAATTCAAAGCTGATAATTATTATGAGTATCACTTGGCTACTATGTCTTGCAAAAAAGTTGAGTTCTACAGGCACTTTAATAAAATATGTGTTAAGAGCCCAACCATAGCATCTTAACTTTGAGAAAAAAGTTGGCTTTTGAATGATGGGCTAGTGCTTTCTTCCTTGTAAATAAAAATAACTTGATGAAAATCGGCTTTTTTTAGAGCTTCAATAATGTCTCAAAGAGTGCATGTTACCATCCACTAACTACTTTGTTAGAATTTTTAAGGCGTACAATAAAAAAATGATTATTTTGTTGAAGTAATATTATAGTGAACATAAAAATTATTGTAGCATAGGTAATAAAAAAAACATTAGGGAAACTCCAAAATAAAGCTTTGTTGCATGACGGAACATTCACGGCGGTAGAGAGACATAGAATTTAATGTTCTAGTTTTGTATAAAGATCAAGCACAAACACAGATAAGAAAGTGGGGTGCAAAAGTCATAAGAGACATCATAATTTTTATGTGAAAAATCATGGGGTCTCGCCCTATTGAAATGATTACACTAGTGTTTGACAATGATTAAAAATGATGCCCTTCCTCGAGGGAAGGTATTGGAAGAAACCAATGACATGAGAGCTGTGAACGTTGGCTTATTTGTTTGGCCAGTATGACTAGCGTTGGGAAACATAGGTCAGGGACCATAGTTGAGCGGTTGAGGTCAGAGAGATCATAGACGATTAGTGGAAGAGGTTAGAAGTATTGTAGTCGACTTGCGATGGAGGTCGGAGGAATCGTAGTCTGGCGATAAATGTCGAAAGATATGTGTCAAGTAGGGGTGTCAATATTGGACCCGACCCGAAAACCCGATCCGAACCCGAACCGAAAATTTCGGGTTTGGGTTGACCCGAACCCGAAGCGGGTCGGGTTCGGGTCCGGAAAACCGACCCGTTTGTAATATCTTTATTTTCATTTAGGGTGATAAGGTCACTACAGTCAATTTTATTTTCACATTCTTCATTAAAAAGTTTAGCAAAATATCTCATTAAAAATCATCTTCTAAAAAAAGTACTTTTTGATCTTCATCCTTAATACACTTCACTTGAACTAAATTCTTACTACTCCTATCTCTTTGTTTGGCTAACTTATACATATATCTTTCTCCCTCATTATTATCTAATCTATTATATAAATCACTGAAAGCTAAACTCTTTGCATCGCATATTGTTTTCTTAGATTCCTTACGTGCCTCTTTATATAATTTCCAATTATCATAATTTTTACAATTAAACTAATTTTTATAACAAATCTTCTTATTTTTAATCTTTTCTTGCACATTTAGATTCCACAATCAACTATTTTTACTATTAGGAGCTTTTTCCTTTGAAACTCCAAGCAAATCTTTTGCAATATTCTTAATATTACTACTCTTTTTCCCACATAACATTAGCATCCTCATGCACAGATAAAATCTTAAGATCTAAAATCTTACTCTCAAAAATATTTTTATTAATATTCTTTGAATGCCCCCATCTAATCCTAGAAAATCGTTTTATTTTATTTTTTATTTTCTTCCCCATTATCTTCTAGTCCAAAACTAATAAACGATGTTGGGTACATAAGTTTTCACCCGGAATAACTTTACAATCTTTACAATCTAAGCGATCTAATTTTGTTATAAGAAAATAATCAATCTGAGTTGTACTATATCCATTTTTATAAGTAATGAGATGCTCATTCCTTTTCTTAAATAAGGTATTAGCAATTAAAAAATCATAAACTAAACAAAAATTTATATTGGACTTACCACCTTCATTTGTTATTCCAAACCCATGGCCACCATGAATGCTTTTAAAATCATTTTCCTCTCTACCAACATGTCCATTTAAATCTCCTCCAATAAAATTTTTTTCTTCAAGAGGTATCTTTTGTATTAATTCTTCTAAGTCATTCTAAAATTTTAATTTTGAATCCATATCCAAACCCACTTGAGGAGCATAAGCACTTATAATGTTAACAATCTTAGCATCAACAATAATCTTTAAAGCTATAATTTTATCTCCAATTCTATTAATATTTATAACATTATCCTTCAAACTCTTATCTAAAATTATGCCTACACCATTTCTAGTACGACTCCTACCCGAATACTAAAGTTTAAACCATAAACTATCAATCTCCTTAGCCTTTTCTCCAACCCATTTAGTTTCCTGAATGCACAGAATATTTATCTTCCTATGAATCATAATATCTATTAATTCCATTAATTTTCCTATAAGGGAACCTATATTCCAACTTTCTATCCTAATTTTAGTTTCATGGACTAGCTTCTTTGCCCACATCCGTCCTTGATGTGGGAACCCTTGCCTATTTAACACTACACACGGGCGGCGATGCAACGGCCCTTGCACACTTGTCGCTGTATTCAGGCCATACAGCACGTCACTTCCAAGGGACGCCCTAGCATTAACACAATTTCTTAAAGGATTCATATCATTATTATTCGACAAGTTTTACGTTGACTATCGACTACCTAACGCAACCCTCCACTTTTCTCATCCAGGACTTGGGACCTGACAACGACAATGTTAATTGAAAGCATGCACAAGCTTATAAAAATTAATAATAACAACATGTAGCTACATTATCATAGGTAGACATATTATTTCCTTTAATGAGAGAAATATCACACTTTGCACTTTGACTTATAAGCATATTGCATTTTCTTTAAAGCATATAAATATTATAACTATAGGAAAATCATCTATTACCAGCGGATCTTTCCGACGAAAATTGCTAATTTTTCAACAGATTTGGTCTTTTCCGGCGACTTTTTGGCGAAAAATTTTACGCCGATAAAAATCATGTAGGAAAATTAAAATCGACGAAAATATCTAGCAAAAAAATTTTTCGGTGGCATTCAGGCAGTAAATTTCCTCTGAAAGCATTTTCGGCGAAAAATTTTTAGCAGAAAAATTCTGACAGAAAAATAGAAAAAAAATTAAAAAAAATTTTGTTGTCCTCATATTTTACTACAATTTCATGCTTCATTACTTAATATAAAATATACATAAGAAGAATAAGAAAGTAATAAATTACTTTGTGTTTTTTTTTCAAAAATATTTTCAATTAGAAAAATATTTATATAATCATATCATACCTCATTTTAAGCTTGAACTATAAAAATTTACATGTGGTCATTCATACCTGAATATTTTACTGTAAAACTACTCAACCAAATTGAAGAAACTTTAATGCATTTTGCCCTTCATTTTTGATTAGTTGTAATTGTATATGTTGAGAAATGCTAAATTTATTTTTAAAACTAAAATTATATTTCTTACCCCTTCGACAAGTTGCCTCCTCTATTATGACACCTAGTTCCCTTTTTCACTTGCAATTACCTACACAATCCAAATTTTCTCAAAGCCTATAATTTCTACAATTCATATTTTATAATAAATTTAATAAAATCAAATCATTCCAAATAACAGGTTACCTCACAACTAGAACCTCCCCTCCTCATATACCAATTGAAATTCTAAATAACATTTGGGTATCTAAATTACAAACTTTACAAAGAATTGAAAATATACAATACAACTAAAATCTTACCTTTTTTTTTCTTTCTTTCCTCAAACTCTCTCTTCTCCCTTCTTCCTTCCTTCCTTCCTTTGATTCTTACTCCACTGAATATATCACTCCTCCCTCACGGCAGCTCCAACATCCTAACTGAATGTCTGCCTCCGCTTTTCTTCCACCCTCAGAACCTGCAACACCTACCGAGCTGAAGCCAGGTGCGGATCTACAGTGAGGATCCTAGGGGCACGGGCCCCTACTGACTCAATAAAATCCCACTAGGCTCACCTGAGTTGCATCCGGCTCGAGCTTGACTTATGAGCTTACCTCACTGTAGAAGTTGGAACGCCTGCTCAACGGCTTGGCTCGTTGGAGAAAGAGATCGTGAGCTTAACTCAGGATCCATTGACGAGCAACCCGCTAGAGAAGAAGATGAAATATTTGCTTTTTTATTCGGAGAATAGATTGATAGGCTTTTAAAAAATATATTTAATTTTTTTTTCAAATAACAACTAGCTGGTAGCTTTTCAAAAAAAAAAAAGAAAAAAGATGTTGGGGGCAACAATTTGCTTTAAATGCAATTAATATTTTGTATTTTTTGGCTACACTAGAAGCAACGGATTTCTTTAAATAGTACAAGTTTTTTATTTTTTTAATATAATATTAAACGAGCCCAGCTCACAAGCTGATGAGCCGAGTCTCATCAAGTTCGAATTCGAGCTCGTTTAATATATAAGCTATCGAGTTAGACTCTCGAGCTCATTACTGAATTGAGTTCAAGCTGGCTCACGAGGCAGTTCGGCCAACTTACACCCGTAATCAAGATATTATTTTACCCTGAAATATTAAATTTAAAGGCAAAAAAAGACCACAAAAAATAATGGGAGTATTTTAAAATAATTAATTTGTGCCCCCACTAATTATAATTTTTGGCTCTGCCCTTGGCTGAAGCATGAGTGAATGGGAGAGCAGGACATGAAATTGCTATAATGCTTACTCAGAAAAATCTCCCAACAATTGATTCATCCATAAATAGTTGCATGCATCACGTAGTGGATGATTGAGTGGAAAGTTAATTAATATATTAGTTACTATTAAGGCTGGTGCTTAAATTAAGTATAGTAAATATTAATATAATAATTAATAGTTTGTATTAACTATTAACAGAAATAATTTAGTAATAACACTAAATTACACTTTTAGTTAATTAACACTTTAATTATCAACATCAACATCATCAAGCCTTTATCCCACTATGTGGGGTCGGTTACATGAATCTTTTTTCTCCATTGTGTCCTGCTAAAAGTCAAATTCTCATTTAAATCTAATAAAGAAAGATCATTTCTAATATTTTCTAACCAAGTTTTTTTAGGTCTATCTCTACCTTTCTTAACATAAGTCAAATCTAATGCCTCTACTTTCCTAACCGGGTCATGGGGAGGCCGCTGTTTTATGTGACCAAACCATCTAAGGTGAATCTCTCTAATCTTATCTTCCACTGGAGCTACTCCAACCTTTTCACGTGTATGCTCATTTCGTATCCTATCTCTAAGGGTAAAGCCACTCATCCACCTGAGCATCCTCATCTCTGCAACACTTAACTTAGTATTATGCTTCTCTTTTAATGGCCAACATTCGGCACCATAAAGTATTGCGGGTCTCACCACCATCTTATAGAATTTTCCCTTAAGTTTGAGAGGTGCTTTTCTATCAGACAACAAGCCTGATGCATTTTTCCACTTCAACCATCCAACTTGAATTCTGCTGATAATATCTCCATCTATTTCACCATCACTCTGAACAATAGATCCAAGATATCTAAAATGTGTACTCTTATTAATGACTTGATCGCCCAAAGTCACAATCCCCTCACTAGGTCTATTACTACTAAAATTATACTCCATATATTCCGTTTTAGATCTACTCAAGCAAAAACCTTTAGACTCTAAGGTTGACCTCCGCAATTCAAGTTTACCTTCAACTCCCTCTCTAGTCTTATCAACAAGAAGAATATCATCAGCAAAAAGCATACATCAAGGTAAATTCTCTTGCAAATGTCTAGTGAGAACATCCATGACTATAGCAAAAAGATATGGGCTTAAAGATGATCCTTGATGTAATCCAACCGAAATAGGAAAATACTTGGTCAAACCACCTTGTGTTTGAACACAAGTAATAGCTCCTACATACATATCTTTAATGATTTGAATATAAGCGTTATTAACTCCTTTCTTTTCAAAAACTCTCCATAGCACTTCTCTTGGAACTTTATCATAACTTTTTCTAAATCAATAAATATCATATGTAGATCCTCCTTATTGTCTCTATATTTCTCCATCAAACCTCTCAATAAATGTATGGCTTCCATAGTAGACCTACCTGGCATGAATCCAAATTGATTTTGAGAAATATTAGTATCACGCTGCAACCTACGCTCCATAACTCGCTCCCATAGTTTTAAAGTATGACACATTAACTTAATTCCTCTCTAATTCGCATAATCTTGTGCATCACCTTTATTCTTAAAAATAGGGATTAACACACTCATTATCCACTCATTTTGCATCTTTTTAGTCTTCAAAACAATATTAAAAAGTTTAGTAAGCCAAGAAATTCCCTCATCTCCTAAGCATTTCCACACCTCTATTGGAATATTATCAGGTCCAACAACTTTTCCACCCTTCATTTTCTTTAAAGCCTCTCTAACTTCGGCTTTACTAATACGCCGATAAAAACAGAGATCTTTATTTTCATTTAGGATGCTAAGGTCACTACAGTAAATTGTATTTTCATATTCTTCATTAAAAGGTTTAACAAAATATCTCATCCACCTTTGTTGTATATCATCTTCTAAGAAAAGTACTTTTTGATTTTCATTCTTAATACACTTCACTTGAACTAAATCCTTACTACTCCTATCTCATTGTTTGGCTAACTTTAATTATCATTTAACAAGAATTAAAAGTAATTATAATTTAAACTTTAAGAAAAAATAAAGATTCAAAACTAATGTGATAATTTCCACACATTTTCGAAGAACTTAATATTTCGAGTATAGTTTAATGAAGTGAAACATTATATTTTTACCTGAAACTTTTGGGTATTATAATTTTTTCCTCCTTATTAGAATTTCATTCTCGAAATTCAACTTTTCATACTTCTCAAAAAAAGTAAGGAAACTTCTTACTCATATCTGTCACTTTTTTCCATGTAGCCTCGTTCACCAATTTCACTTTTACATAAGGAATTACTCTACTTCTCAATTTATAAACATCATTTTCTAAAATCCTTTTAGGCTTCTCTATATATATCAAATTACTCTGTTGCTCAATTTCATATTGTGGAATTCTCATTTTCATCTATAATCCATTTTTTTTATTGATACATAAAAATATTATGCACCTAAGGCATGTCAGCAAGTAGTGTTAGCATGTACACAACCTTTTCCACTCTTTTAATGATTTCAAATGGGTTAATATATCTAGGATTCTGTTTTCCTCGGTCAAATCTAGAAATGACCTTCATTGGTCTAACTTTTAAGAACACAAATTCATCCACTTCAAATTCTATTATTTTATGCTTGAGGTCATTGTATTTATACTGTAGATTCTGGGCTGCTTTTAATCTGTCTCGAACTAATCTTACTTTTTAGTGGCTTGATCAACTAATTACGGACCTAGTAACTGTCTTTCTCCAATTTCAACTCAACTCAATAAAATTTTGCATTTTCTGCCATACAAGGCCTCATATGGTGCCATCTTGATGCTAGATTGGTAGATGCTATTATAAGTGAATTCTATCAATGAAATATGATCCTCCAAGCTACCTCCAAAATCCAGAATACATAATCTCAGCAGATCTTCTAGCATTTGAATTGCTCTTTCTGATCAACCATCAATCTGCGAGTGAAAAGCTATACTAAATTGTAGTTTGGTGCCCAAACTTTCATGAATACCCTTCCATAATTTAGATGTAAAATGATCATCTTTGTCAGATACAATAACCTTAGGAATTCCATGTAATTTGATGTTTTCTTTCAAAACTAACTTAGCTAATTTCTCTACCAAATCAATCTGATGGATAAGAAAGAAGTGTGATAATTTTGTTAGTCTATCAATCACAATCCAAATGCAGTCTTCTCCTTGCCTTGATTGGGGAAATTCTATAACAAAATCCATTACTATATCTTCTCAATTCTATTTTGGTATTGACAAAGATTGCAACACACCACTAGGTTTCTAATGTTCAACTTTAACAACATGACCTTCTCATATTTTATCACATATTATGCTATACCTCTTTTCATTCCAAGCCACCAAAATAATGCTTTTAAATCTTTATACATCTTTGTGTTTTCTAGATGGATTGAATAGCCTGAGTTATGAGCTTCATATAAAATCTTCTGAATTAGGCCTGATCCCTTTGGTGTTTATAAGTGCATATTACTTCTAGTTCCTCCTTGCTCATTCATATTGAAATCCTTTCTTTTGTCTTATTTCCATTGATCAATAAACTTCTAGAATTTAGAGTTAGTCCTTTGGGCCTCTCTGACTTTTTCCTCCAAGGTAGGGTAAATAATCATCTGATTTAAGCTACCTGAATCCGGAGCACTCATTATTATGACTTCTAGCTGTAAGGCTTCCATATCTTTAATTTATCCTTCCTCTTGAGTTAAGATCCAATTTTTCTGTCCTCCAAATTTTCTGTTTAAGGCATCCACCACCACATTAGTCTTATTTGAACAATATTGTATGTTGAGATCAAAATCTTTTATCAATTCCAATAATTTTCTCTGTCTTAAACTTAATTCTTTCTGAGTGAAAATATATTTTAATCTTTTATGATCTATAAATATTTTGCATCTTACACCATACAAATAATATATCCACGTCTTTAAAGCAAAGACAACTTTAGCCAACTCTAAGTTGTGTGGGAACTTGGAATATAGGTTCCCTTACAGGAAAATTAATGGAATTAATAGATGTTATGATTCATAGGAAGATAAATATTCTGTGCATTCAAGAAACTAAATGGGTTGGAGAGAAGGCTAAGGAGATTGATAGTTTAGGATTTAAACTTTGGTATTCGGGTAGGAGTCGTACTAGAAATGGTGTAGGCGTGATTTTAGATAAGAGTTTGAAGGATAATGTTATAAATATTAATAGAATTGGAGATAGAATTATAGCTTTAAAGATTATTGTTGATGCTAAGGTTGTTAACATTATAAGTGCTTATGCTCCTCAAGTGGGTTTGGATATGGATTCAAAATTAAAATTTTGGAATGACTTAGAAGAATTAATACAAAAGATACCTCTTGAAGAAAGAGTTTTTATTGGAGGAGATTTAAATGGGCATGTTGGTAGAGAGGTAGATGATTTTAAAAGCATTCATGGTGGCCATGGTTTTGGAACGACAAATGAAGGTGGTAAGTCTATTTTAGATTTTTGTTTAGCTTATGATTTTTTAATTGCTAATACCTTATTTAAGAAAAGGAATGAGCATCTCATTACTTATAAAAATGGATATAATACAACTCAGATTGATTATTTTCTTATAAGAAAATTAGATCGTTTAGATTGCAAAGATTGTAAAGTTATTCCGAGTGAAAATTTATGTACCCAACATCGTTTATTAGTTTTGGACTTGAAGATAATGGGGAAGAAAATAAAAAATAAAGTAAAACGATTTCCTAGGATTAGATGGGGACATTTAAAGAATATTAACAAAAATATTTTTGAGAGTAAGATTTTAGATCTTAAGATTTTGTCTGTGCATGAGGATGCTAATGTTATGTGGGAAAAAGTAGCTAGTTATATTAAGAATATTGCAAAAGATGTGCTTGGAGTTTCAAAAGGAAAAGCTCCTAATAGTAAAAATAGTTGGTGGTGGAATCCAAATGTGCAAGAAAAGATTAAAAATAAGAAGATTTGTTATAAAAATTGGTTTATTTGTAAAAATTCTGATAATTGGAAAATATATAAAGAGGCACGTAAGGAATCTAAGAAAGTAATATGCGATGCAAAGAGTTTAGCTTTTAGTGATTTATATAATAGATTAGATACTAAGGAGGGAGAAAGATATATGTATAAGCTAGCCAAACAAAGAGATAGGAGTAGTAAGGATTTAGTTCAAGTGAAGTGTATTAAGGATGAAGATCAAAAAGTACTTTTTTTAGAAGATGATATTCAACAAAGGTGGATGAGATATTTTGCTAAACTTTTTAATGAAGAATGTGAAAATAAAATTGACTGTAGTGATCTTAGCACCCTAAATGAAAATAAAGATTTATGTTTTTATCGGCGTATTAGTAAAACCGAAGTTAGAGAGGCTTTGAAGAAAATGAAGGGTGGAAAAGCTGTTGGACCTGATGATATTCCAATAGAGGTGTGGAAATGCTTAGGAGATGAAGGAATTTCTTGGCTTACTAAACTTTTTAATACTGTTTTGAAGACTAAAAAGATGCCAGATGAGTGGAGAATGAGTGTGTTAATCCCTATTTTTAAGAATAAAGGTGATGCACAAGATTGTGCGAATTATAGAGGAATTAAGTTAATGTGTCATACTTTAAAACTATGGGAACGAGTTATGGAGCATAGGTTGCGGCGTGATACTAATGTTTCTCAAAATCAATTTGGATTCATGCCGGGTAGGTCTACTATGGAAGCCATACATTTATTAAGAGGTTTGATGGAGAAATATAGAGAGAATAAGGAGGATTTACATATGATATTTATTGATTTAGAAAAAGCATATGATAAAGTTCCAAGAGAAGTGCTATGGAGTGTTCTTGAAAAGAAAAGAGTTAATAACGCTTATATTCAAATCATTAAAGATATGTATGCAGGAGCTATTACTTGTGTTCAAACACAAGGTGGTTTGACCAAGTATTTCCCTATTTCGGTTGGATTACATCAAGGATCAGCCTTAAGCCCATATCTTTTTGCTTTAGTCATGGATGTTCTCACTAGACATTTTCAAGAGGATGTACCTTGGTGTATGCTTTTTGCTGATGATATTCTTCTTGTTGATAAGACTAGAGAGGGAGTTGAAGGTAAACTAGAATTGTGGAGGTCAACTTTAGAGTCTAAAGGTTTTCGCTTGAGTAGATCTAAAATGGAATATATGGAGTGTAATTTTAGTAATAATAGACCTAGTGAGGGCATTGTGACTTTGGCCGATCAAGTCATTAATAAGAGTACACATTTTAGATATCTTGGATCTATTGTTCAGAGTGATGGTGATATAGATGGGGATATTATCAGCAGAATCCAAGTTGGATGGTTGAAGTGGAGGAATGCATCAGGCTTATTGTGTGATAGAAAAGTACCTCTCAAACTTAAGGGAAAATTCTATAAGATGGTGGTGAGACCTGCAATGCTTTATGGTGCCGAATGTTGGCCATTAAAAGAGAAGCATAATTCTAAGTTAAGTGTTGCAGAGATGAGGATGCTCAGGTGGATGAGTGGCTTTACCCTTAGAGATAGGATACGAAATGAGCATATTCGTGAAAAGGTTGGAGTAGCTCCAGTGGAAGATAAGATTAGAGAGAGACGCCTTAGATGGTTTGGTCACGTAAAACGGCAGCCTCCCGATGACCCGGTTAGGAAAGTAGAGGTATTAGATTTGACTTATGTTAAGAAAGGTAGAGGTAGACCTAAAAAGACTTGGTTAGAAAATATTAAAAATGATCTTTCTTTATTAGATTTAAACGAGAATTTGACTTTTAACAGGACACAATGGAGAAAAAGGATTCATGTAGCCGACCCCACGTAGTGGGATAAAGGCTTGATGTTGTTGTTGTTGTTGTTGTAAGTTGTGTGGGATAATTTTTTTCTTGAGGCTTCAACTATCTAGAAGAATATGTAATCACCTTTTTATTTTACATTAAAATACATCCCAACCCTTTTAAGGAAGCATCATTTTATAATTAAAATACCTCAGTTCCAGATAAATTGTTAATACTGGTACAAATGTTAAACACTTCCTTAATTCCAAAAAAAATTTGTTCATATTCATCAGTCTATTCAAATTTAACATCCATTCGTGTTAACCTGGATAAAAAGTCAAAGCATTTGAGAAATGCCCTTTAAAAATCTTTTATAATAACCTGCTAATCCAAAAAAGCTCTTAACTTCAATTACATTAGTTGGCCTTGGCCATTATATAACTGCTTTCAACTTTTATGAATCTAATGATATGCCTTTACCACTAAGAATATGCCCCAAGAAAGCAATTTTTCTCAACCAAAACTTATATTTAAAAAATTTAGCAAATAATTTGTGTTGCCTCAATAATCCCAGGATAATTCTCAAATGATATGTATGCACTTCATTATTCTTAGAGTAAATCAAAATATCATCAATAAAAATTATTCTAAATTGATTAAGATAAAGCTTGAAAATTCTATTAATCATATCCATAAATACAACTGCGACATTTATCTGTCCAAATGACATAACTAAAAAACTCATAATGCTCATACCTAGTACCAAAAGCTATCTTCTCAATATCACCAACTTTCACTCTAAGGACATCTCAAATCAATTCTGAAAAATATAGTACATGTTAACTGATCAAATAAATCATCTATCTTAGGGAAAGGGCACTTATTTTTGATGGTCATCTTATTTAACTCTCTGTAATCAATATAGAGCTGCATCGAATCATCCTTCTTCTTAACAAACAACATTGGTGTACTCTAAGGAGATGTATTGGGTCTAATAAAGCTCTTTTCAATCAGTTTTGCTAATTAACTTTTTAATTATTGTAACTTTTTGGTTGCCATTTTATAAGGGGTTTTTATAATTAGGTTTATTCATGTTAAATATTTATGGTAAATTCTACTTCTCTCTTTGGCGGCAAATTATCCAACTCTTTCGAAAAAATATCTACAAATTCATTCACTACATGAATAGAATTTATATCATAAATTATCCCTTTGTTAGCTTCTAATGTTGCCAAGAAATGAATTCACCAAAAAAAGAACTATAGCAAGTAAGTCTGAAATAATGATTGCACCTGTCACTACTTCTGAAGATTCCTTGGCTTCTTTAGAGGTTAAAGCAAAAAACTCGAGTTAGTACCGATCTCATCATTCCCCCTTATGCTTCTCCTTTTACCTTCAATGTTGGTTTGTTCACTTATGGCTTAACACCTATATATTGCTCTGTAATCTGAACAAGTTTTTATTCTCTCGCTCCCTTAACATTTCTCGAACAATTTCTCTTAATATGGCTTGGCTCCCCACATAGATAACATTTCCCTGAATTTAATAGACATTTTTCTAGATGTGACTTTCCATAATTTACACAGGCAGGTATCACACATGAACCTACTTGCTGCTATTATAGACTACAATGATTTTTTTTGCTTTTTACACTGAACATTTGTTATATCAAATGGCATCTTCTTGTTACTAGTCTCCCATTTTTGCGTGACCATATCCATATCATACTCTAGAATTCTAGCACTCTTAACTAGTTCAACAAAATCCTTAATGCGTAAAGAAATTAAATGTTATCTCAATGAATCTCTAAGCCCTTTTAGTAATTTGTAACATTTATCAGTAGGAAAACTGATAAACTATGAAGCATATATCAATAGGGAGGTAAATTCTATTTCAAATTGAATAAGAATCCTAACTCCTTGCATTAAATTTATGAAACTCTCCTGCATTGCCTACCTTGCTGAAGGAGGGACATACAACTCTCTAAAGACTTGTTCAAATTCTTCTCAAGTAATTAGCTCCACATCTCTGCCTTCAATTTTTTTCCAAATGTTTCCCTCCCCACCATCATTCTGCTTTGCCTTCCAATACAAAAATATATAGCTAGTGATACTCATCTGTCACGAGGGCATTTATATTCTCATTTCTGATTATCCAATACTCAACAGCTCTGATATCTACTCCTTTAAATAAATGTGACAGTAGGAGCTACATGTCCTACAAAATACTGCATCTTTTCCATCATTTACATCATCATGTTCATCATTTACATTTGCATCATAATCCCTAACATCATATTGGCAGGGTTAGACACCACTGACACGTTGTCTATTCTAAGAGTACTGCCTTCAGCTGGTGCAATAATTTTAGGACCCTCAGGCATTTTGTCATGCTGAGTTGATTGTCCATTAGTCCCTTCAGGTACCCTTTCAGCTATTATATCTGCAATATATTACCTCATAAAATATGCTTTTATATAATCATGCACACATATTAATTTGTTACTTTTATATGTTAAATGCAAGTGGGATCGAGAGTTAGACTCATTACTAACTTATGGACACTATCAGATTAAATTCTTATCTTAAAACTACTAAATCCTTTTGAGCTTCCATAATTAAAATCCTAAAATCTTAATTCATGCTTTGAAACCACTTTTGTCACACCTCACGACAACCCCATCAACAACGTAGGGTGCAACATAGTAAAGTTCTTCAACATTTAAAACATCATTTTTAACCACCACAGCTATAAAATAGAAGCATTCAAAATATCTTATTTAGATCATGCATATACATTTATAGAACCACTAAGAAATTCAAAATATTCTATATACTTCTGCTGCAGACCACTTATCCAACTATACAACAAAATATAAAATTTTATATTAATTTGAGGCTACTCTGCTTCTACCTTATCATTGCTCTTTCATGTGACAACAGTCATAATAAAAATTTAGTAAGCTATGACTGAATGGGAGAACATTCAGTAGTGGATGGCTGAGTGGAAAATTATTTATATTAATGGACGAACATTAGACAAAATTATTCTAATGCGTATTCCTAAAACCCTCCCAACTGTTGATTCATCCATCAGCGGTTGCATGCATCATGTAGTGGACGGCTGAGTGGAAACTTAAGTTAATTAATATATTAGTTACTATTAGGCTAGTGCTTAAATTAAGTACAGTAAATATTAATATAATAATTAACAGTTTTTATTAACTGTTAACATAAATAATTTAATAATTAAACATAACTAATTTAATAATTAACACTGATATATCGCCAAAAAATTATCTTGATCGGGCACGAATCTTGAGGAAAAACTCAAGTTGGAAACTTCGAAAATTAATTCGGAGACCATTTAAACTCTGATTTTAGCAAGCTTATAGTCGAACTGAGCGTCTCGGAAATACGAATCCAACAACACCAAAGTCGACTCAATCCGAGCCCAAATGAGTCCAAATCAAATACCCGAAGCGCTGTTGGAAGCCTCGAACAGCAATTTGAGTTACCAAACGATCTATGATTTTGACGAGCTTATAGTCGAATCGAGCGGCTCGACGAGACGAATCCAACGAGCCCAAGATCATAGAATTTTGATATCATTAAGACCTTCAAATGCTCAATAAACGGTTCATGATCAAGGGATTCAATATCGGCCGTTCATCCGGATCACTCCTTATTTGCCCATGATCCCTCATCTATTTATGGGCTATGCCACTCTAGAAAAACTATAAATAGCCCCTCATTTCTCTTAAGAGGGGACCCAAGCCAAGAAGCCAAGAAGAGAAGAAGAGAGGAAGAGAAGGAGAAGAAGAAGAAGAAAAGTGTAGGAGGGAATAGCTCCTCCTCGACCACCACCGGAACTTCGCCGGAATTCCGCCGGAACGCCACCGGAGCACCACCGGGCGCCCGAGGGACGCCGGAGCTCTGCCCGACACGGGAGCAACGTCGGAATTCTACCCGACGCCCGAGTGACGCCGGACTTCTTTCCAAGTGACGTCAGAATTCTGCTCGACACCCCGAGTGACGTCGAAACTCTGCTTGTCCTTGTAACTGATACTCATTGTAATCTGATCGTCCTGAATTTAAAGGACGAATCAGCCTTGTGTATTTCAAACAACACTAGTGGAACTTTTTCAACTGGGCGTGGCCCCGTGGTTTTTCCCTTTTCCAGGGCTTTCCACGTAAAAATCCTGGTGTTATTTCATTCTTCTGTTTGTGTGCTGGATATACGTACAACGCTGAGACGGAAATTTAAACTCTATCGCCGCGTATATTTGAGTCCGCAACAGTTTGGCGCCGTCTGTGGGAACATGGTTCCTGACTGGGGGGCAATTTTTGCTCCAACCTCAAAAGGTCATTCTTGCTAACTTCCTTACATCAATTATCGCTGCGTCAATTTCATGAAATCAGATACGGGCTGGGGGGCAACCTTGACTCCAATTATGGTCAAGAAAATTCCTCCAATACTTTCAATATCAAGATGATATTTCAGGCAAGAAACTCCCAGCAAATGCAAAGATGTATCCAATAAAATTTCAAGCCTCATACAGTCCCTAGTCGGACTTCTACTCCTTGGGCAGGGTCTAAATTTTGACCTCAAAAAGGCAGTAACAGTTTAAAGATAGACCATTCTTCACTCTTGATTCGGGATACACATGGCATTCGCTCCCTCCCAATCAAGGCAAAATCAATCCCAGGGGGATTCGATTCGACCTCTTCCACACAGGTTAACGTCATTGAGTAAAGGCTCTGACATACAACCTCGGATAGGTCATACATCCTTGGTGGATTCTCTCGACCTCTTCCACACAGGTTAACGTCTTCGAGCAAGGCTCTGACATACAACCTCGGATAGGTCATACATCCTTGGTGGATTCTCTCGACCTCTTCCATACAGGTTAACATCGTCGAGCAAAGGCTCCGACATACAACCTCGGATAGGTCTCACATCCTTGGTGGATTCTCCCGACCTCTTCCATATAGGTTAACGTCGTCGAGCAAAGGCTCCGACATACAACCTCGGATAGGTCTCACATCCTTGGTGGATTCTCTCGACCTCTTCCATCCAGGTTAACGTCGTCGAGCAAAGGCTCCGACATACAACCTCGGATAGGTCTCACATCCTTGGTGGATTCTCCCGACCTCTTCCATACAGGTTAACGTCGTCGAGCAAAGGCTCCGACATACAACCTCAGATAGGTCTCACATCCTTGGTGGATTCTCCCGACCTCTTCCATACAGGTTAACGTCGTCGAGCAAAAGCTCCGACATACAACCTCAGATAGGTCTCACATCCTTGGTGGATTCTCTCGACCTCCTCCATACAAGTTAACGTCGTCGAGCAAAGGCTCTGACGTACTACCTCGGAAAGGTCTCACATCCTTGGTGGATTCTCTCGACCTTTTCCATACATGTTAACGTCATCAAGCAATGGCTTTGACCTACAGTCTCAAATATGTCAAACATCCTAAAAGGATGTCTCTCACATTCGTTCAGACTAATAATACATCAAAAGCACAAAGCATGTCTTACAGATGCAATAACAATTCAGGTCCCTCTAGGGGACAAATCCTCATTTCATATATAATATCATTGGAGTTACATAAATCCAGATTCAGGAGTACATTTATTCTCACTAGAAGTTGAAATTAAAAAGTACATTGGCATCATCCGTACAAACTAGTATCATCAAGCAATAAGTAACTTTAACACAGTCAAATATCCTTGGTGGATTTAAGTGACTTCTCCCTTACTGCACGCAAGCATCTCCTACAACTGCTCCTTCAAAGAAAGGACATAACTGGATCATCATCAGATCTCCACTCAGTATTAGTGTATTGCCAAAATATTGGCATATCACACTACTTCGGCCCCTTGATCCAGTAATATCTGATGTTGGCACACTTCAGTATGGATGAATATTGCCTTAACACAATGCCACTGGACACCTGCCATCATCGACCCTTCGTCGGATATCTGCCGGCGGTCCTTTACTTTATATCAGCCATCATCGGCTTCTCGTTCAACTGCTGATAGCAGCACCGTTGAACTCTCTCCTTCTGCTCCCAACTTGGTCGTTGACTGCCAATAGACTTCCACCCAATCGTCCATCATCGACAAACTAACATCAAAATTCTATTCGATGCTGAGCTTCCTCCCGTTAGAGGACTTCTACACGTCGCCAGACCCTCGTCGGACTTCAACTCGACGCTAAACTTCTACCCAACGTCGGACTTCTGCCAGTCGTCGGACCCCCGTCGGATATCTACCCGACGCTGTACTTTTACGTGACGTCGGACTTCTGCCTGTCGTCAGATGTTTGTCAGGCTTCTACCCAACACCAAATTTCTACCCGTCGTGGGACTTCTTCTGGCCGACAGATTTTCGTCGGAGTTCTACCCGACGCCGTACTTCTTCCCGCCGTCGAACTTCCACCCGGCCGCTGATCGCCGCCGGACTTCATCCCGACCTTCGTCGGACCACCGCCCGGTCGCGGACCGCCATCGAACTTCAGCCCGACCTTCGTCGGACCACCGCCCGGCCGCTGACCGCCGTCAGACTCTCTCCGACTAAATCTCACCTCCACATGATCTCTTAAAGGAGAGAAATTTCCAACTCCCATTCCGCTCCCCTTCCTGAAAAGGGGAAGCCGCTAACTTCTGCGCAAAAGGAGGGGCGCCGAATCAAGTAGGGAAAATCACCTACTCAACAACAGCGGAAGGCCTCAAAATGCCAGAAGCTAGAGGGGAGAAGAGAGGAAAGCTGCTAACTTCTGCGCAAAGAGAGGGGCGCCGAGTCGAGTGGGGAAAATCACCTACTCAACAACAGCGGAAGGCTTCAAAATGCCAGAAGCTAGAGGGGAGAAGAGAGGAAAGCCGCTAACTTCTGCGCAAAGAGAGGGGCGCCGAGTCGAGTGGGGAAAATCACCTACTCAAAAACAGCGGAAGGCCTCAAAATGCCAGAAGCTAGAGGGGAGAAGAGAGGAAAGCTGCTAACTTCTGCGCAAAAGGAGGGGCGCAGAATCAAGTAGGGAAAGTCACCTACTTAAAAATGACGGAAAGCCTCAGAATGCCAAAAGCTAGAAGGCCAGAAGAAGAGGAAGAAAGGGGCATTTTGTCCCCTACCCCAAGGAGGGTATTTATAGGATGAAATGGGGAGAAAAAGAGAGGGAAAAATTGAAAAAAGAGGGGGAAAATATTTGAAAATTGGAGGGAGGAGGCTTCTAGAAGAAAGTTCGAATTTTTCTGAATTTTTCGGAATTTTTTCGGAATTTTTTGGAATTTTTTCGGATTTTTCGGGATTTTTTAATCCCATGTGGGCCCCACATTTAAAAAAAAATTCAATTGGGGGCAACTGCTGCGCGCCCGCGCGGGCGCCGCCGGCGGCGGCGGCTGCCGGCTGCCGGCTGCCGGCGGCCGGCCGGCCGGTTCGGCCGCCTACACGTTCCCGGGCTCCGATTTCGAGCCCGGACGGTCCAAATCGGACGTTTTTGGGGTCCCCGGACACGTTTTTCGACGTTTCGGACTCAATTTTGACACTTTCGGAGCTCAAAGGGGCCTCTATGATCAAGTTCGAGCAAACATTTAATTTTTGGAACGCAATTTTTTGCGATTCGGCCAATGTGTGGGTCTCCGAAAGGACTCTGCTCGCGGGGAATAGAATATAAAGGGTACGACCGCACTATCCTGTAGGACAAAACGATCGTAGGCCTTTACACTCTACCCAAGCAGGCCAATGGAAGAGCAGATGGAGTCATACATATGATTAGCCATAGAGGATAGCGGCTTTCGCCTATACGCCTCGATGGATAATAATATATATGACCCAAAATATCACGAGATTTCCCCCATTCGATACATCAGCTCGAATAGGGTTTATTTGATGTGGGGATCAGTCTCCCACGGATGCAAGCCCCCGTGGTTAATTACATCTTAGACCTTGGCCTAGGAAAACTCTCGATTAAGGATAATGTATTATTCTCTTCTTAATTTGGTGCACCGAGAAAGTTCCTAAGTTCTATTCCAAGAGGATAAACTCTTCTCTTTACCCTTAATGATGATTAGAATTTTCAGATGAGTAAAGATATGATTAAAGTTTTGAGTTTAGAAGATCAAAAATCAGATTACTATCCTAAGAGAAGCGACAGACTCAGAATTCATCAAAGATGAAAAGAAACACATTGAGGGGTGTACAATCTGGGCTTATGCTTGCCTGGAGTGAGCTGCCAGCTAACATCCTAAACACAATCAATCGCCCTACATGTATGTAAGATAATGAGGCTCTATCCTAAGGAATCAAGAATTTTTAGTTCAGAGATTTAAATCAGGGACTCCATAATATGCAACAGGATATACCTAACGCTGTGTATGATGCATGAGACAGATGCATAAATAAAAGTATTCTAAAGACTACTAAAAGATAATGTGACATTTTTATTTGAAAAAAAATGCTAATGCAATGCATGTATGTATGCGGAGTGCACCGTGGAGTAAAGTGTATAAAACAATGAATGCATGACATTCAGAGTACAGGAAATAGATAAATAAACACACCAAGGATACCCTCCAGGAAATGTATCCTCATCACATCACAATAGAAAATCATCCTAACGGTGCCCACTTCGTGTGGGAAAACAACGATGCCCATGGCACAAACAGGTGGCCTACACTACAGGCCTAAATGACCCTAATGGTCTCTAAGGCTCACAGAAGGTGGGGGGTATCATACCCAAAACCGAGAGAAAATGGAACATCCTAGCAGTGCCCACTTCGTGTGGGAAAACAACGATGCATATAACACAAATAGGTGGGCCTACACTACAGGCCTAAGGTGACCAGAAGGGTCTCTAGGGCTCACAGAAGGAGGGCAAGCTTTGGCCTATAGGGCCAAAGCTTCGTTAGTGCACTAACCTATGGCCAACTACCTAAACATGCTAGAATATATATTAAATTGAGAGCTAATAACAAGATGTGTGTGGTGTGTAGTAGTTTCGATATATAATTAGAAATTTTCTTTACAAGTTGCAGGGATTATACCTGATCGTGGCGCGGCCACTTAAGAAATCCAAGCAAGCGAACTATCCACTGATTATCAATCCTGCAAGACTTGTGGCGCAGCCACTTAAGAGCTTTAAGCTAGCAATTTATTCACTGATTCTTGATCATACCTGACCCAATGTACCTCGCAAGACAAAATGAAAGAAAAATACACAAATGAGCGTAGATGCCATTCAGAAAATAAATGCAAGTAAATAAAAATGTGACTAACAACAGATTTAATATTCATATTTGTAAAACATACACATGTTATTGCTAAAACATAAAATAGTGCAGGAGTTTTCTAACTTGGCGGGAGTAATTGCCATCAAATAATAAAACACAAAACATCGGCCTAACCTAGAACTGGAAGTCGTGTCCTAACAAACAAGCCTAGGTGTGTGTAACAAGCTGTGTGATTTTGGGTATGTCCTATGTAGGATGATTTAGCTAAAGTTGTTTGTAATTTGATTTGTTGAAGGTTAAAGGGATGCTTTAGTTTAAATGTAAGTATTAGTAAGTTAAAATTGATTTTAAGAATCTTTATTTTAGTGTTCAATTGATTACTACCTTTGTTGCTCACCGAGGCCGTGAGGTTTATTTCACCCTCCTTGGGGCTAACTTAATAGCCTCGTAGGCATGGGTTACCCAGTAGTAACCAATGTTGTTGAGTTAATTTAGTTTGTTATAAGTTAAAAGAAAGGTAGATTAAGTAATTTATTATTGGTTAAGAGAGATTTTGTTGGTTGATTATTAATGGATTAAGACACAACAGACCTAGGAAAATGTGTCGCTAAGTTTATGTTTTGGTGTCTCTATCCTATAAGGAGCATACACCCTAAGTCTATGTTATCTAAGACTCGGTCCTTAATTTTTGTCTTTAGGTGTCACTAGTGTTATAGGAGACAAAAGGAAGTTCTTTTCTAACCCTTTGGACATCCATACATATATTAATAAACTTAAGAATCTATGAATGAAATAAGATAGTAAGTAGAATAGCAGTAGAGAGGAGAGAAGTAAAGAGAAAGACAATAAAATGTCAAAAGGAAGGAATGGAAATAAAAAATGATAAAAGGAATGTAGGCGTTTTATTATTGGGCATACCCCTTTGAAGTCAAGTATGCCTCTAAAACGACCTTCGCCCCAATTCGATATAATACGAATAGAGAAGAAGGTGTTTTGGCGCCCTTTGCTGTCCCCACATTCTAAGAATAAGCACTCAAACGACTCAATGACTCAAACTATAGCCTATACGAAACCCAAAGTGGCGAAGGGGAAAACAAGCTCCCAAAACTAAAACATAAACAAGCAACTTTCATTGCACATTCAGCCCAAACTCAACTTTAGAAATAAATACTAACAAGAGAGAGACAATTCATACACTAAATATCACTTCATTCTAAAAAGAGAAGACATTAAAGAGCTCTCAGAAATATCACTTTATCCCAAAAAGGACTTAAAGAACCTCCAACGCAAAAACCACACATAGAAATAATTTCAAATCCAAAGCAACAATTATAAAACTTCATACACAAAATGACCCAAATCTTCTTTACAAGAAATCCACCAAAAGTCTTTCCAACACAAGGCATCGAGTGCTCTTATTTTGGTGTGGGGTATACTCATGAAAATCTTCTAATAAGAATATTTCATAAAACTTTCCGTTATAAAACATTCACAAAGCAGTAGCGAAGGAAACCTGTCTTGAAACCAAAACCCAAATAAAATTTTTAACTTACATTTCTTTTTGAAACTCATCTTTGAAGCCAAAATTAAATAAGAGAAAGAAAATTCATCCATAAAAAAAAAGAGAACTGAAAAAAGTCATCTAACATCAAGCTCCTCAAACATAAGACCGCTCATAAAGCCCTCAATCTGCAAAAAAAAAAAAAAAAAAAAAATCCGAAGAATCTCAAAATAAAACGACTCACAAAACCTTCAAGCAAAACAATCTGTAAAACTTCCCAAATACAAAATCCACAATAGCTTCTTCCGGTGCAAAACAAGTAATATGTTTCTTTAACGTGGGGTGTCTTTAAAAATAAAACATTCATAAAGCCTCTCAAAACACCTCAAGTGTAGTTACGTAAATCAACCTTTAATAAATATAACTCATCCAACATCCAAAAGGAGGAAACCATCTAGGATAAAACCTCTCCAAATCCACCTATTAAAATGCCAACAATTGATTTGATATCACAAAGTATATTATAGAATTTCTCAACGCGAAATGATTCACAGAGCTCCTCATAAAGCTTCACAATCCTTTCCAAAACTCAAAGAAAACTATATATAACAAAGGCCATGTAACCTCCAATTTTGTCAACTTGTTCACAAAGATAAAGGAAATGAAACCTAGAAAGCATACTTTCTAACTTGTCTTGAGAAGATATCAACATCCCACCAAGCGCCATAAAGCACAAATCCTTCCCCAACACAATTTGGAACAAAGGAACAATAAAAAAAACTACACAACTCCTTCACACTTCTCATGAAGAAAGCAAAACCCCATTCTCAAAATCTCTTTTCGACCGTCACATAAAACATAGCAAGCCATTTTATATTAACTTTCAGCACAATTGGTAACAAGTGCATATGATAAACCTTGCAAATGCTTCTAATCTTTTCTCCAAACATATATAAAGCTTACCCAGGGAAAGGAAAGTCTCGAACATCATCACATCAGACCTATAAGCAAAACTTTCATATGAAACATAGATCAAATGTATTCTTTCCAATACATAAACCCAAGAGGGTTCTTTTCCAACACATGAATCACTCCCTAGAGCCTTACAACCATAGAACGACTCATGAGGTACCTTTTCATAAAGCAAGTCATATGATCTCCCAATATAAAACGAATCACAGAAACTTCTCGACTTAAAACAACTCATAAGTATTCCAATATAAAATAGCTTATAACATTTCTTGCTTCCAAGATAACTCATGAAGACTTGTTTCAACACAAAGCCAATTGTAACTCCTATTAACAGAGAGCCAACCCAAAGCTCTCTCAAACATGAAATGAATCAAAACTCTCTTCAATCTAAAATAAATCATAAATCTTGAGCATACAAAACAATCCATCGATAATTTTTATCTTAAACATGAGGCAACTCATAAAACCTTCGCATAAAGCAAACCCATGAAATTTTTTTTATGTATACATATCTATTTCATGTTCAGATCTTGCGTGGATGACGCCCAAACAAAAGAATGAGTGCAATAACCTTTTTAAGGCATTTAATCAAATAACTAGATGGTATAAAATAATTTCTTTTAGGCATATTACCACATCGTGTCTAGGCTTTTTAAAACATATAACATGAATTGAGAGTAAGACTCATGCATCAATTATCCCTTCCTAAATAAGACAAGTCAACGTATATTGTGACAAGGTCAACAATGGCCACTACAAAGCATAAATACCATGAAGGGTTTCATAAAGCCACTTGAAGCAACCCAACATAAGAACTAGTACTTTGCCTCCACGTATGTTCATGCAAAGTTTACATGCCTCCTTACTTGAAACATGTCACCAAAATCTTGCTTAAGATTCACCAAGACTTACCACAAACAAAATGTCAACCATAGGATTCATGAGTTAGAACTAAAGTAAAGCTTCATCTTGCACCAAAAACACCACAACCTTTCTAGTTATTGATGAGAAAAGAAATGAGATCTTGCTAATTTCAAACTCAAAAAGATAAATTAGTTTGAGAAAAATCTTGAATATATCAACACAATGATGTGCTCGACATGACAATGGATGCTTCAACTCTTTACTAAAATTAGAACAAAGACAAAACTGTGCATGGTACTAGGTTTCCTAATATAAAGAGACCATTCCTTCGAATGGCAATAACCACATTAGTAAACAAATGGAAACATAGAGGTATTCAACAATATCACAAATAGATCACTAGGAGAGCGTCATGCCACCTTTTAATACTTCAATGCAAATGTGGAGCAAGAACAAAGTATGGCCGTATTTATTAACCAATGTATCTCAAAAGCCATCTATCATCTAATAATCAAAATAAACATATCAAGGTTAAGCAATAAATACAAAGTGGTTCATCATCTACTTTTTTTTTTACTCATATTTTATACTATTCCTTAAGAAACATTAATACAAACACTTTACATACATGCTTTTCCTTTGATAGAGAATGTCACACCTTCTCATAGAGTTTTACAATCCACTCATAAAACAAATATCACATATCAAAAGTTTACTCTCCAGTAATATAAACCAACATAAACTTTCTACTCATCTCATGAAACAATCCATCCAAAGCAAAGGTGCTCATTTAAAGAAATAAATCAAGTATATGCACAAACCAAGTTGCATAAGAAATAACATCCTAACAAACGATTTGATGAAAGAACTAACCATTTGTCATCACCATCTTTAAAGAAAATAAACAATGTTACTAAACTTTTTCAAACCAAGAAGAGAAGAAAAGATGGGTAAAGGGGAATGGGAAGGAAAGTTAGAAGGAAAAGAAGGATTAGAAGAAGAAGAAGAAGAAGAAGAAGAAGAAGAAGAAGAAAAAGAAGAAAAGAAGAAGTAAGAAGAGGAAGAAGGAGAAGCTCACCTTGCGAGAGGGAAAGGAGGTCGGCAGCTAGGGCAGGGGGCCGGCGGGCCACTCGTCAAGGGAGGAGAGGCGGAAGGGGGTCCGGCCTTGGCTAGGTCGTGTGAGCAAGAGGAGGAGATCGCGAGAGAGAGGGAGTCGGCTAGGGCAAGTTAGCGTCACTTCCTTGGGTCTTCGAACAGGCGACGGGAGCAGCGGTGGTTCCGCCTCCTATGCTTGTGCGAGCCGAGAGGAGAACGAGAGAGGGATCTCGCCTGGAGCGAGGAGACCAAGAGAGAAAAAGGGAGTTTTGACTCCCTGGAGCCGGTTTGAACAGAAGAGAGCCGGAGAGAGGCGGGGGTCGCAGCTTCTAGTTAGGGTTCGCGAACCGCAGCCGCGAGAGAGGGGATCATTTGGGGAAAGCCGAAGGGTTATTCCTCGGGAGAGTTGCGAGAGCCTGAGGAGATCGGGAGCTTTGCCTTCTCGATCCCATCCCCATACCCCGAATGGGGCTTTGCCGCGCTCGACCCCTATGAAAAGAAGTCTGCCTCTATCCTGAAGTGGGAAGCTCACGCGACTGAACTCGAGGACAACAGCAGGTTTAGGAATTCGATCGAACTGGAGCCGTTGGATCCAGTTCTTGATTTAGGAACAAGATTCCAACTATTATGAAAGTCAAATGGGCCTAAATATAAATTAATCCAACCTGATTTGGGCTAAACCTGGCTCAAACTAAATCAATTTGGGTTTAATCGGGCTTAGTCAATTTAATTAAATAAAATCAAACTCAAATTGCAATTGATTTGGATTAGATTGACCTCGTCGCAATCAAAACGAACCACGCGGGCTAATCGAACGTGGTCGAGTCTAATTCGACTCAATTCGAGTCGATTCGAGCTCGACGGGGCCCGATCAACTTGATCGAACATGCTCGAGAGAAAATTAAGACAAAAATGAGGTCAACACAATGTAAAATACCGGAGCAAGTATTTTCGGACTCGTGGAGCTTCGCCATCCAAAAATAGGGGGCAACTGATATATCGCCAAAAATTATCTTGATCAGGCACGAATCTCGAGGAAAAACTCAAGTTGGAAACTTCGAAAATTAATTCGGAGACCATTTAAACTCCGATTTCAGCAAGCTTATAGTCGAACTGAGCGTCTCGGAAATACAAATCCAACAACACCAAAGTCGACTCAATCCGAGCCCAAATGAGTCCAAATCAAGTACCCGAAGTGCTGTTGGAAGCCTCGAACAGCAATTTGAGTTACCAAACGATCTATGATTTTGACGAGCTTATAGTCGAATCGAGCGGCTCGACGAGACGAATCCAACGAGCCCAAGATCATAGAATTATGATATCATTAAGACCTTCAAATGCTCAATAAACGGTTCATGATCAAGGGATTCAATATCGGCCGTTCATCCGGATCACTCCTTATTTGCCCATGATCCCTCAGCTATTTACGGGCTATGCCACTCCAGAAAAATTATAAATAGCCCCTCATTTCTCTTAAGAGGGGACCCAAGCCAAGAAGCTAAGAAGAGAAGAAGAGAGGAAGAGAAGGAGAAGAAGAAGAAGAAAAGTGTAGGAGGGAATAGCTCCTCCTCGACCACCACCGGAACTTCGCCAGAATTCCGCCGGAACGCCACCGGAGCATCACCGGGCGCCCGAGGGACGCCGGAGCTCTGCCCGACACGGGAGCAACGTCGGAATTCTGCCCGACGCCGGAATTCTACCCGACGCCCGAGTGACGCCGGACTTCTTTCCAAGTGACGTCAGAATTCTGCTCGACACCCCGAGTGACATCGAAACTCTGCTTGTCCTTGTAACTGATACTCATTGTAATCTGATCGTCCTGAATTTAAAGGACGAATCAGCCTTGTGTATTTCAAACAACACTAGTGGAACTTTTTCAACTGGGCGTGGCCCCGTGGTTTTTCCCTTTTCCAGGGCTTTCCACGTAAAAATCCTGGTATTATTTCATTCTTCTGTTTGTGTGCTGGATATACGTACAACGTTAAGACGGAAATTTAAACTCTATCGCCGCGTATATTTGAGTCTGCAACAAACACTAAATTGCACTTTTAGTTAATTAACACTTTTGAGTATTACAGTCTTGATGATGGTTAAGCGGAGATCCGATAATGTTGGCTAAGAAGAGGTCCGACGATGACGGCCGGGCGATGAGGGTTCGTTGACGGTGGTGCTCTAGTGGAGCTCTAGGATTCTTTGAGCATCCGAGCTCTCTTAATCTCTTGCCTAGGGTCTAAGCTCCTCCCACAAGTCCCCTTCGTGCAGGGAGATGGGGTTTATTTATAGATTTTGAGAGTATTATTATGCTCCGTAAAAATGGAGAAGATCCAGAGCAAATTCGGTGTGTTCCACATACAGACTATATTGATCCCCTCAATCATGAAGAGTTTGTCCAATATTTAAGTGCCTTAATAATGTCAGAATTAAGTACTCTTGGGCTCAATTGATTCGTCTCGCTGAGATACTCTGTTTTATTATAAGTATGTCAAATTTGGAGATCATTTGATTGTCTATTTATTGTCTTGGAGCTTCCAAATAGGCATCAATTTTTTAATTTTGGCTAGTTGGGCTCTGATTAGACTGACGGTGTCGTCGTGTTCACTTCATCAAGACTTTCAATTTGAGTTTAAGTTCGCTAAGGAGTTCAGATAGTCCCAAATTTAATTTTGAAAGTTTTCAATTCAAATAAGTATCGAGATTCGTGACCGATTAAGCCGATTTTTCGTGATGTATCAAGCTTAAAGTATGATCGTCTGTATGTACTTAATAGTAATCTTAATAATGATATTAATTTGTGGGTTAGGTCATGCATATATAGAATGTTTATTGTTAAATAGATCTTTCGTGCGAACATGCATTGGAATAACTTGGGACCCGAGGGTTAAATGTTAAATATGTGTTGAAATTTCTATACGTAAAAAGCATGTAAATTGCATATCTTGAATATATATATATATATATATAGAAAAAGATGACACAAAGGATATTTTAGATGAAATAATATATATATAGAAAAAGATGACACAAAGGATATTTTAGATGAAATAAAGTGTAATAACCGACTAATTGGATCGGTTTGATCGACTCGGTTTATTTTAGCGTAAAAGGTAATCAAGCTAGTAAGCAGCCGGGTTAGCGAGATTAAAGCAACAAATGGGTGAGCAAATGACTACGATTTGAGCACAAGCGAGTTTGAGAACGTTTGTGAGTAAACAGATGTGACTCCTCGTGTGAGATAAGTCGATTTCACTCAATCTAGTAAAGCTGAATGAGAGAGAATGAGAAGTCAGTAACATCAATTGTGAGGAAGAAAAGGAATTTGGAGAGAGAGAAAGAGAGAAAATTACGAAAGAGAAAAGTTGGAGAAGGAAAATTTGTTTACTATTGGGGTTTGTCAAATGATTTGCTCGGCGGGAGGAAGAATAAGAAGAAAGAGGAGTTTGTGAGTCTCCATTCCGACGACTGGGAAAGAGTAAGTGATTTAAATCTTTTGTCTTTCATATTCAAATTTAAAAAAAGAAAGAAATGTATAATTTTTTAAACTGAAAATGTAGTGTTTGATTGTTCAATAGGAAGAAATCCAATTGTTGAAAGTCTCGATTTGACTAGGAAGGAGAAAATTTGAGGTAAGCAATAAAAACTTTATAAACCTCATTTTAATCATTTTCTATGATATAAAAAGTATTTATATATAAATAAAATGAATTTATTATTTGAAGGTCTTCGATGGTATTTTAACAATATTTGATGCATTCGACATTATCTTTGAAGACATCTAATGCATCCGATGTTATCATAAATACATTCAATGTCTTAGGATTAATGCTAATAAAATTTAATGCAAGTATTACTATTTTGAACATGAGAGGAATTTAAGTGTTGATCAGCAACAAAGCATCATAACTGCAAAGGTTCTTGAGAAAATTTAGGTAAGATTTTAAAAAGTAAATGATGAATGAATTTAAAGTTAATGAAACTATAGTTGAAAGATAATAATACTAATTCATATAATTGTGTACATGACCATAGATGTTGCATTGAAAAAGCCACTTAAGAACTGCTTTTTTTTTTTTTGAAATGATTTCACCATGAAAAAAAAAAGTGAGTGATTACATTTATTTTATAGCTGTTATATTTTTCTATTTTGTTTCAATATAATTATTTGATACTTTATTATGCATGTATACTTGTTAAATTTATAATATCTATTATATATTAAATTGAGGAAAACTAAGCAATCAAAGTTACAGTATGAAATATACAAACATGAAAACTGCTTATATAAATTGATTTGTGTATGTCAAAGGAAATGAAATGAATCAATATGTAAACGAGAAGTATTAAAAGAGAAAATATATATGCATGCAAATACAATATGTCATCTCCTTATGGTATTAGCTGGAGACTCAATATACTCGTGTACGATAAGTCAAAAAAAATGATAATGAAAATGATTGTATCTTTATTGATACAAAATTTAGATGGTACTATTGTAATAAATGAATTGTTAAAAAGTAAATTTTAAAATAAATAAAAATTTTGAAGAACGTTTTATCAATACAAATTAAAGTATTTTTATTTATATTAAATAATATAGAGATGTTAAATGAAAATTTTTATAAATTGAGCATAACTATTTATATGCATTTTAATTACTATATTATAAATTATAATTGACCATTGAGTTTTTATGAAAAACTCAAATTGTTAAATTGAAATTTTCAGATAAATCTCCTGTAAATTAAATAATTGATAGAGAAGGTTTCATGTACATAAGAAGAAGATCAACTGAAAATATGTAAGAATTATTTTATTTTATGTCTAGAATGGAAATTATTTAAATAGTTCTTCAATTATATTTGGATATTTAATTTATTGAGTAATTATTGTTATTGAAAGAATAGTGATATCCATCCAACTGTCTGTTCCCGCCTCATTAACTTGAGCATTCAGGTCAGCTCACAACATAAAAATAATTATTGTGTACCCCCATTGATAAAGCTTATAAGAGACAGCTTAAAGAAAAATAGAATAACTTTAAATGGGGGGAGTGATGTCATCCCATATAAGTTGTTGATATGGAGTTCAGAGGGTCATAATCCAGTTACTTATAAGGTTGTTTCTATCTTCTTCGAATATATTTTGAAACTTATCTGATCATTATTCATCCTATTCTATAGCTGAATTTATTGTATTATGTCTACTGCGATCACTCTCTTAGGCTTCATTTGGGACGGCTTTTTTATTGTTTCTTAAAGCGGCTTTCTAATACAAAAAATTAAATTTTTGTACTAAAAAGCAGTTTTAAGAAGCAAGTAAAAAGCCTTCCCAAATAAAGCCTTAGTTTGATATGATGTATTGAATATTGAAAAATCTTATGGGAATTTGTTATTCAACCATTTTATATAATTTTATAACAATATCTGATTTAAATGTTTTTAAAATTATGCTAAAACCTTGATAAAAATAAATAAATAAAAATGACTTATGTTCAATTAGGGTTAAAAACGTTTGATTGTCGATTTAATTTTTATTGTATATGATTTTAATTTTGATCAAATTTTTTTCACATATTGTTCAAATATCATTAAAATCAAATTTGGTCAGAATAGATTTAAAAAGTAATCCACAATTTAACTCAAATGTCTTTCTCATATGGTGAACTTAATTAAATTTATAATTTTATGCAAATGCAAACTAAGTTGTAAGAAATTTGATTTCCAAGTAAATCAAAATCGCTCGAATTCATTTTGTTGCTATCACTACAACATTTAGGGGATGTTTGGTATCGGATTTACGATAATTCCTGCCAAACGGTTTTCGAGTGCTCCGTAAATCCCACCCCTTGGTAAATCTCGAATTTATGGATTTACAACGTAAATCCAAGATTTAGTAAATCCCTCGGTTCTACAGATTTACGAATTTACGTACTACGAGATTTACGAGCTTGAGAGCGAGCTAACCCATCATGAAGGAAGGAGGAGGTAAAGGTTACCTATGCGGTGAGGTAGCTCTCGTCGTGACTTCCAATCCGACTCCTTCAAAGGAGGCGAAGCAGCGAGCAAGCTCCCATTGTGCAAAGCACCCATTGCACGCGAAGCCGAAGTAGCCGCGAAGAAATGGCGACGATGATGAGGAAAAATGACAAAGGATTGGATAAGAGGAAAAGCAAATCCTATTCGGCCTACATTATTAAGTATTATTACTTGATAATGTAATAAATTAAACTAAAAATTAGCAATATAATATAATTTACATATTAATAATTAATTAGATTAATTAATTAATTAGTAGTACTATTAGTAATATAATTTAATTTAATTAAATAGTTAGTAGTATTATCATTAAATTAGTTTATTTAACATTTGTAATTGATTGGTTGTTTTTAGGGGTGTCAATTCGGGTCAATGGGTCGGGTTTGGGTCGAACCTAAGTTGACCTGGGCATAAACGGGTTGACTCGAATATGACCCATTTAGCTAAATGGGTCATGATTCCTAACCCGGACCTGACCCGCACGGGTTGTCGGGTTGACTCGACCCGACACGCGAGGGAGGGACAGCGCAGTCTTTGGCTAATCGGCTCTCAGGCGGGACGGCGGCAGGCCGGCAGCGACATCTCAGGCGGGATGGCAGCGGCAAAGGCAGCTCGCGAGCGGGACGACACTTTGTGAAAGGCCAGTAGGCTGCAATAACGGGGGCCACGTGTGGGACGCTAGCAGGTCGGCAGGCTGGGCAACGCGACTTCCGAATGACCGAATGATCGATTGATGCGATCAAATGATCGATTAACGCGACTCTGAGTGGCTGAGGGACGAGACTTCTGGGTCAATTCGGGTCGACTTGCGAGTTTCCAGGTCAACCTGAACCCGACTCGTTTTTCCAAACAGGTCAGAATTCCAAACCCAGACCCGACCCGTTTTACAAACAGGTTGAACCAAACCCGAATTTTTCTGTATCGGATTTGAGGTCGTTCCAATTTTTTATAGCCCTAGTTATTATAGTTATTAGTAGTATAATTATCATTAAATTAATTTAACATTTAACTAATTAATTAAATCATTAGTATGAGTATTACTAAAATCATTTATATTTTAAAAAAATAATAATTAACTAATTGATATGTCACCAAAAATTTGTTTTGAATAGACACGAATCTCAATACAAAAATGAGATTAAGGCTTCAAAAATTAAAATCGGTACCATCTAATATCCAATTTCAATAAGCTTATAGTCAAATTGAACATCTCAAGGAGACGAAACCAACGACATCAATTTTGATCCAATTCGAGCCCAAATGAACCCAAGTCAAAGGTCTAAAGTCTATTTAGAAAATTCAGAGCATTAATTGGACCATCAAGTACTATCCAAATATGGCATGCTTATAGTTGAATCGAGCGGCTCGACGAAATGAATCCAACAAGGCCAAGATCACTCAATTCTGACATCATTAAGGCACTTAAATGCTCAATAAACTCTTCTTGATCAAGGGAATTAATATGAGCTATCCGATAGAACACTCCCAACATGTCATTGATGTTCTCCATATTTACTAGCTATGTCACTCCCAAAAAAATATAACTAGCCTCCCATTCTGTATATGAAAGAGGAGGAGAAAAATGGAGGAAGAGAGGAAGAGAAGAAGGAGAGAACTTGGGGAGTTCTTTTGCTGCCGATCACCGCCGGATCTTTTCCCGATCACTGATCGTCGCCGAACTTCCTCCCAATCATTGTCGCACTTCTTCCCGATTGTCGACAGATGCTGAATCTCTTCCCAAATGTCACTGGACTTCCCCCCATTGATCGGCCACCTCCGGATCTCTTCCCGACCACCGACCGTAGTTGGACTTCCGCGCTTTCGTCGGGTGCCGCCAGATCTATTCCCGACAACTAACAATTGTCGAACTTCCGTTCATTCTCCGACTATCGTCATAACTCTTCCTTGATGCTATCAATGTTGAATCTCCTCCCAAACACAGTTGCCTGCCGACTACAATCTTTCTGACCTTCGTCGCCCACCGATTACGATCTCTATGACCAACATCTCTAACTACGATCACCCTGACCGTCGTCGCCTGACTATGATCCTTCCGATCACTGTCACCCAACTACGATCTTTATTACCTCCGTTGTCGCCTACTACTATCCTTCCAACTGTCGTCGCCCCGACTACGATCCCTTCCAACCACCATCATCTAACTACGTCTTTCCATCCTATATCGTTCACTGACTACAGTCTTTTTGACCTCTGTCACTGCCTACTGTGGTCCTATCGACCACCGTCTCCCTGACTACAATCTTCTCGACCTCCTTTGCCAGCCGACTACGGTCTCTCCGACCAACATCTCCAGACTAAGGTCCTTCCAACCAGCATCGCCCAACTACTGTCTTTCCGACCCCCGTCGCTCACCTACTATGGTCTCTCCAATCAACATCTCCAGATTACGGTCTCCTCTACCGCCATCGTTCAACTACTATCTTTCCGACTATCATCACCCGGCTACTATTTTTTTGATCTTGATAGCTCATTGACTATGGTCCTACTGATCAAACGAACATGTCAACACTGATTCTTCCAACTCCTACCATATAATACACTCTATATAATGGATAGTGACTACATTGAGCCAATGCCTTCCCCTCAAGGAAGGACCTCATTTGTAATCAACTGCAAACACTAATGGATTCATTTCGACTTTGCAAGGCATTGTGGTTTCCTCCCTTTTAAGGGGTTTCCACGTAAAAATTCTGGTGTCTTTTATGAATGCTGCATCCCTACTTATTTATCTGTTTGTGTGCTGAATCTTTGTATAAGACTAGGACGCTAAATTTTATATTTTTCTACCACCACAATTTTCCAGGATACAACACTAATTAATTAGGATTTAAGAATATACTTATAATTAGTAATATAATGAATAATTTAAAATTAACACCTAAATAATTAATTTGATAATTAGTAATAATTAAGCTCATTTTTTAATTATATTATTTATCATTATAATATATTAAATTCAAACAACATTAAATTTAATTTCTAACTAAACTAACTACCTTAAATCTTGAAGTACATTGCCAAATAATTTATTAAGATTTATCAGAATTTAACATATCATACCAAATAATTTTAATGATGTACCACATTTTGAATTTTTAAATTCAAATTTATATGATTTATTAAATCCTACTAAAATTAAATCCTATTTGTTGCCAAATAAGGAACCCAAAAAAAAAAAGCATAAATTAGAATCATCGAGTCCTTTTAACTCAAGAGGCGGGAGATTCTGGAGTTCTCATCTAGGGTTTTCAGAGTTCGAAGTTGTCAGGTTTTGTGAAAGTGCGAATGCTTGGTTGAAGCTCCAGCTGTCAGTGCTACTGTACCGCATAGGCTGAATGCTCTCTGCTCGCTTTTTGGATTTAATCAAGGTAGGCTTTGGATAGGAATTGGGTTAGGGCTTCAGTTACTGGTTTTGCTAGATTTTGTTTTTTCAGAAGTTAAAAATTTGGTGACCTAGATGCAGAATTGGTGTTTGTTTGCAAGAATGGCTTGTAAAGATCCCATTCTTATGCGTATTTCGCTGAGGTTGATCCTTCTTGAGGTCTGGGTTCCCAGCTTTGGCGTTTTGAGTTGAAGTTTCCGGCTTCTTTTGTTCGCTGACACTTGATTGTTAGGGTTAGCTTGTGTACTGTTGTTGGGCTTTATAATTCTTTTCGTTATTTTTTAAATTTTCAAATTGGGCTTGTTTTAGTTTGAGGCATTTCAGGATGTGCACCCTTAAGGGGCTGTTTGGTTAGCAGCAAAAGTGAATTTAAATAAAGTAAATACCTATATTATAATTTTTTCACTGTTTGATTTGACCTGCAATGCTTTATAGTGCCGAATGTTGGCCATTAAAAGAGAAGCATAATACTAAGTTAAGTGTTGCTAAGATGAGGATGCTCAGGTGGATGAGTGGCTTTACCCTTAGTGATAGGATACGAAATGAGCATATATGTGAAAATGTTGGAGTAGCTCCAGTGGAAGATAAGATTAGAGAGAGTCGCCTTAGATGATTTGGCCACATAAAACGGCGGCCTTCTAATGACTCGATTAGGAAAGTAGAGGTATTAGATTTGACTTATATTAAGAAAGGTAGAAGTAGACCTAAAAAGACTTGGTTAGAAAATATTAGAAATGATATTTTTTTATTAGATTTAAACGAGAATTTGAATTTTAATAGGACACAATGGAGAAAAAGGATTCATGTAGCTGACCCCACGTAGTGGGACAAAGGCTTGATGTTGTTGTTGTTGTTTGATTTGACACGAAGCGAAGTGAAATAAAATCCCGTTGTATTCTGAACTTTCCTCCGTAGTTCATTTTGTGGGTAAAGTAAAACCATTTAAATTCGGGTGAAAAAGGAATTCACTAGAGAAATTTAGCTCCTTTGACGACGATTACTTCGCCCCTTCGATGACAATCCCTTCATGTTGGACTTCACTCATTCGACGACGTTCCCTTTGAGCCCGCACGCTGTGAAAGTAACACAATGTATGCCATTTGCGTGCTTCTTTGCCCCTTCGATGACGACGTTCCCTGTTTGACTTCGCTCAAAATTGACGAAGCCAGCCGTCGTTGCGGACAACGAGGAGAATCTCCGCTCGGCAGCCGCACCTCCGTCCTTCGCCTCCGGGATGGATGTCGTGAATTCCGCTTCTCAATCGCCACCAAACTATTCTTCTGATTCACCCATATCTGCTTCGAAGCGGCGGATGGGGATGGCCTGATCGAAGCAATGGCTTGGATGAGATGCTCCTTTGCTTCGAGGTATGCCTTTCTACTTCTAAGCAACACAATGTATGCCACTCCGTGCGGGAACCTGGAGCCACAAGATGGCCGGACCACCTCGTGCGGGAAGTTGGAGCCGCAAGGTATGTCTTCTGTGTTTGATCAGTTAGGGGACTTCAATATAACAAATAAATTCATTTTAGGAATAGGCACACTAGGTGTTTGATTGAATGTCTCATCCAAACGGGCCTCTTATTTTACTCTACTCTACATACACCTATCAAAACAGAAAAAAAAGTTCCCCTGTATTCACTTTATAGGCAACTAAACAACCTCAAGTAATTTAATTAAAAAAAAAAACCTTAAGTATTTATTTTACACTGTATTTACTTTGCACTGTATTTACTTTATCTTACATTCACTTTACAGCCAATCAAACAACCCTTCAGAAACATTTGTTCGCTTGGGTTTTAATTTTCTTTTGCTTGGCCAATCTTTTTTTTCAAGAAAACAAAGACATTGATTATCTCTTGAGATTGTCGTTTTTGTTATTTGTTGCTGCATTTCAGTATAGACTAATTGCGTGTAGCATCTATGCAGTGTTCTGAATTTTCGAACATATATCCTTTATAAGAATAAACTTTGACGATTAGCATTGTTGTCTTAGTGGGAAGAATGCTTTTCTAATGCAAGCTTTCTTATTTTGTAATGCTTTCGGTTGCCTTTATCTGGATACCTTAACGCTTGTGCCTTCCTTTATTTACTTGTTTTTGTAGCTAGTTTGGAAAGTGAATATTGTTTCATTCTTTGGTACTTTGCAGGTGAATTGTTGACTTTGAAGAAACATCAACTTTCTGTTACGTTTGGCTACTGCATTTGCAATTCACTCGAGGTACTTTTGAAATCTACATGCTAGTATTCTGTGATAATTGCACTTTTATTCTAACTAGTTTTTGGATTTGTTGTTTGCTAATCTATCAAATCGTAGACTTCTAATTTATTTAATCTATGCTTAACATAATGTTTGTTTTCATCCAGCTCTCGTGTCTATTGTGGTTGTCTAAGGTGGTTGAGAAATTTGTAAATGATTCACTGAATTGACATTTTAAGCATGCTGCAAAAAATGAAGGCATGATTATTTTATTGTTTGTGTAAGAAGGGAATTGTTCCAAACCAAAGAGTTTGATCGGTTAGGTTTGTCGAAAGCCAAAATTGACTTGTATATTTATGATTGACCTAAACTTGACCTTTTTTATGCATGGTAATGTTTGAACCCAAACATGATCTTTGTGTACTTCAATTAATATTTCCTTGTAGGGATCAAATAAAGTAACAAAGAGAGAGTGAGAGAGAGGGAATGGCGGTTTTGAGGGGGAAGGTAGGGAATTAGTTAAGTCATTGAGGGTTTACAACTAAAGCTTGATAGATCTAGAACTAGATGGAGGGGATAGTGGGCTAAGGAGCAAGATATTTTTTTAGATACAATATGTTCAATTTCCAAAGAGTTGAATATGCTAAAACAAAATTAGTTAGACATGCTTAATTATTCTAGAGAACTGTTGCAAGTGAAATAAAATTTATATGGGCTGGTATGAAACATTAAATTATGGAGCAATATTTTCCATTCAATGAGGGATTATTTGGATGATCAGTTTAAGAACTTTGAACAATGTGATTATAACACACTCAAATATTTTATTAATTCTAAAGATCTTGTCGGAAGACATCAATTGTTTATGGATTATTTTGTTATCATTATATGCTTCATTAAAGGCCTTTGGTAAGAAATTAAGCATGTATCAAGTTATAATTCTCTAAGATACTATATCAAGTTATAATTCTCTAAAAATATTATATTGGGCATTACACATAGTTTAAAAGCTGATGAATATTACAATCAACCTACAAGGGTTGCTACACATTTACCTAATATCCCTAGAGAAAAGTCACTAACATCTCTTTTAAAGCATGCACAACAATGCACAAATCATCTTGTTGGCAATTGAAAGTCTAATTTTTATTTAGCTAAAAAACATGAAAATATTAATTAAAATTCAAAGCTCGCTAAAAAATAATAATATTAATAATAAAAAGTTTAAACTATTTAATTGATAAACTTCATATCATCTTGAAATAAATTTCAAATCTTTTTGAATTCGATATTCTTTAATATGAAATGACTTTGCCCATATAATAGAACAATTTTTGAATTGAGCCAAATGTTTTGAGTTCAAATCTAGATTCAATGAGTTGAGCTTGATTTATTTATGCCATAAAGTTTTAGAGGCACAAAAATCATGTTCTTGCATTAAAAGATAAACATATCATAACATTTTTAGCATTCATGCATTTTAATATATTCTATATGAAAATCCTTGCTCGTTCTTTTTTTCCTTGTTATCTCTCTCTCATCTTCACTCCTTTTAGCCTCCCTCTTGCTCTCGATATGTGTCCTCATATGCATTTCCTACTCACATTTTTTTTCTGAACACAAAACCTCTCAACATGGTCACTTATTGATCCATCTTTTTGCTTAATGATGCACCACTCCATGCCTTCTCTTGCTTGATGTTTCTTTCACTCTGAAATCCTATAATTATAGTGGAGCTAAAATCTTAAATATTGAGGTGCCTTTTGGCATAACGGTTGAAATCTCATTAAAAACTCCAAAACTAAGCGCACTTGTACAGTAGCACTCTTAGGATGGGTGATCTTTTGGGAAGTTACACGAATATGACAAAATCGTGAGGCCATTAGGCCTAAACGAACAATATCTTGATAGTTAAGGGTTTGGGCTATTACAAATTCTATTAGAGCAATACTCCTATGGGAACTATGTGCCATATAAGACAACGTGTTACGACATTGAAGTTACCTCTTGAACCTTAGATGGGACAAAGTGTTACATAGAAAAAGCCACCTCTTGAACTTGTAGTGTCCACCTCTAGAATCGTGTATGCTTGGTGGATGATTCTGGGCTCAAATTACTGACGAGGACGCCAGCTATTTAAGTGGAGAAAATTATGAAACCCCTAAATTAGAGTGAAGCTAAACTCTTAAACATTGAGGTGCATTTTGGTACAACAGTTAAAATTTAATTAGAAACTCCAAAGTTAAGCTTGCTCATATAGGAGCACTTAACCAAACCAACTGGTTCAACTGTGATATGATCATATGGTCGGTAGGGTTCATATGAAAAACAGGTCAACATCAAACTGGTGAGAACAGGTTTGAACCACCGGTTCAACCAACCAACTATTGAACCGGTCCCAATTTTAAAAAATCGACTTGTTCAATTTATAATATTTTTAAATAATTTAATTTAATATAAAATATTATAAATACATATTAAATTAATTTAAATATAACATATTTTATTTAATAATATCAGAAAATTTTATATTATTATGTATTAAGCACTAGCAAATCATACTCATATGGTTCCATCACCCCATGTAGGCTCTTAACCCATAAGTATAAGAGAAGCTATATAAACAATACAATACAAACCTTCCAAGTGATGTGGGACTAAACAACTAGTAGAAATTTCTACAATATGTGCATGGTAGATTTCTTTCATGAGGATTTTTTAGAAAAAAATTGTACAAAATATTCAAATAAAAATGATTTTTATAATTTTAAAAGTTCTTAAATTTATAATTATTTCTGCATTATAATTATCTTAAAATCAATTCAAAATTTTTTAAGATCTATGTTCAGTATAATTTTGATTATAATATACTAATAAACTTTTTTTACCTAACTTCTTTCTAAATATAAAATTAAATGATAATAAAAAAAATGAAAAATCTAAAATAAATAATATAGTATGACTTTATAAATATGATTTTATAATATGAATTATATATATAATTTATAGGCGTGAATTATACCTAAATATATAATATAAATTAGGAATTATTTATATTAAATTTATATATTTATATATAAACTAAATTTCTATTAAATATGAATTAAAATCGAAGATTGGAGATGTTTACATTTAAATTTAAAATTAGTAATTATTTATATTTCAATATATAATATAAATTAATAATTATTTATATTTTACTTTAAAATTATGGAATATATTATTTATGTATGAATATTTTATTTATCTTTTAGTTCCAAAATTATATTATTTCATAATTATTACAAAATTATCTTATTATTTAAACATTTTTAATATTTATTACGTTATCCAGTTCGACCCCGGTCGAATTATTGAACCTTGAACCTCTCTTTTTTCCGGTTCTATCTCTGGTTTGGTTTTTATAACCTTGACTGTGAGTCATTTTGACCAAACCGAACAATATCTCAATAGTTAAGGATTTGAACTGTTACATTCGCTTTCTCTTGTTGCTTGCTCAATGCTCTCTCTCTTTAACAACTCCCATGAATCTCCTGTTTCTCGCTTGGTAATCTCATGCTTTCAATCTTGCACAACCTTGCTCATCATACTCTCATTTCTCTTGAAACCAAGCTTGAACATATCCTTCTCATTCATACCATACCTCCTAATTTGGCTTCTTTCAATGCTCCCTCTTTTGTATCACAGTCTGACATCTTTACATCACACTTAAAAACCAAAGCTTCATTTGGGGCATTTTTTTTATAGCTTTGTTTTCTAGAAAGCTTCCATAGTTTTATTTCGCTATAATATTTTATTATGTTTTTTTAGAAATTTGTGTGATGTGAATAACTTTTACAACCAGATATGCTAGATTGTGGTAGCTATAAGAAATGTGTTATGTGAATTTTTAAAAACGTAAAGAAGTCTATAATACCCATAATAAATTTTTAAAATTATATTTTTCTCACAATAATTTTATAACTATGAAGCACAAACACGGGCATGACAAGACACGATATAAGTGTAAAAAAGTAGGGTATGATGCACCATGGAGACGATATTATATTTATAAATCTTATTATGAAACATATAAATTTTGCTATTTTTTTAATAAAGGCTATAAATGAGCCGAGCTGGCTCGTGAGCGAGCTCGAACTCGATCCGCTAACGAGCTTTCAAGTCAAGCTTATAGATCCACGAGCTTGAGCTTAAATTTGAGTTCGAATGCTAAACAAGCTTGAGTTCGTGTTAGACTGAACTCGGCTTGTCGATTTGAATAAATTAAATATTAAAAATTTCTATTAAATTTATATATATCTTTTCAAATAATAAAAAAGGAGATGAGTATGACTAGATGACTAGTGATGTTGCTGCACATTGTACATTTTTTATCTTCTGTTTTGAGATGGGTGGTCGACGAGTTTGCATCCTCCCACGATCTCCAGTTGCTCCCTCTGCATCTTTTTTTGGCGAAGCAGAACTTCCGCCGCGACTTCCTTTGGCTAAGATAAACTCCCACTAGGACTTTCGACAGGAGCTCTCGAGCCTAAGAAGGAATGCTCAAGCTTAGGTCAAGTTCGTTCCATGGGCTCGGCTCGAGCTGGAGTTCGAGCTATTTTTTAGCAATGAGTCAAGCTCAAGCTTTGCTTTCACTCGAGCTTGACTCAACTTGTTTGCATCCTTAATCACAAGCATGTAATGATAAATAGCTATTTCTTACACTTACTAATGAAAGAGAGATATTTCCATATGGTTATTATGCAACCATTACAAGTGAAGTGGTGCACCAAAAGAGTGTCTGACGACCATATAACAAGCAAAATAAAAGATGAAAATGAATAAAGTAAGCATTTTATTAACTTCTTGCATCTTGATGTCGTGTCATTGCGTAGTTGGGTAAGGCTTGGGGGAAGTCTATGCGAGTTGTTGGATTGTTACGTGTCGAAGAAGGTTGTGTGTGGAAGAAAATGCAAAGATGGTTGTACGAATGCATGTAGAAGCAAAGGCAGGTAAGGCTATGTGTAGAACAGGGTTGGCTTGTTGTGTGTCCTATCATGTCTGGCGGAGACATGAAATGACTTTAACTAAAAGTTGGAGATGTAAGAAGGCTTCGACTAAAAATGTGTAGATGTGAGATTGTACCGCAAATGGTTAAGGGCAATTAGCATACATAATACATGTTTTAATCTCTTTGCATGGGTTTGATTTTGAGTTCCGCTTTTATGAGTTCCTTCTTTCTAAGCATTCATCCCATGTCCCATCATGATCAATAAGTTTCGTAGTCCAATTTCATATTAAAAAAATTTGGACAAAATCTTCAAAGTACCCGACATATTTCCATGTTTGACTCGTGTCCGACACAAATATGAAAAGCATTTGGAAGTGTCTTTGTTTCATAGTCTTACAACTTTCACAAAAAGCTATATGCGCCCCAAATAGACCCGAAGACTTACTCACACCACCTCTTTACATAACGACTCACGTCTGCATGTCTTGTGCCCTCCTTTGTAACCTCCTACGATAACTCTCTTTTAGTTTCGTCACATAACCCTAGTACAACCGTGCACATGTGCAAGATGCTAGCTTGACCAATAATATCTAGTATAGCCTCCTCAAGCTTTATCTCTCTCTCTCTTGAATCTCTACCATGCAAGCAGCATCCCATCATGACAGTTGCACGGTGCATCTTGTAGTGCTTTGTAAGGCACAAGCCGCATCATGTTCCACTATGTCAAATGCCAGAGCTTGCCTTGTGGCCTTATTGGCATAATAAAAATAATTAAATGAGAGGGAGATGTTTGTTTATAACTCGATTAATGTCATTGTCTTGCATCTCAATGGCTCAAGTCTCACTGCACCCCACCATCAAAACCATCAAAGTGTGTCTAATAACCCTTCTTATGACGTGGCATCTGCCAAAGGTCTCATAGATTATTGACTTGAGATAATTAATATCATATGGAGATGCTTTTCATTTGCATTATCATCTTTCTCTTAACTATATTTGAAGAATGATAATTAACAGAAAATACAATAACAATGAATGATGCTATTTTTCCAATGTATATGAGTTTACTTATTAAAAATAAAAAAATTTAATTAAAATCCACATTGAGAAGTCTACCAATTAAGAGCTCATATTGTTCCCTGTCAAAAATTAAATGGTCTCCTATTGCATAAGGAGTATAAAAATTTTTATACACGTACATGTATGATTATTTTATAATTTAACTTCTTTTAAAATTCTTAAAAGAGCGTATAAAAATAAGATTAGAAAATGCATTTTTGTCATTGATTGCACAATAACTCATTATCATAACTATGCGAGTTCCACAAACCGTGGTGTTTGACCCATTGGTATATGTAAAGGGTAGACTCACATGCAAAATATTATAAAAAAAAGAGAAGATGATGTCGAACATGCCCACATTTATGTAACCTACACCGATAACAATATTATGTGCATGCTCGTTATATTCCATATACTACAAGTATAAGGGATTGAGTCCATACTAAAGAATAGAAGGGAAAATTTCGTGCAATACTTTGAGCGTTTTAATTTGACACTAAAGGCGTGCTATAATTTCTAACAATTCAAAAGGAGTCCAATGGGCAGAGATGCATCACGGATTTGCATAACATCCATAAATGTTGCACAAACATCAATAATGGTGTTAACGAATGGATATGCATGCTGATGAATCAATAGTCATACTCGCACTTTGAAAAAAATGATAATGCATGATTGATAACAACTATGTCAATGGCTTGAATTTGGTCTTACTATCTCTTGGTTGATCCAAGGGACCATGTGAAGCATCACCTCAATATGCATGTTAAATACACAGTACATCGAAAACCAAAATCAAACATTTTTCACCATTCGATCACACATGTGGGAATGCTAAAAGCAACCCAAAAAAGTCCTGACCTTTTTTGCAAAGTCGTAATTAAAGCAATAATTCCTAAGTTTTATATAAAGCTAATTCTAAACATCAAACACTATTTAAGAATAGTAATGATGTATATCAGACTTTCTAATGGATTCAATCACCACCCCAATTAATTAGCCAAAACGAAGTCAATAAGCTTGGCAAATTATGCCAAGTAACCCATTTTTTAGTTTCTCTTTTACGAAATGTTTATCTATTTTCATATGCTTGGCTTGATCATGTCGTGCTTGATTATGAATAATGCTGATGGCAGATTTATTGTCTCAATATATCTTTATTCTCATTTCTATTTGATTTTTAGATCATACAAACTGATTTTAATCCATAGAAGCTCACATATTCTTTGGGCATTGGCACTAAATTCATATTCAACGCTAGACATTGAAATAACATGTTATTTCATACTTCTTTGTGTTATGAGATTTCCTCTCATAATTACACAATATGCAATCGTGAAACTTCTATCCACTGATAATCCTGCATAGTCTGCATAAGTACCTGTTCAATTTATAAAAATATCATATTTTTTATAGAGAATTAAATTATTAGAACTTAATTTAAGGTATTTGAGAATTTTTTAAGTAACTTGAAGGTGAGACTCTTTAAGTTCGTACATGAATTAAATGATGAGACTCACTATGAATGTGATGTTTGGATGGGTGTTAGATAGATTATTTTTTAACTAATCTTTGATATTGTCCGATGTCTACTTTTTCTTTTTTATTCACGTTCAACTTTTGATATGAATCAGTTGGGGTTTCACAAGGTTTGTAATTGATTATTTTTGTTTCTTTCAGTAGATCCAAAATTTATTTTATTGAAAGAGGAATATTCTTTGTTCTAATTGAGTAACTTTTATTCTCAAGAAGCATTTGAGTTTGTTCAACTCATTGATCTCAAATTTTTAGTAAGCTTTTTCTTGATAGACTTCTTTTAATTATGATCATCCCCTGAAATAATTATATCATGTACTTATTTGATGAAAATTGAGATTTTATATCAATGTAGTGTTTTGTGAAGAGGCTATGATCACTTTGGTTTTCTTTTTATCCATTTTATTTATGACTTTAGTGAATTTGCCAATCATGCTCTCGAAAATTGTTTAAGGCCATTCATAGCCTTTATAATTTGCATACTTTGTTCTCCGTGAAATAATTATCAAATCTAGGCGGTGGATCCATATAGACTTGTTCAATGTCATCATGTGAAATTTATTTTTTATATTATAACATTGCATGGACCATCCATGATGGATTGTCAAAGAAATTATGCTTTATATTGTATTCATTTTTTGTAATAGGAGCAAAAATTTCTTGGTAGTCAATTTCATAGGATTGATTTTATACTTTGACTACCAATCTCGCTTTATGTCATTTAGGCTTTCATTTACTTTATATTTTATATGAAAAGTTTGTTTGCATCATATCGTTTTATTCTAATTTCTTGGTTCAGCAATCTTTCAAGTGTATTTTTTTTCTAGAACATTCGTCTCTTCTCTCATGACATCTTCCCAATTTTTGTTTTTAAATACCTCAGATAAAGTTCATAGTATTATAATGAAATTAGATATGATATTTATAATGAATGTAGAAAAGTTTTAACAATGTGTGTACTAGTCGATGGGATATCGAGGAGAATGTGTAGTGATGAGTTAATCCTTGTTGTTTGATAATGATTTTGAGTTTTAAGATTGTCGGAGATTTTGACTGGGCTTATTTGTTCTTATATAGACTTGAAGTGGTATAATTTATAGATTTTTTGAAGCTTATGTTATAGGAATATCAAGATGAAAATAGATGTTTTATCAAATTTATCTTCCAGTTGAGTGTTCTATTGAAAATGGGTTTGATTGAAAAAAATTAACTTGCCATCATAGGTGACATCTTTTGAGTAAGAATTTTTTTGGTGGCCGGATGATATTATTTATACTCTTTTTGAGTAGAGGAATATCCAATAACCCACATTTGAGAGCTTTAGGATGAAGTTTATCTTTGTATTATTTGTGCATGTAGGCATAGATAATACACTGATGCACTCACCAATTTTTAGAGAAAATTTTGTGAGGAAGTTATTTGTGGGGAAGAATTCATCTAGATTGTTTATGGGACTTTTGAAGCCAATCATATTTTAGGGTATTTTATTGATAAGCTATATGGCAATTAGGACTACTTCTCTCCAATATCCTTTGTGGCATTTGATTACGGAAGAGAAGTGTTATGATGGCATGTAGAAGATGTTGATTTTTTTTTGTCACTCTATTTTATTGGGGAGTTGTATTTTATTTGGGAGTGTCTTGGCACGATGATTAATGGATGATGTTTTTTTTGAAAGGAAGACGATAAAGTGTGATTACATGCATTATTTGTTTGAAATGCTTTGATATTAGTATTAAATTATTTTTGTACCATAACAGTAAAAGTCGGGAGAATAATGCTCATATCAGATTTTTGTTTGATAAGATATATTTATGTCAACCGAGTGTAATCATCAATGAAAGTGATAAATATTAGAGATTTTGGAATGTCCCTAAATGTTAGAGTGAATAATTGAAAAATGACGAAATGATCTAAAATCACTTTTAAGACACGATGTTCGACAATTTCATAAGCTTCATCATGAAATATTTTTATCATTACATTAAAAAAATAAGAAGTAAATATATATTGTAGGGTTATGAAAGAGAGATGCCCTATCTTTCATAACCCTATATGTGTTGTAGGGTTGTGAAAGAGAGATGCCCTAGCCTATAATGATATTTCAAATGGCTTTTTTATTGAGGGTGAAAATGAATGAATATAATAATTTGTTTCTATCTTCAAGAAGATAGAACCCATCCTTTTCTCTTGTCCAATTGTCTTGGGAGATCTTGAAATACATAGTGATCAGCAAAAAATGTTATGTTGCTTGTGGTATTTAGTGATTTTATGAATTGATATCATATTTATTATAATATGAGTAACATACAATGTATTAATGAGGGTAAATATGAAGAAAATTGAAATATTTCCTTGTCCTGTAATAATTATTAGAGAATTGTATTAATGAGGGTTTGTAGTTGAAAAGGTTGGTAATGTTTATCATTGTCGACCTGTATGCTGTATGCAAACGAAAGAAAAAAAAAAAGAATTTCACGTACCCGTTCGGACGTCCGACCACAAACGACGCACGTCGACGCCGCTCTTGCCATACTTCGCATGAACTCCAAGTCCTCTTCGCACGTCTCTCTGCTCGCCGTTAAATGACGAAGAAAACGGAGGCCTTGTTCACTAATTCCTTGCCCGCTCGCGAAATCCCTTTGCTCTTCATCTTCTTTATGCTCTTCCACGCGCGAACTCCCTCTACCCTAGCCCAACCTCAGTCTCCTTCGACTACGTTCTTCTGTCAAATCGGAAGTAGCGACAGGAGTTCACTCGTCGTGAAGCTTCTGCAAGCCAATTTGACGGAAGCCGATCGCACGCCTCTTCCTACTTTCCTCTCTGTGAAGCCCTAGCTGAGCCGCACCTCCTCCTTAAGCCCTCGACGACATTCCCTTATCGTTGGATCATAAGTAAAGACGGGAGCTTACTTGAGTGCGAAGGTAACCATCTCCCTTTCGCACTCTTCTTCGGCTAAATCCCGTGAATCTGCTGAGGCAATTAGAGGAAAAATCGATGATTTAACTGGGCTGTGAGATTTAACCAATGTTTTAAAAATCGGATCAGACCGGCCAGTTCGACCGGTTCAACCGTGACCCGGCCACAAGATCGGTCCGGTCTGAAAATCGCTTCTGCATCAGATCGGATTGAACCGATCAAAACTACTGGTTCAATAGGCGAATCGGTGAACCGACCCCGATTTATTTGAACCTGCCAGTTCAATTATTACAATTTTTAAATAATTAAATAAATGATTTTATTATATTAAAGATCAAATATTAAATAATTTTCTTAAATAAATAAATTAATTTTATTTAAAACATTTAGTTTAAATTATAATAAATTTTTTATTATAAATATTTGTCCCAAATCATCATGAAGCATCTTCACATGACCCCACTGCTCCATGTGACCTCTTAACATAAGGAAACTAAAAAAGCTATATAAACAATATCAAGAAAGAGTTTCCAAGTAATGTGGGACTAAAGAGAAGAGTTGAGGTGTGTATGAGCTCATAACATATATAATATCTATAATTTCTATTTTAAACAGACTTTTTAATTAATTATTTATAATATGAATAATACTTATTTATTAGTTAATAATAATAATAATAATTTATTTATTTATACACTATAAAAAATAATTTTATCTATTTATTAATAATAAATTATTTTTACATAAATAATTTTTAGATATAAATTTATGAAATAAATTTGGTATATAACATATACATGTAAAATATATTTAATCATATACCATAAATTAATAATAATTAATATTAAAATTATTAACTTATGTAGAATTAAATTTATATTAAATATATAATATAAATTAGTCATAATTTATATTAAATTATATAGTTACATGTAAATTAAAAATCAAATTTAAAAATAAAAAATATTTAAATTTAAAATTATCATATTATTATGAGTGTAAATTCTTATAATTATGAGATTTAGATTTTTTTTTGCTCTTATGTGAGATTTTAAAATAATTCTTTTACTTAATTATGTAAGTTTTATGTTTCATAGTTTTTTTTTTATCTTGTTTAATTTTTTATCTCATATTTGGAATGATAACATTATTTTATGTTAATTTTATTAAATTTCAATAATATTATTAGTTACGACGTCATCCGGTTTGACTCCGGTTCAACCGGTCGAACCGTGAACCTCTCCTTTCGGTTCATTGTCTGGTTCGGTTTTCACAACATTGGATTTAATAGTTCATAAATCCTGTTTGATAGGATTTAGTTTAATCCTGCTCAAATCAAGCATAAATCCTGGTTTAAGCCTTGTATCTGATGGCCTATTTAACATAAATCCGGCTCAAATCTTGCATAAACTTTTTTTATTTATAATTAATTAATATTAATTATAATTAATCATAATTAATTATTAGTAATAATAATTATTCATGATTAATTATTATTAATCATAATCAATTATTTTGAATTATAATGAATTATTTTTTAAATTATAATTAATTGTTATTAATTATAATTAATTTCTATTAATTATGATTAATTGTAATTAATGATAAAAAGAGAGGGAAATGTGCCTCGAGCCTCGTGTATCGCTGACATTGACCTCGACCCAGTCTTCGACGTCGATGACATTGTCGTCGTCGCTTTGACACAGTCGACGACACCAATGATGTCACCGCCGTCAATCCCTGTACATATATAAAGTTTCAAATCCTGCCCTCGACGCACGTGACGTGCCGGTGGACCCCTTATATGCGCTCTTGTAGCACGGGAGGAGGGACCAGTGTGACGCCTGCGACGAGGCAGGTAGGCCATATACACGCTCTTATAGCATGGTGGGGACAACCTTAAGTACCCGTATGCGCCTCAGTGCCTACGGGAAAAGAAAACTGCATTTTCAAATAGGTACCTTGAAGATCCATACACGTTCTTGTAGCATGATGGGAAGGCATTTCCGCCAAACAGGGGATATGCTGGGATGCTGCTAAAATTCACAGCAAGCAAAGGACCTGTACTTGAACATAAACACATAACTTAACAAATGCATAGGAGACTTGTATGAAGCACAGGGAACTGAATTTGAACTGAGCAAATAAATGACCAAACTTGAACTAAACAAGCAGGTACCTTGAAGACCCATACACGCTGTTGCAACGTGGTCGTATTGAAGACTACGGCCACGGTGGTGTACGACACCTACCATACATGCTCTTGTAGCGTGGTGGAAAGGCCCAGCTCCCCACACTTCCCCCAAATGGGGGAGACATTGGGATGCTGCCGAAATTTCAAATGACCGAGGACCTAAATTTAAACAAAAGCGCAGGGGACTTATACGAAGAGCAGGAGATCAAATTTGAATAACAGGGAATAGGACTTGACCTGAATTACAAGAAATTGAACCCTAAATTCTAAAATACACAATTAAAATTAAAATGTAAATGTCAAATGATTTTAAATAAGTAAAAGCAAACAAGCAGGGGACTCGCGGTGGGAAACTTTCAAATGCGGTTTGAAATGGCGACAACGAATGATGCTGATGAATGTAATGGGTTCCTACATCCCCATGCAGTTAAGTGCACTGTGCTTGCAAGCAACAACAGTCGGCTGCATAATGCATAATATGCATATCATGTACATATAAAATCAAATGAAGATAATAACAAACAAAAGGCACTGAATGCAACAATGCCCTGTAGTCGACATCAATAACTTGCATACAACTCGTCGCTACAAGCAAGTACACTAAGACTACGTGTGAATGATGATGGTGGATACAACACAAGTACGGTGGCTCTCCTACAAGCATATCTAATAGGATTACAATAGATATGCAAACATGGAACCTATAAAGTGATGATTCATATGCAAGCCGGTACCAACAACCCGTTGTGAACATAAACATTGGCAAACGGTTGTAGAAAGCTCATCAAGCTACAATGACCTATCTACGAAAAATGACATGCAACTTGTAGCAAATGTCAAGCCACTCTTGCGGTCGGCAACAATGAGCGAATGAACAAGTGTGTTGATCCGTCTACAAGCAATGACAATTGATGTATACTTGTGGATAACAACAGTGAGTATATTGTGAGTACGACGAATCCCTTGTGGACAAAAATATATACAACATCTACTGCAACGGTGATCAAGATGCTGCGAGTATAATAGGTCCCATGTAAACATAAAAGCACATTCACCTTATCGGAGCTGAAAGCTTTGCTGTTAGCCTGTTAAGTACAATTAAAATCCTCTAATTGATAACTTCAAGTACCCTGATAATGATAGTTGGGTGTAAAGGTGACTTGATGTATGGCAGAAACCCATTGATGCGTCATTACAGGAAGGCGCTGATCGCGACATGAAGCATGCAGAACTGAATGATTATATAGAGTCAAAGAATGATCAGTTGAAAAGTTGTTTCATCTTATCATCTCTACAGAGATACCGAAGACTTCCAACAACTGCAAGTGTTTGCAAGCTGCTGCAAGTGAAGATCCGAAGATCAAGCCCCTCAACTTAATATCCTACCCTTGCGACGAGTCGGGGACAAAGTAATATTACGATATACTAACCGAGCCTTTGGTCTCATCAGCTTGTGATATCTCATCTATCACAAAACGACCTCATGTCGTTTAGATGTGTTTACCCAATCTAAACAAGGGTCGGTTGATTTGTGAATTTAATCTCCCAAAGAATGAGAAAAGGGAGCCTACATCAGAACAATGAGGTGTTTTACGACAGTAAAATAACGACGTTACGATTCATCTGTAAGCAAAAGCAGGAAATTAGTAGTAAAAATCATAGGCCGTTGAAGTGCGATGCCGCGCCACCAAATTTGTAACACTTGTAAGAGCAGATAGAAGGCGTCAACAAAGCCCAAAATAAAGCCCCGCGCATTCAACATCAACAATCTCTTAAGCAGCCGGACACCCCTTTGCATTGCATGCAAATATTCTGAAATGCCCTCTCATACATGCATTGCAACAGGCATGATAGGTTATATAAGCATATCATCCAACATTACATTTACATGCATGTGTGTCGTATGTGCAAGGGCCTTTTGGTGTGTATCTGTTGGATGCCGATGATTTCATTCTAACGTGTCATTCCGACATCGCTATTGCATTTCAAAAAGACCTCTCGTATGTATTGGTGGTAAGCAGAGGGTATCATTTTAGAGTGTCATTTTGACATCACTATTGCATTTCAAAATGACCTTCCATGCATTTACTATAAGTAGAGGGTTCCACTCCAGTATATCATGTGACACTGTAATTGCATTTTAAAAATCATATCATGTACACAGTGAATGCATCGTGTGAAATGCGTCCAATGGCATATACCCATGTAGGCCCTGACGAGCGTGTTGTAGGTACACACGTGACGTCTGAGAATGCCGCGTGGGTTAAGAAATAAATTTAATTTAACTCGATTCTCTATCGGCAAGTAGACAGAGTTGACAAGGTTCAATTAACAAAAATATAACAACCCTTGAACTCCTCGATGATGGCTGTGTTGAATGTTTATCTCAATCGGAGGGGATCATGTATTTTTAAATGCTCTCAAACTTTTCACAAAATATAAATATTTTCAAATGTCCTCAAAATCACCCCGATGATGGCCATGTTGATAGAGAATCTCAACCGGAGGGGACCACAAATATTCAAAATGCCTCTAAATGCCCATGAAATCCAAAATTCCAAAAATACCAAAATCCAAGAATATTTAAAATTGAAATAAATCATCAAACACTTAAAAGCACAAACACTTATCCACCCTCCACAACAGTTTGCCTAGGTGGACAAATCTAAAGAGCTAATGTCTAGTCGAGGATATCACTAGGATTCATTCTTTATCTGTCTCTTACCAATAAGGACATGTCACGTGTCCTCTGACCGGTGGGTTTGCCGCTAATTGGTACCACACATACGATTTCGCCGCTAAATGGCACCATAGGTAAACGGTTATGACCGGGGCCCTCTGAACCGAGTGATTAGCCCAAAATGACACCATTATATTACGGTCATGGTTAGCGCCTGTATGCTCCTCAACGACACTAAATCCTTGAGATATGGATCAATATGATATAATCAATAGGGCATAAAGTGCTCTGTCAGCTAAGGTGGATTCAAATTTGGCCCCTTAGACAAACATCCACGCTAGGTCTACAAGGTACCTTTGGATGACGCAACCCATGGCTGCTGACAAGAATCCTTCTGTCATGTTGGGTCGACTACCTCCTCTGACTAAGTAAACCAGGGACCATGATGACCCGAGATGATGGAACCATGGGATCCTGATTGGGCTCATCATCACTCCCCCCACCATCCGCTTTAAGTGCAATATGGTGAAATTTCTAATTTTAAATATCAAATTTTTAAACCAATGCTTCTACTATATGCCGGATATCGCGTATCTATGGGTACGACGTATTCATCAACAACTAGCCTTAATCGAAAGTTCTCTCTCATGATCGGGAGGGGTAATTAATTATAGGGGCTTGCGCCTATAGGAAACCAGAACTCAGATCTTAAAGTCCTCGCAAAATGAGGGCAAAATCTCTGTGTAGTGACTTATCTACAAACCCAATCTGCCTTTTGAAAATTCACCCCGAAACTTAATCCGTTAAAACTCCCCCAACCCCGAAAGCAGAAAGCGGCAAGGTGAGATTGGGCGCGAATTTTCGGAGCCCACAGTCATGTGGTCAGTGGCTCCTAAATTTAGGATTCATGTGCAAGGGGAATTATTTAAGGTATTACAAATACACGAGTTAGAAGTCATGTCTTTTTGAGTCAAATAACATGATCTGTATAGGTTTTCCAAATAGTTGAGAAAGTTTTTGAGCTTGTCAATTTCTTCTAGATTGAGCTATTCTGGTTCAACCTATCAGGCCTGTATTTTTTTGGTCATCTTTGTTATTTCCACAATGGCTTGGCGGCTTTCTGTGGAGTTTTCAATATTTTTTTGATGTGTCGTTTCTTTTTGTAGTAGTTTCTTCATAGATTTTCTTTAAAAGAAGTCCTTTGTTGCTCCATCGGGAAAGAGTTTGTAACAATAAGTCCCTTTGGGGTTCAACGATTGTCATGACAATTATTTCGGTGATTAGAGTGTCGGGCATCATCATCCTTCTGTCTTCTTTGCTTGTAGGAGAGGAAAAAATCTCATTTAGTGATTATACATTTTCCTGGCTTAAGATTTAGACACAAACCTAGTCAAATTTATTATTGAGTCATACAAGGAACTCAAACACCCTTTCTCTTATTGTATATTATTTGAGAATTATCGCATCATCGCAACTTGTCCTTTTAAGATCTTGGTAATAATTAAGTTTAAGTAATAAACTTTTATTACACTTAATAATAGGAATGTTGCCTTATTTTTTGAAATCTTAGTTTTTATTGAAATCTTAACATCCTTTACTTTTTAGTACGCTTGTTTGATGATGTCCTAATCTTCTTTTACAAATCTGCTTTTACAGTAGAAAGTAACATATATAGCCCATTGATTTCAGGCATTATGATATTCCACAATCACTTCATGATTATATAATCTACTTTATTCGAAAGTATAATTTTTGGGTCCTTTGATTGTAAAGGAGGATCATTTCGGAAAGATCTTTGCAATTTGAGACCATTTTAGTTAGTTTCGTAGCCCTTGGAGTTGTCTCGTAGTTTGACTTTTACCATTCATGATGGTTGACTAATAGAAGGATAGTGAAAGAAACTAGGCATAATAAAGAGAAGGGAGAATTTCTGACAAGAAGAAAAGAGAACACAAGTTGAATGAAGCAACTCTAACCCTGCTCTGATACTATGTAGAAAAGTAGAAAAAATAATTGTGAATTTTATTATTTGATTTTGTAGAAAATGTAGAAATGTAGAAAATGTATAGACTTCTTCAAAAATCTTACAATGGAAAGAAATTGAAGCTATTTACAAAAGATGGATGTCCCCAAATTGGGCCTACGACTAAAAAAGAAAGAGTAGGCATATGGATTGCAATCTAAGGGCTATAAGAGGATTGATCTAATGGTTAGAATACTTAATCTATGTGCTCAAAGATTTTTATCAGGGTTGGTTGACTTGTAGGTCCCTCGATCATTTAGCAGATTTTAAATTTAAAAAATGTTGCAATGTGTAATTTTTTTTTTCAAGGATATATTTATTTCTTTTGTTGTTTTTCTCATTATAAGCCTTTATATTCTAACCTACAAGGGAAATGGCGTATTCCATTTTTTTCTCTTTATTTCTCTTATGCTTCTTTATTACATGGTATTAGAGATATGTTATATTTAAATGATGGCCTACAATAAAAAGAGGGCCCTAATCAGGTCTAGTAAAGGGTAGAGATTTGTTCTCCCTCTACCTTACCAAGTCATATCATCATTTCGAGAGTCTTCATGGAGAACTCACCTCTTCAAATCACTTTTTACAAGCTAAATGGGAAGAACTTTCGATGGTCTCGTGATGGTGATTCGGAAGAGCGAGAAGATTTTATGCCTAAATGGTATTATCTATAACAATAATAACAAGTCTTTATCCCACCACATGAGGTTGGCTACATGAATCATTTTTCTCTATTGTGTCCTATTAAGAATCAAATTCTCATTTAAATCTAATAAAAAAAATTAATATTTTCTAACCAAGTCTTTTTAGGTCTACTTTTATCTTTCTTAGCATAGGTCAAGCCTAGTATATATACTCTCCTAACAGGGCCATTAGAAGGCCCACATTTTATGTGAACCAACTATCTAAGGTGACTCTCTCTAATCTTATCTGCTACTGGAACTGCTCCAACCTTTTCATGTATATACTCGTTTTGCATTTTGTCTCTAAGTGTAATGCCACTCATTCACCTAAGCATCCTTATCTCTGTAACACTTAACCTAATTTTATGATTCTCTTTAATAACCAACATTCTGCGCCATGAAGCATTGCAGGTCTCACCATCATCTTATAAAATTTCCCCCTTAAGTTTGAGTGGTTAGTTTTCCATCACACAACAGTCCTGATGCACTCCTTCACTTCAACCATCCAATTTGAATTCTGCTAATAATATCCCTATGTATTTCGCCATCGCTTTAAACAATAGACCCGAAAGACCCGAAATATCTAAAACGTGCACTCTTTTTAATTCTCACCCAATGTCGCAATCCCACCAGTAGATCTATTACTACTAAATTTACTCTTCATGTATTCGGTTTTAGATTTACTCAAACAAAAATCTATAGACTCTAAGATTGACCTCCATAATTCAAAATTCTCATCAAGTCCCTCTATAGTCTTATCAAGAAGAATATCATCAACAAAAAGCATACACTAAGACACATCCTCTTGCAAATATCTATTAAGAACATTTATGACTAAAGTAAAAAAGATATGAGCTTAAAGTTGATCCTTGATGTATTCCAACTGAAATAGGAAAATACTTGGTTAAATTACCTTTTATTTGAACACATTTATTATATCCTATATATTATCTTTAATGACTTGAATATAATCATTATTAATTCTTTTCTTTTAATAGAACTCTTCAGAGCACTTCTTTTAGAACTTATTATATGCTTTCTCTAATCAATATCATATATATGCCCTCTTTACTCTCTCTATACTTTTCCATCAAACTTCTCAACAAATATATAGCTTCCGTAGTAGATCTACCCATCATGAATTCAAATTGATTTTGAGAAATATTAGTAGCACGACATAACCTATGCTCAATTATTCTCTTCCATAATTTTAATGTATGACACATTAACTTAATTCTTCTATAATTCGCACACTCTTGTGCTTCACCTTTATTTTTAAAAATAGGAACTAACATACTCTTTCACTCATCTAAAATCTTTTACTATTCAAAATAATATTAAAAAATTTATCAAGCCAAGAAATTTTTTGATCTCCTAAATATTTTTACACCTATATGAGAATATCATTAGGTTCAATTACTTTTTAACACTTAATTTTTTTAAAATTCTCTCCAGCTTCGATTTTACTAATACATGGGGGTGTCAAAATGAGTTAATTGGTCGGGTTTGGGTTTGACTCGAAATTGACTCGACTAAAATCATGTCAACTTGTACTTACCTGTTTAATAAGTAGGTCAAAAAGACGGATCTGAATCTGATCCAGTAGCAACCCGAATGATCTCAACCGGACTGTTAACTCATTTTGGTTAAATTTTTTTATAACTTATCAACTATATAGTTTAAGTTATTTGATAAAAAAATCAGAAGATCATAACAATAAGAAAAAAAAATTTAATGTAAAAAATATTAAACGGGTCATTTTATGCTAAAAAGCAAGTTCGCGAGTCAACCTGAGTTTGACCTGTTTCATAAATGGGTTAAAATTTCAAACTTGAAACTGACCTATTTATTAAATGGGTCAACTTGAACTTAAATTTTTCATGCCGGATTGGTGGGTTGGGTCATTTATTGACACCCTACTAATACAATTATAAAAACAAAAATCTCTATTTTCATTTAGGGTACTAAGGTCATTAAAGTCGATCATATTCTCACACCTTCATTGAAAAATTTATCAAAAATCTCATCCACTTATGTTGAATATCCTTTTATAAAATAAATTCTTTTTAATCTTTATCCTTAATGCACTATACTTGATCAAAATCTTTACTTCTCCTATCTCTTTGCTTGGCTAACTTATGCGTACATCATTCATTTTTTTAGTACATAATATATTATATAAATCACTGGAAACCTAAATTTTTTGCATCATTGTATATCTTTTTCAATTTTTTTCGAGCATTTTTATCTAATTTAATTTTTATAACGAAGTTTTTTATTTTTTATTTTTTCTTGCATTTTGATTTTATTACCAATTAATTTTACTATTAGGAGCTTTTTATTTTGATTTCCCAAACACATATTTTGAAAAATTTTCAATATCACTAGCTATTTTTCCAAATAACATTAGCTTCCTTATGAACAACTCAAAATATTAAGATTTTGAATCTTACTCTCAAAAATATATATTTTTAGTATTCTTTAAATAACCTTAGTTAATCTTAGGACCATATTTTATTTTATTTTACTATCTATCATGTTTGACCCTTCCTTTCTATTATAAGATATTAACAATGCCTTGGTAATGTCATGGCTTACCAATTCCATGTATTTGATCCATGCACTTTGTCTGCAACGCCGTAATATTAATCTAGGAGAAAGTCAACATGGCATACTTAGATCTTGAAAATTTTGCTCAATTGTATAAATTATGAGATTAAGCTCTTGACCTCAAGAAAATGAGCATGAGTGTCACATAATGCTTCACCACTTGCATAAAAGTTTGGCAGGAACTAGATATTTTTGGGCCAAATGATTAGTTTGGGGTGCATGTTGGTAGATATATCAAGCTTGTGGAGAAAATAAGAATTTACGATTTCCTTGTTGGTCTTAACAAATGATCTAAATGAAGTTCGTAGAAGAATTTAAGGATTTATCCACCTCCCAAAATTGAAGTAGCATTTGATGAGGCTTGAAAGGAAGAAAGAAGACAGAATAATTCTTGGAGGTATAAAAAATACTCGGATACTTGAATAATCCCCAGTCTTGCCATCGGAAGTTTGGCGCCAAGCCCATAAATTGATGCAAAGTGTGGAAATAGAGATATTGGTTGGACAGCTGGTGTGATGTCTATTAAAAATTATTCATACAAAGAAAACTTTTTGGAAACTTTATGACAAACCAATAATAATGTAGAATGATTTTGAAAATCATATAAAGACACTTATGTCGATCAAACTCAAAAGTAGTGAATATTTCCTCAACCTCAATAATTTGTGTGCCGTCATTCCTCTTGAGAAACCTCCAATAAAAACCTATTTATTGTTCGTATTCCCTTACTTCCAGGGGCGCACATTAGCACATATGTTTGTATGTAACCATGTGCATTTGTCAAGAACTATTTTTTTCGTAATGTGTTAGCAGAATGTTCTAATCACCTTGAAATTAATTTTATAAATAAGCTTTTATCCCAAATGTTTAAATCAAGTTTTAAGTAAAAAATATTAAATTGAAATATTGAATCACTATATAATATGATATTATAATTATTGTCATTATCATCATTATCATCCACAATTTTTTTCTGAATATTTGGGGTTTGGCTTCCTAATTCTTCATTCATCCTTTTTGAATATTGCTTGACATGTGAAATCTTTTTTGCACAATTTGATAGAAATGTGAAAAATGATCTTTTGATTATTTATGGGGGGCTGTTTTATTTGGGACCTATATAATATGTTCAATTTAGTCCACTTCTTAAATTTGATATAGAATAGTCCTTTGATTTCTGAAATTTGATCCAAATAACCCAATAAAGGAACTATTTTGGATTATATTTGAGTAGTCAATGGATTAAATTGAACATATTAGATAATCGAGATTAAAATGACAACCTACAAATATCCCAGGGACCATTTTGACTTTTTTCTTTGTAGAGTTCTTTTTTGTGCAACTGTTATCTAATGCTTTAGAGAAGGGATGAGGAGGGTGGCATAATCCTTTGAATTTAATAATTTTTATTTCATAAATAAAAAAATATGATTAAAAAAGTAAATAAAAAAAATAAATTCTAAAATCCAATGCAGATAAGTATGTTATTTATATTTTAACTCTGAAGTCTAACTGACATAAGCATCATAAAATATAATAAAAACATTATACTGAGATAGGATGAGAAGTGAGTTGGTGTATAGCTTTGGTGAAGATGATCAGGAAGTTGGCAAGTAAAAAAAAAAAGCAATGAAGTGTCTCTGGTGAAGCTAGTGGACATCTGCAAATATATGAGATGTGAGGGAAACGAAGGTGAGAAGGACCTCCGCCTTTGATGTTTTTGCGAACTTATAAGAGATGAATCAATTTAACATTATTCAATTCTGAAGAGATTAAATAACAAATAATCTTATTCTTCGTATTTTTACTTAAATAGATATGAAAGGTCTTTATACTAAGCTAAAATTTAATAATTTAATATAATTTATTTGGAGTTATATCATGTGGATGTCACTCTGCTAGTTTTTAGTAATAGATGATCCCCAGGCGCCAGTGGCGATGCCTTAACTTGTTGATTATATGACCCATTGGCCTACATTCTCTTGGACCATCGCATCCCTATGCGAGCCCCAAAAAATACCTTTTACAGTCTTGCTTCTACACAAGTTACCTTTGATCATCTTTTATTTTTTCCCCTAATATCACGATATTAATTTTATCTAGGCATCTTATTGGGGTGCATTTTCTAACCCACCCTATGTTGTACTTGCTCAAAACTCATCTATTTTTCATTATCTTGTCTTCTTAATTTATCATTTATAGTTTGTCAACGTTTCTATCTTTACATTTTTATTTATTCCTTGCTTGAATTATTCAACATTCTTATCTTAATATTATTTTTTGTGCTTTGGATGGGCAAATATCATTTTAAATTACTATCTGCATATATATATATATATAAAGTTCCTTGTAAATAATTAACATTTTCATATGTTTCATTATATATATATTTTTGTTAGAGCATATAGATCTGTAAAAATTATTAATTTTTAAATTTATCTGATTTGTGTTACATCCAAAATTATAATAAAAGGGAAACTAAAGATCAACAAAATTGTTTTAAACACAATACCGAACCTCCGTATGACTGATAGGAAACTAAAACCAAGCTGGTTGTTAAGTTTTTAATTAAAAGCTTGCTTAAGGCTGATTATTGAACGTATGGGAGAACTTGGTGATAGGATTTACACTGCTTAACATGCCTGAATTTTTAACTAATCATGATTATTATTGCAAATCTATGTAGTTTTTACATATTTCCAAGTAGCTAAATCAATATTTATTTTTATCGGCTTCATCCTTGTTTGCTTTGTACTTTTAAATGTAGGTGTATGCGTGGTTGCTTAAAATTTTTAATTATTGTCACGTAGATTCTCATAGGCTCTTCCTAATACTTCTGCAGCTATTGCGATCTCTCAGGAATTGGTTTTCAGACAGCTTGCATGGTTATAACAATTTCTTGATGTTGTCTGAAATTAAGCTGCTGGCTAAAGGATGTATTATTCTCATCGGTTTAAAGTAAAATATGCATGAATGGGAAGTGTGATTTATTTTGGTCTGCCGATCTTGCATGAGAGGATTCCTGTGATTATAACAGAATGGAATGCAACAAAGAGGAGGCCATCAGAGCTAAGGACATTGCTGAAAAGAAGATGCAGATCAGAGATTTTGTTGGCGCTAAGAAGCTTCTGCTTAAAGCTTTGCATCTCTTTCCCGATATTGAGAATGCCTCTCACATGCTAACCGTTTGTGAAGTGCATTGCTCTGCTGAAAGCTTGGTCAATGGTCAGACAGACCATTATGGAGTTCTTCAAGTGGAGTCATCGGCTGATGAAGCATTGATCAGGAAGCAGTATCGTAGGTTTGCTCTTCTACTTCATCCTGACAAGAACAAATTTTCAGGTGCTGAAGCTGCTTTTAAGCTTGTTGGAGAAGCATATAAGGTACTGTCTGATCAAGCATGCCGCCAAGTTTATGATTCGAAAAGAAGAGTTCAGATGAGAACCATGTCTTCTTGGCAACCTTCTCAGCATGTTAAAAACGCCAATAGCAATACTGGGGCTACAAACTATTCTTCAAGTAACCAACCTGTTGGAATGAAACAGCAGGATAAGCAGCACTCATCTGCTTCCCAATATTTCTGGTCTGTTTGTGTCTACTGCAACAATTTACTCTCCTATTCTCGAGCTCTTCTGAATAGGGAGGTGCAATGTCAGAAATGCCTTAAGAAAGTTCATGCATTTGAGGTGAGACTCCAAAATGCTCCACCTCCTGGTTCAAGTTCTGGATTCCCCTGGAGACACACTGGTTTTCATCAGACAGATTTTGCTGCTCAGTATTCTCATAATCAGGGGACCCAAACTCATTTTGGAAATCCTTTAGGGGCAGGGGAACATGAAAATGTCATCAGGCATCCCACAGTATCAAAACCTTCAAAATCTGTAACTGATACTAAGCATGGACGTTGCTCTACTAACAAGGAAGAAAAGGCTGAGTTCGGTGGGGATGCTATGGCTGGTAATGAGGTGAAGTCTGAAAGTGGCAAAACTGGTAAGAAATCAGCAATGAGGTCTTCTTCACGTGGTGCATCCCAGATAAGAAGCTCGAGGACAGCTGTCAATTTTAATCATTCAGATTCTGCTCAACGTGAATCCACTGATAAGGATAATGTTATGGAGGTACCCCCAGCAGATCTCAAGGATGGATCCACAAGTGGCAGGTATCCACGGAGGTCAACAAGTTGCAAGATGAATGCCACTTACAAAGATGAGAGCGAAGATGATTTTGTATGCCCTCCTAAAAGGTCAAGAAATGTTGGATCTTACAACACGAAGAACCGGGCTCCTGAGGTAGTAACCAATGGTGTGAAGAAGAAAACCAATGAGATTATGGGGGAGCAAATAGATGACGATCATTGTGAAGATAATTTACCTGGAGGGAGTGGTCTAGAGAAACGAAAGATGCCTGAAAGCAAGGAAGCAGTTCGTATGAAAAATAGCAAGCATATTGGAGCGGGTTCAAGTGCCAATTCTATTGCCGATTCAATTTCTAGAACACAAGTTGAATTTTCATTCTCCTACCCTGATCCAGAATTTTATGACTTCAATATGGATAGAGATCAAAGTAAATTTGTGGTGAATCAGATCTGGGCGGTATATGATGATGATGACGGAATGCCTAGGTATCATGCTCTGATTCAGAAAGTTTTTGCTCCTGGTTTTAAGCTGCAGTACACCTGGTTAGAGTACAATCCTACTAGTTTAGCTGAAAAAGCTTGGGTGAAAGCAGGATTGCCGACTGCCTGTGGTAATTTCAAACTGGGAAAGGTTTGTACTACAAAATGTCAGCTGATGTTTTCTCATCTGATTTGTGGCGAAAAAGGTAGAGGAAGAACATATAATATATATCCAAAGAAGGGAGAGGTTTGGGCCCTTTTCAAAGACTGGGATATGCAATGGAGCTCTACTGAAGAGAGCCCTAGGAAATATTCATACGAATTTGTTGAAATTGTCTCAGATTATGCATCTGGCCAAGACTTCACCGTAAGTCATTTAGTCAAGGTCAGAGGATTTCTGTACCTTTTTGCTCGAGCACAGGATAAAGGGATCACTGTGGTACCCTCTGGCCAGTTGCTTAAATTTTCCCACTGTGTACCTTATTTTAGAGTTTCTGTAGAAAGAGAAGGAATTCCAAGAGATTCTTTTGAACTTGATCCAGCTGCTTTGCCTCAGAATGTTGTAAATATCACTGATGCAGGTAGTGCTAACATTGCTGAAGTTTTGGATGTTAAGTCCGGGGATCCATGTCGAAGGCCTGGGGTTAATGAAGATAAATTTGAAGGTGATGTAATTAAAACTACAATGTTGAGGCCGAGCCAGCATGTTCTAGAAACAGCCAGCAGAAAGATCACTGCTTTCGGTAATTCAGATAAAAAGATTGAAGACTCTAGTTCTAATGGGCAGGAATCTGCTAATCTTGAAATTTTCAACTTTCAAAAAGATAGGTCTGAGGAGAAGTTTAGACAAGGTCAAATTTGGGCACTTTATAGTGACATTGATGAGTACCCTAATTACTATGCTTTGATAAGTGCAGTTGGGTGTGAAACGACTAGATTAATTGTGAAGTGGTTAGAGTTCTCTCCTCAGACTGAAGGGGAGAAATTGTGGTCAAAGAATGCCCTACCTGTCAGCTGTGGAAGGTTCAAAGTTACATCAAAAGTGGCTCAATATGATTCAACCCACGCCTTCTCTCATTTGGTTCATGCAAAATCCCTCAGGAAAAATAATTTGTTTGAGATATATCCTAATGGTGGTGAGGTTTGGGCTGTATTTAGTAACTGGAGTGTTAAATGGACATCCACAGATTTTGGAAATATTGCAGATTACGGTGTGGTACAGGTGGTTGAGAGAAATAAATGCATGATAAAAGTGATGACCTTGACAAAGGTCAAGGGCTATAAATATGTTTTTATGCCTAAAACTGGAAGTGTAGCTGACATGGAGATACCCATTGATGAATGCTTGAGATTCTCCCATCAAATACCTGCATTTAGATTGACTGATCAACAGTCTGGGAAGTTAAAGGACTGTTGGGAACTTGATCCCGATTCAGTTCCAAAGGTCTTATTGACTATGAAGCCTTGACTACCCTTCTAACATTTTACATACTAATTTATGGCAGATGTGAGCAGGGCTATAGTATCAAGAAGAATCGCTAAGTTCTTTAAGTTAGCCAATATCTACACAATCAAATCAGGTTCTGGCTATCTCAGTGTAAGCTTCCGGCACATTTTGTCTGTCATCTTTTGCGCCACTTCTGAGTCAGGAAATCGACTGCCTCTTTGGTCTGCTTTACATCACAACGTTGATGTCATCAGGTTTAAGCACTGAGGGGACATGAGCTAGACCTATTTAACAAGATGGGATATTTGTGTTTTCTCACTCATCATCTCCAGGTAGTTAGCATCATAATCTTTTTAAATCACTTAAACATCATTCTGAGGTAGCAGTCTTTGGGTTTCAGTTATATATGTATGTTGCAGGGCTAGTTTTGTGCTTTGGTGATTCTGGTGCCCTGCTGTAATCCTCTGTGAACAAGGCAGGGAAAAACTGATTATATTGGGCAACTTGATGCTTCCCTCTCTCTTCAAAGCTTTCTGCATTGAATTTTTCAGCACTTGCTTGATGCGGTTTAATAATTGCTAGAAAATAAGCAAAAACAGTCTCTTTTAGCGGAGAAATTATTCTGTGCGGACACCGAACGCCGTTCAAAGATCAATTAGAATGAGCCACATCGGTACCGCAGCTCGGTACTGCTCGATATTGCGGCTCAATACCGCTCGGTATTGCTGACGTGGCTCATTCTGATTGATTTTCGGGTGTACAACTGTGCTGAATAATCTCTCCTTTTAGCAGTCAGTAATCAATGCAGACTTTTCAGATTAGACTTGATTAATCCTCTGCAGTAAGCATAGATCCCCACGCAGCCAAGCGAGGAGAATGAAAATCAGGAATAATTTCAATTGGGATTTCTTTTTCCAATATCTAAAAAGCTGCTATGCATTTACAATACTCACTGTTTATCCACTATCGGATAGGGTGCTCAAACTAATACAAGCTAAACATGATAGTGACTACGTAATTAAAGCATCATATAATCAAAGAGTTTAACGATAATTAAAAAAAACATGGATGAAATTGCACGGTGGATGGTGAGCTGAGCAGGAGCTAGCTAAGAAAACGCAAATGTGAGCTACATCAGTTGCCCTTCTCATCATCAGAATTGGTCTTGGGTTCTGTGAGCTTTAGGCTTCATTTGGGGCGGCTTTCTTACTGCTTTTTAAAGCAGCTTTTTAGTACAAAAATTAAAATTCAAGTTGGATGGTTGAAGTGGAGGAATGCATCGGACTTGTTGTGTGATAGAAAAGTCCCCCTCAAACTTAAGGGAAAATTCTATAAGATGGTGGTGAGACCTACAATGCTTTTTGGTGCTGAATGTTGGCCATTAAAAGAGAAGCATAATACTAAGTTAAGTGTTGCAGAGATGAGGATGCTCAGGTGGATGAGTGGCTTTACTCTTAGAGATAGGATACGAAATGAGCATATACGCGAAAAGGTTGGAGTAGCTCCAGTGGAAGATAAGATTAGAGAGAGTCACTTTAGATGGTTTGGTCACATAAAACGGTGGCCTTCCGATGACCCGGTTAGAAAATTCGAGGTATTAGATTTAACTTATGTTAAGAAAGGTAGAGGTAGATCTAAAAAGATTTGGTTAGAAAATATTAGAAATGATCTTTCTTTATTAGATTTAAATGAGAATTTAACTTTTAACATGACACAATAGAGACAAAGGATTCATGTAGCTGATCCCACGTAGTGGGACAAAAGCTTGATGATGTTGTTGTTGTTGTAGAAAGCTGCTTTAAAAAATAGTAAGAAAGCCGTTACAAACGAGGCCTTAGTTTGGTGGATGATAAAAATATATATCAATGAGATTGAATGTAGGAGAGATGTTCAAGTCCGGTGGAAGTTGATAGTGTAGCCATCGTCCTTGAAACAGGCATCATTTTTGAAGCTATAGCTTGGGGTAGGTAATGGTAGGAGAGAGTGTTCTTTTCGAAGCTGTATTATCACCAAATCACCAATATTAAATGTCTTTCATTGGCATTTATTAGCACGACCATTGTACATTTGGGCGTTGTTATACAAATTTTTTTAACTTCATTCAACATAGTATCAAATTTATTAGCCCCGAGTATGCAGTGGCATAATTTTGGGATTTTGGCAGCAAAAGTATAATATCAATGGTGCAATTTGGGAGCTTGGCATGCACAATTTTGAAGGGAGACTTGCTAGGGGAATGATTAACCATGAAGTTATTAGTGAATTCAACTTAACTTATGAATTCATCCCATTACTTACGTGATCAGAAGCGAGGCAACAAATCATATTGCTGCACTCTTTGTCCTCCTAAGTACCAACACAAAGTCAAAGCTCAAATCATCCCAATAGGAGTATAGAATTGGTTATGGAGTGTAGAAGTCAATGTTCTATGAAGTGCCTATGTACATTTGGCAAGTATGACATCTTTCAACATAACAGTAATACAGTATACATGTCAGTGGAGCTTGGCCCAAAAGAAGCTATATTGGAGCAAAACCAATGTCTTATCACTGTTGATGTAAGTGGACAGATCTCCAACGTGCATTTCTTCTGTTAGCTGTGCACGCAATGATGTGTTCGAAATCCTTGATGAGAAAATCTTGCACAATGTTATAATCGTGAGCTGTGATATACATCAAGAAGTGCTACCAAGGTTTGATGAAGTCAGGGTCATCCATGTATTGCTTCTTAAGTGATTCCAAACTAATGAAGGAAGAATGAACAACAATGAGGAGCCTGCTCGTCGGCTAAGGGACTTGCCACATGATTGAAAACAAAGCTGAATTTTTGTAGGTACATTACCCAATAGGCATGCACATGTCTTAAATTCTATTGTGATTGCATTAGTTGAAGAGATGGATGATCCCCGAATAAAATAAGCTCTTGAAGTACAAGATAATGTTTCCGTTGTTTAAGTGCTTGAACAATAGCGTAACATTCTTGTTCATAGGCAGACCAACATTGCTAATTTGAGCTAAGTTTCTCTTCGAAGAATTTGATGGGTTTTCCCTCTTGTAATGAAGCAGTCCTTATATCCACTGTTGAGGCGTATGTTTGGATGTAAATGGTCTTTTGGAGTCTGGAATGACAAGTATCAGTGTTGTGTAAATGTGTGTTTCAATGGTATCAAAACTTTGTTGTTGTTGATGCCCCTACTAGAAAATTTTCTTACTAAGATGATTAATGATAGATGTTATAATGGAGCTGAATCCTTTGATGAAAAACCGATAGATATTCGTTAACCTATGGAAGCTACAAATTTTGGTCATGGAAGTTGGTGTCGGCCAAGATCAAATGGCCTCAATTTCTTCGCAGATCCATCGCAATGCCTTTAGCATTGATGATGAAGTCGAGGAAGTTAACTTGTGTGATAGTAAATTGGCATTTCAAAAAATTGTGTTGCGATTTATTCTTTGAAAGTAGTAAATATATTTCAAGATGGTATGAATGATTTTCCATGGTTGAACTGAAGTACTGGACATTAGTATATCATCAAAATAAAAAAAAGGCATAAATGGCTAAGGTTTTAACATCTCATTCAGTAAACACATTAATGTCCTCAACACATTACACAGCCTAAAGGGCATGAATCGCCATTTGTGTAAACCCTCACGTGTTTTGTATTGAGTCTTCCATTTATCTCGATGTGGGTTTGAATTTGATGATAGCCACTGCTTAGGTCTAGTTTGGAGAAGATAGTGGCACTGTGGAGTTTGTCAAATAGTAATTTTGTTCAAGGCGTCTGCTACCAATGCATATATGCCATTATCTATCTTTCTTAGGCACAGTTAGTGCCTACACAATAGGACTTAGGTTGCATAGACTGAGCTACTTCTTGAATGGATTATTCACAATTTCATGTAATATTTAGTGCTTTTTTGGACTCATTTTGTAACGCCGCTAATTAAGTAGGGATGAGCCTGAAATAAAGTCAATTTGATGTTGTATTGGCCCCTCATGAGGTATTGTTGGATTGATATCATCATATTATTTCAACAATTGAGCAGCTTTATTAGGAACAAAAGCAAACATAATGTTCAACAAGCAACAACATAAGCATTTGGGCATCTTCACTGCAAGCAGTCAACAGTTGGGAGCCAAACACATTGCAAGGTGCACAGTTGGTATGTGTGCCTCAGAAGTGCATTGGGGTTGGAAGCAAATGTAACTTCTTTTGCTTCCAATCAAACGAGTAAGCATTTGTGCCATAGTCGTATATTGTGCCCATGGAAAATTGCCATGGGTGTTCCAAATTAAGTGGCAAACATCCATATCTTGCACATCATAAACATCACATAAACTTTTTACTAGTAGAAAAGGTTGCCTTATAGTTATCATTCCTGTGACATTGATTCTCTTTCCGATCCAGCTTATCCTGTGTGGATGGGTATGCTTGGGTGTTTTTAATTGGAGAGTTTAACGACATGGACGGAAATAATATTTTCCTTTCCGCCACTATCAATGAGTATATCACAAACTTTATCGTTAATGGTGCACCGTGTCTTGATGATGACATTATGTTGCATGTTCGTGGATTGCCGTAGAGTTAGCATGACTTTTGTAAAATGTCGGAAATAATTCTTCTTCATCACCTTGCAAGTCTTCAACCTCATTGCCAAGTGGGCATGCAGTGTCCTTATCTTTGACTTCTTGTTGTGATCAAGGAGTTATACGTGATATTTATTGGGGCATTCATTTGATTTCTGCTCACTTAAGTGGTCCTCGTTTGGCATAAATGTTGTCCATGTTGTTTGAGCTTATTGAGCCACGAGTTTCAGCTCGAGTTTAAACTCAACTTGGCTCGGTTCGAAAGCTCGTTGAGTTGCTCGATTAACTTAGAATATATTTAAAAATTAATTTAATTAACAATATATGATTTATTTTAATATTTTTAAACTAATTTAACATTAAAATAAAAATTCTAAAAACAAAAATGAACAAAATAGTTTCGATTGATTCTTGCTAATTCTATGCAGAAGCAGTTTTAAAACCATCAGTTATTCAGAATTCATTAATCATGCTCAGTACATAACCAATTTTTTTGTAAAATACCATAACGGAATGCCTAATTTAGTTAATGCCCCGAGTCACGCTAGTTAACCCCGATAAAGGAACGGATGGCAGCGTTTCATTTTAGTCCCACATCGCCTGTTTGAAAGAAGCGGATCCAGCATTTGCCTATATAACAAAAATTGCGAAGCCGTTGCTCCATACTTACCTGGACGGGGTCTTTACGGGTGATCAGTTATGCCTGTGGCCTAGATTAGCGGTCTTCATTGCACTTTGAAGAGGCGCTGGTCTACCATCTGCCCAAGTGGCAGAGTGGACGTCATAATTTGTGTTAGGGGGGTTCGCGTACGCGCGGCCCCTACTAAAGAATTAAAATGTTTATGATTTTTGTGAAGTATAATGTAAAAAGAATGGCAGCTAAATATGCGGTATGTGTATTAATATTATTACGAATTCTAAATAAATGGAGCATTTTGTATTTATCTACTTAACTAGTTAGCTATTTGCATGCAAAATAATCCAGAACTTAAGATTAACAGTAAATTAGCTTAAAACCTTTAAATAAAAATTTTCTTTTTAGACGAAGAAATTATTTAATCATTTGAAATTAGTTTCATTATGTTTGATCTTTTTGCTTTTTTTTTTTTTTTTGAATTTTCATTATATATATGTTTTGAACTGAGGATCTCTTATTTATTAATAAATTTCATAATTTCTCTGAATTTAAGGTCTAATCTTTGATTATTTTAGGACAAATTTTTAAAAGAATTATTTAATGATTAATTAGGCAAAAAAAAATCAAAATAAAAAATTTATGAGTGAAGCTAGTTGTTAGCATAGACTAGCCCGGTGAGCTGACGCTCAGATTATCGGGCACCCATCGTCTATCTAGCATCATGGGTCGTCTCCCATAAATTGTCTAATATGAGTTGTCTATCTAGCATCATGGGTCGTCTTGCATAAACCGTCTAATATGGGTTTTCTATCTAGCATCCTGAAGCTTGGTCGGGTTGGTGTCAGTCGTCAACTCTCACCACGATTATATATTTTTATTAAATTAAAAAAAAAAACAAGTTGTTAGCTCGATAACGATTGGTTCTAGCTTTTTTTTATTATTTTTTTAAATAAAAATATATATTAATTAGATTATATATTTAAAAATAAAAAATGGTCGAATAAATTTTAATTTAGCTATTTATTTTTTATCTTTTTAAGTTTTCTTTTTTTTTTTATAAATGATATATTATAAATAAGTAAACTTATAAATTTAAATATATAGTATTTAAAAAAAACGAAAAAAACTTTCTACAGTTTTTTTAATTTAACTATTTGTTTTTATTTTAAATTGACATTATTTTAAATGTTTTTACAGTTTTTTAATTTTTTTTAACTATTTGTTTTTAATAAATGATATTATAAAAAGTAAGATTACAAACTTAAATATATAGTATTTTTTTTTTAAAGAAAACTTAAAATGATATAAAACAAATAGTTAAATAAAATGAAAAAAAAATCAGTCGTTAGCACAACTAACGACTTGATTTTTTTTTCTTTTTTCTAATATTTGATTTTTTTTGTTTTTTTAATAAATAATATTATTAAAAATTAAAAAATGCCAAAAAAATAATTTAACTATTTGTTTTTATCTTTTAAATTTTCCTTTTTTATTTTCATTTTTTTATAAATACATATAAATTTAAAATATATTATAAATGATTTTGTTATAAATGATACTATAAAAAATTTTAAAAATCAGAAATAAATTTGCATATATATAAAGTATATAAATTTAATTTATCAATTTACTAAAAAAATAATTTACTAATTTTTTTATTACTTTTTCTAAAATATAATTTACTAATTTAACAGATTAATCTAATTTGGTAATTTTACTAAAATATAATTTACTAATTTAATTTATTTTCCTTTTTCAATGGGTAGTAGTTTGGAAAGAAAATGACTTGCGCCGATACCAGTCTTTTTCGTCGAGCCGGGCACACCTAGCTAGTCCTTAACAAAGTTAAGTTAACGACTAGTCTCCTTTACCCAAATAAATTTTTAATGTTTTCTTTTCTCCTATTAAATTATTTACTCTATGATATTTCAATGAGGTCTCTTCTTTTGATAGGCTTCTTTCATAATAAGAATAAATAATACTTAGCACATATTTTATCAAAAATAAGCTAATCATTTGATAGCAAAGGGCAAAATCTTGTTTTGAATTTCATTAATGATATTATCTCATAAAGCAAAATTTAATGTCATTTATAAAGTGGGACATCAAGACAAGGCATGTGAAGTCCTTTATGATTAAACTTTAGTTCTATTTATTAGAGCAAATCGAATGCACTTCTTATGAACTATAATATAATTTTTTTTTCATACTGAAGAGTTGACCATAACATTTCTCATATAATTTCTTGGATCATAAGAATTTATACATTATATTTCTCTAAATTCAGTATGATTAGTTGAGATAATTTTGTCTAAGATTAAGTTAAATCTATTGTTCATAATTTTACAAATATTTTAATAAAAAACTTTGAATAAAGCTATAACAACAATGCTATCTCGTGGATGATAAAAGTAGAGGACTACAGTGAATAATTGACGGTCAGTGTAAAATTTCATGTTGAGAACCTAAATAACCACCAAGATAAAGCTTTCAAGGTGAAAAAGGTGGAAAAATCATTCTGTGCGGACGCCAAAAGCCGCCTGGAGAACGCCGTCTGGAGACCATCAATCAGAATGAGTCACGTCGATATCGTGGCTCGGTACCGCGGCTCGATATAACTGACATGGCTCATTCTGATTGATCTCTAAACAAAAGCTGCATTTGACGCGCCTACACAGAATAATTTATCCTCAATGTGCCGATGATGCCACTCAAAATGCTCTCAACAGAGATATTAACTCGAATGAGCAGCACAGATAAAAGCAGCAAGGATTGGAGGTTACCGAGAAGCATAAAAGCGTTTGTGCTTGTTGTCTTCCTTTTCAGCAAGTGCCTAAAAAAGTAAAAATTACAGCACTTCCCTCTTTTCCGCTTAGTTTGGATTGCAGAAAAATGAAGGAAAGGAAACAAAAAACACAGTTATTATGTGTTGACTATGAATCTGCACTTACTGATTTTTTCATTTCCTTCAAGTCAAATTCCGAGAATAAAAACACAATCGTTCAGAAAATCCATATCATAACATATCCAGTACTCGAATAATCAAACTTCGAGGAAATTTATCAATAAAATATGAACCAACAAATCTTTACAGTTCATGCAGCTACGATAACATTGAGAAATTAATTAACGGAGCTTCTTCAACTAGAAAGCTGTACAGTATTTTCACAGTTTGTCTCCATCTCCACATAATGTATGGAACATCTAAGCATCCTATCTTATCTTAACATCTAGGAGAGTGAAAAATTGAAAGAAGGAAAGCCAAAGAAAAGAAAAGAATGAGCCTATTAATTATGTTGGTTGGGTAACGTCGGTGGTGGAGATGTCCTAAATGCATGCTTTCTGCAGCGTTGGAAGATACCATCATAAAGGAGATCAAACTGCACTCCAGCTCTCTCTCTGTTAATTATGAAAAAGATGTGATCGGCTTCAATGATCTTGTAGTACCTGCATGGGACCAACACTATCCAAGTTTATTTCATGTTGATGAGTTGGAAGCTAGCCTTATCATGTTAATAAAAGTTGATAGCATGTTAATGAAAACTGTCAGAATATTAGTGAAGTCTGTTAGCATGTTAATAGCCATCAGAACTTGCTAATAAAGTTGTCATCTTGTTAATGAAGAATGTCTAATACATCCAAAAAAAAAATTTTGGCTATTGCTTTGGCAACATAGCATTTTTTCCTTCAAAAGTGGTTGCCTAAGCACATGAAATTGGTGCTCTCTTGCATTTGCTTTCTTTTCTGAAAAAAAAAAGTGATTTTGCTGGTATCTATTGATTGGAAGCATCAACCACTTAGGCAGAATGTCAATTTTCTGGCAGCTGGAGCTGGCCCACTTCATTTTTTCTGTGATAGCTTGCATTTAACTGAAGTGCATGCCTTGATATGTTCATTTGCTATATCCTTTTTCTGCTTGCATTTTATTTAATAAAACTAGATGAATTAACTTTGGTTGTCAGAGTAAATAAGCTGTAGAATTTTTTTGCATAGAAGATGACGTGACTTGATTAGAAATGTTTAGGTAGAAATACGAGCCCCATGAATTGAGGGATTTTATGATTCTAGAAGTTCCTTTAGTTTCCTCTCTCCCAAGTTCCTGAGATCTTCTACTGCCAAAAGTTGAAAGAATTGTATTCTATCTGATAGTGTTCTTATGCTAGCTGATTAAAATGATCAAATTTCAGATTTAGTGCAATAATTGGTACGAAAAAACTTCTAATATTTTTGCTAATATAACCAAGAAATTTATGATACTTGAGCTAAGACAGACAAAACGCACCATATGCCAGGCTGAAGAGGGCAACACTCTGAATCATCCACAACAAGATGGGATGGGTGCTCCACAGGGAATCGAGGATGCGTCATAGATATTGTGTTTAGAGCTCCATCATTATGCTCCCAATCCGCATCTCTGCCATAATTTTCACAGTAAACTCATCAATCATAGTTTCCACAGAAAAAACCTTATAACAATCCAAGTACCAAGTTTTACATCTGAATCCACATCTGCAATCCAACTCACCTATATCCCTTGTAAGGCAAGGGCAAATCAGCTGGGTGCCGCCACATGGTCATTTGGAGAACTCTAATGAAAAGCAATGGGTGAATTCCAAAAATGCTAGATGGAACAGTGATTCCCATGAACTTCTTAGTCATTTTGGTTGCATAACTGAAGTAGTAAGTGTTTGGGAATGTTCTGAGTGTACTGTTTAGCTTGATTGTGCCTTCTATAGTAAGATCTGGCAGAATCCAGTCACCAGTAGCAAAAGGCCCACTGTTACCAAGGAGAAGATCTATAAGTCCTAAAATGCCAGTTTTCCTCCACTCCATGTTAAAGTGATCGAATCCAAAATTGTAGTAGTTTTTCAGCCATGCAATGTTAAGCCAGTCATAGATGATGACTCCAACCCGAGATATCTGAAGCAGGCATATTGGTTTCATCAGCATCCAATTCTCAGGCCTGTAAGTTGACAGTTTCTAAATAAGAATCTGATCACAGATTTTCGCCTAAAATTGATCATTGATTTTCGAAACTTACTGCATTCCATCAAAGTAAGTTCTTGTGGTTCCATTCAGAGCTCCAGATAAGGAAGTCACACTCAGAATCCAGTCTTCAGAGGTGTTCTCGTAACCTTCAAATGCCTTGAGTCATAACATCAAACAGTTTGAGTATTGTTTGCTTACCATGCTGAAACATAGAATCAACAATAAAGAGAGAAAATCTGAGAACTATACTAAATTCTCAAAACTAAGAAACCATCTATACTTGTTTAATTGACAATATTTTGCTTCATTAGTTCCCCTCAATGCTTATTCATGAAAATTTATACATACTTAATAAGCTTGTTTTGTAAAAAGAATGATCTAAGACTGAATTTTTTTTTTTTTGGAACAGTTAGGGGATTCGAGCCCGGGTGAGATGGGAGCAACGTGTTCCGTCGAACACTCGTCCGCAGACCTGATCTCGATCTAAGACTGAAATTACATACAATTTGCTTTAATTGACTAGCTAGCTAGTACCTTGTCAGATAGCATTTGCTGTAAAACACGAATGACCTGAGCCCCTGCCGAATGACCAACAAAGTGAATTGGGTGATGCTCGTCCCAGATAGCATAGTTCCCTGATTTTTCGCCAAAAAATAAAAAAAGGTTGACAAAATTACATACCAGCAATATTAGACAAGAAGGACAAACAATCTTAAATCCTACCTTGTTCATAGATTTTTCCAAACTGTGAGTGGCCATAGATCTTGCTGTGTTCTTCTCCATAATCCACTTGCCCTCCCTTCAAATAATAGAACAATTCCCTAGCCCTGAAATTCATTAAAAAAAGCCCAATCTTTATGAACTCATCATCATCATCAAAAAACAATTTATTTTTGACCAAAAAAAAATACTTAAATGATTCATTTAACATACCTATCATGAATGCTTGTTAGAGAGCCAAGGTCAGGCACAAGCACATGACCATCCTTCTTCTCTGCACCTGCAAAGTAGGACAGACCTCCAAGCCTCTACAACACAATCCAATTCAACATGATTAGTTTCTCTTCAGACATGGATTTGGATGAGAAAAAAGTGGGCATAAAAACTCACCCCTTTACCAAATCCAAATATTCCATGAACCAATACGATTGGTGGAACCGAGCCATCAATAGTTGCCTCCATTGATGGCTTTCTTCGACTGATTTCCTCCACTGAGGCATTAAAGCTTGTTGGTCGAAAGGAGCTGGTTAGAGCCTGTGAGAGATCCCAAGCAACGGCTGTGCTGAATATGTAAAGGCCAAAGAGCAAATGAACTATGGAGCTCAGGAAGAGCTCGGTGAGACTGAGAAATCCCAAGAGCTTTGGCATTGAGAATCCCAACTACTACTGCTGCGACAGATTGGCTAAGGAATTGAAGAAGGAAGAAGAGAGAGAGCTGGGATGTAAATGGAGTAAGAGAAGAAGGGTGTTTGATGCTAATACTCCTTTGAAAGAGGAAGAAGAAGGAAGAAGATCCGTGTGAATGCAAGAAAGCTGAGCAAGTACTATTTGACATAATATATTAACCCGAAGAAGTCTTGTTGGCTAATTCGACGTGGTCTACCTTCTCCTCTGTCTGACAACTTCTCGACTCCTCCTCGCCACGTTCTTCTCGTGCCCATTGATACAAATAATCTATGGCTTCATACTTTCATTAGCGGAGAGATTTTCCTTAATTTCAATGAGTCAAAAAAGAAAAAAAAAACTAAGATAGATTTTTTTATAATTAAAATATGATGATTAATATTAAAAAGCATGCATTAGCACTATATAATAGAAGAATAACATAGAGATTTTAATTTATATATCTCATAATACTCAAAAATGAAGAAATATGTTCGTTATTTTAATTCTTGAAAAAATATGTCTGAAATATGCTCAAAATTCGAAGTGATAAAATTAAAAGAGTTGATTCATTATATATAAGCGATCTTTTGTGCAAGAAATTAATTGACCTCTCATATTCTTAGCAAATTCCCCTTTTGCGGCGATTCTTATTTGCTGGTCATGATTCTAGGATAATTTCAATGCAATGTTTTTATCTCTATTGCTTTCTCTTATATAAAAAATTAACTAGATGATGCCCTTCGATTGGCCCGTTTGACCTGCCCCGACAATGATCAGGTCAAGTAAAGAGTTAAATGTGGCCAGAGATTTAATCACTATTGGGTGTCATCCCATTACCATCTGGTCATCAACATTGGTTATTAGTTTGTTGCTTGACCTGAGTATATTGACTGGATCGACCCAATAGAGAGATTGCCTAATCACTTGACAGAGTGATATGATGTATGTCTTATTTATAAGAATGAAAAATATTCAAGAATAATTATGAAAAATGATTGGATTATCCAATTGAAACATTTAATTCTACCTTTTTTTTCTTATTTTTTAACATGGCAGACTGAGACATTCCAAAGTTAGAGATTTATAAAGCCTTGATTGCTAATAGAGTCACTAGATGACCTCCTAAGTGCTACCAAACTTGCAAGATGTTTACCACTTGTCATCTCTTGATATTCTCACCAATCAATGTCCTACTCATAACAATTGCCATTGGCTTTAGTCATTGGCCAACATATGCAAACAAGTAATGTCTGTCAATTGATTTCTTAATCGCAATGCCAATCATCTCCTTCTCCAACACCATATGCCCGCTGATCAATGTCGCCCTACTTTCTAGTCAACTAATGTAGATCAATGTCCCACTCTTAAAGCTCGACATTACCTTTCCCCATGCCTTCTGCTCATTCACATAACTACCATGATTGATAGTCTCCATTAATTTGAATTTTTTTTTATATTGTATTTACAGCTTCCTAAATTACATGAAAGTGAAATTCGTAGTATTTTAAATTAAGCCTAGTGGGTCTACTTTGAATGAGCAAGATCATTTGAAAGACATGTTCATCTGATTGTGTGCATCTTTATATCTTTTATTTGTATTTATAGTGATAAAGCGAAGATTTATTTTTAATAGGGACAAATAAATTGAATGCTTACAATGAGATATATAAAATATATTAATTTTTTAATGATTAAACACTAAAATATAAATTTATATTTATAAAATTCAACTAAAAGTATTTTTTATATAATCAATCATTTGTCATCATGAACTTCTACGAAACTCTCTTTATATTACAACAATGACCATTTTTTTATACGTAAATCTCTCATTGCTTTATCACAATGATGATTAAGCAGTGTTTGTTGTTGCTATGACAAGAAAAAATTGTGCATAACCTAATATAAAACATATTAGATTTGTGTTGAGATTAGTGTTGTGTATGACACCCTAAATCGTACTAATCTTAGAGTAAATTCAAGAACTTTGGTGCACATTTTGGTACATTTTACAACAAATTGTTTTCTCATAGCTACAACGTATTGGCTTTGAGGTTTAGACTTCGTTTGTGACAGCTTTCTTATTGCTTTTTAAGTTGATGTAGAGAAAACGGCTTTTTAAAGTTGTTGTAGAAAGCAACTTTCTAGCATAAAATTTTTTTAAAAGCAATAAAAAAAATAATGACCAAATAAAAATTATGGCTGCGGTTTTAGCAAAGCACTACAAAAGCTGTCTCAAACGAAGCTTTAGGCTTTGTTTGGGACGGCTTTCTTACTGCTTCTTAAAACAACTTTTTAATACATAAACTAAATTTTGTACTAAAAAGCCGCTTTAAGAAGCAGTAAGAAATCTGTCCCTAATGAAGTCTTAATCGGATGAAAATACCTTAACCAAAATCTAGATATGATGGATCCATTACCATTTGATCTGCGTTGTGATTGCTCCAATCATTAAATAGTACATGTAACATTAATCTCAATATAAATTCAATAATAATAATACTATCATAATTAAAAATTTTGACTAAGACAAAAAAAAAATTGCATTTTGGCTTAAATTTTTTATTATTGTCATGACAACTATATCAAGTTGGCAAGGCCCTAATTTTTAAAAGAAGGTGCAACTTCTATGTATTTTTTTATTTTTATTTTTTTAATAAAATTCAACCACTTTGTATGACCATTGAAGAAAAGACAAACTGAGTCACTTAGTACTATAACGTGTAAAAATAATTTATGACCAATTTGGTACTTTGAATTTTGAAAATAATTTTTTAAAAATGATTATTTTTTAATATTTTTGTTAACATTGTGAATATATTTAAACTTCCACTAAATGAGAATTTATTTCACATTTAAAATAAATTTAAATTTTAATTATTTTTAAAATATATTTTTAGTTTTTAAATAAATAAAAGAATTTTTTTATTTTTTTATTTTTTGTTGGAATGAGCTAAATGAGCTGTTTGGAAGAAAGATATTTCAAATGAATTTAAGGTTTGATGAAGACATGTAACTGCAATTTACAAGTAAAATTAGGCTAAAATAATATATATGTAAGAATATATTGCTTAAATTTTAATTATTATGAATAATGTAAATTTTTTTTTCAAATGAGTATAATATAAATCTTTATTAATTAATTATATATTGTATTGTTATTGAAATAAATTCAATAATTAATTACATATTCAGCTTATTTGCTCCTACAAAACAAAAACTTAAATATGAGATTTGAGGAATCATTAAGATAGAATGTAATGATTAGGGGTTTAAATGAGTTGAGCCGATTCGAGTCATTCCTGGTGTTGAGTTTAAGCCTGATCAATTAATCGAGTTCAAGTTCGAGCTCAAGCTTAATTCTATGAGTTCAAATTGGCTCTCTTATAATGAATAATAGAAATTAAACAATATTGATTCAATCAATTTTTATTATAAAATTATAAAAATAATAAATAATCACTCAATATAAACATGAGAGACAATTTTTTAAATATTTCTAATTATTTTATGCTTAAACATTAAATTCTTAAATATTTAAAGTGTATTTTATATTAATTTTTCTTAAACAAGTCGGCTCGCGAGGTAACGAAACAAATCAAGGCTAGCTTAGGCTTCGTTTTGATGGCTTTCCTACTGCTTTTTAAGGCAGCTTTTTAGTATAGAAATTTTAATTTGTACTTAAAAAGTATCTTAAGAAGTAGTAAGAAAACCGTCCCAAATAAAGCCTAATTTTAACTTGTTAGCTCATTGGGCTTAGCTCATGAGTCATTTATTGAGCCAAGTTAGAGCTGACTTACTAGCCAGCTCAACTCACTCACACCACTAATAATATATATATATATATATATATATATATATATATATATATATATATATATATATATATAATAAAAATAATAATATCTTTCATTATTTTTTTGCTAAATCAACCTCGGAGGGTCCACCAAGAAAATTACAAAATTAAAGTTTGGCCAATGGTAAATTAAGAAAATTTCAGGCATGCTTGTGAAAAATTATACCCTTATTCCATAGCTGAGTCAACGGAGAAGCTTTCCCTCAGTCAATTGCGTTACCTTTTAATATACGGAGGGGCGTTGAATGCCTGACTTTGGAGAGCATTCGGAAGTTGAAACTTGTCGACGTGTTTAGGCAAAATTTTATTATTTTAAATTATCCTTAGAAGGATTTCACCCATTATTTATTTATATGAATTTCATAAATATGATTCAATAAATTTATTCTAAATATACTCTCTGATTTATAATCTGTTATCATTTTAATTGTTTGTAAAATTAGATATAAAATCATTTTAGGAAATATAATTTTTTTTAATGATCTGGATATAATAATTTTTTTAGACTTACATTAATTTTTATAATTAACACTTTGTCTTAAAATTTTGAAAAATTAGCAAAAAAATTTGTAGTAAAATAAAGCTATAATAATTATTATTTTTCTTGATAGTAAATTTTGAAAAAGATATCCTAAATGGAACCTTAAAGAGTAGAGAATGTATGTTTAAATTTTATATTGAATTTAATATTCATTGATTTCATGTATGAAATTTATTCTATAATTGATTTTGAGCCTATTAATTATCAGTATTTTTTTTTAATTTTCTAAGTAAGATTAATAGAGAGCTAAATTAAAATACTTAATTAAAAAAATAAAAAACAAATTAAAATATTTAATTTATAATCGAAGATGAATGTATAATTTTAAATGAGAAAATGAAAAGAATCACTGAAATTTTAGATGGATAAAATTTCTATAATATTGAGAATTATAAGAAATTCTAAAAATATTTTTTAATATTTTAATTAATTACATGACATTTTCTTAAATTATTAATTTTTAAACATGATGTGTGAATTTCTCTTCATTTATTTTTCTTGAAAATTATAAATAAGAAAATTAAAAAATTCTGATTAAAATTTAATTAAAGTAAATTTTGAAACTCAAAATTATGTCAAGATGAATATAATATAAAAATTCATCTTAAAAAATTTTTAAAAATTAAATTTATTTTAATTAAATTTTAATCATAAATTTTACATTTTTAACAAATTTAATCACAAAAATATATACATATATAAGATCTTTGATATGATATTCGCAATATATATATATATATTTTTTTTTTTTCTTTTTTCTTTTTTTTAAGCACATTTTTTCTGTCGGGAACCAGATCGACGGACCAGATTTGACGTGCTGTCGAAACGTGTGGAGCCACAATGGATTTGTGGATTAGAAGGAACTTACGTGGCAGCATTATCACCACATAAGCTATGACAAAATGTCTGGTAGAAGCTTACGTGGCAAATATTATAACCACAAAATCCGTCAAAGTGGTCCACATGATCCCTCTTAGCGATCCGTGCTGATTAATAACAAATCATAGTCGACAATCAAATTATTTCCAATAAAATTTGCATAAATGCCACTTATATTTATTTTTTTACATCTTTAACACATAAATATCACTCTTTATTAAATTTATCACTCAATCTTGTAACGCTCCCATCTAAAATCTTTAGACTCTAGATGTTAAAGGAGAGGTGTGGAAGATGCAAAGGAATTTCGTCGGTGATTGGATCGGCGGCTTCTGAAGGTTCACTTCTGACAGTAAATCGTGATGTATGAAAGTCGGCTTCCAACGATAAAGAAGAATGTGTAAGATGCAGTAAGATCTCATTGGGGATAAGGTCAGCTCTCACATTGGAGATATTTTTTGAGTTGGGAGTTTATTGTAGCGAATTTTGAGCAACATTTTGAGTCAATCAAAAGCATTCTTTTTAGAACAATAAGTCGCACAAAGCAGACCACATGCCAACAACTAGCAACATGCCATTACCGCCCATCATCCGCTATCGAGGACACCCGTCAGCCCTCGCAACCCATCACTACCACCAGCAATCGCCGTCCCCCACCACAACCAATCAACTCCCACCACTATTGCTTAGTTTTACACTACATTTATTATACATCAACTCAAACAAGAAAAAATTAGTTATGTTTATTTATTTTACACTCATCCAAATAATTCTAAATATTTTAAATATATTATATTCCTTTTATACTATAATCTATTTTAATTTGCATTCTTTTTTTTAGTAAACCAAAGTTACCAAACAACCCCTTATATGTATTTATTAGGACATGTGCATGTTTCAACATATGATGTTATAATAGATTCAAAGATCAAAATTTTCTCATTCCATATCACATTTTTTCATAATTTTGATGCCAGCTCTAGCTTGGTTGCTTTCCTTCATTAAATTAATCTCCTTTATTGACAAGGGAAGATACTATTTGGTGGACCTATGCTAAGTGAGAAAATTCTATTAATGGTTAACACCAATACTAATTCCTAGGCTCTCATATTAATTAGTGGTTTGGTTTAAGGGGGAGGAGAAAGGTCTAGTTTGCTTGCTTTATAAGAAGAGTATGGAGTGAGGGGGACCAAGGATGAGGGAGGCAAAACTTGGAAGGTATGTAAAACTTAGCCCTTCAAGGTAGGTGGTTCTTACTTAACCTATAATAATAAATTTATTATGGATAGACTTTTAAGTAGCATATAACTCTACAAAATTAAAGAAGGCTTCTAAATTGGCAATGTGAAAATGATATATAGTCATGATGCAGCTAAGTTTTACTTAGCATCATTTTTTGTTTTGTTTTTTTTTTTTAATTTTTCATGATGGGTTGTCAAAATGAGTTAACGGGTTGAGTTTTGGTTGACCCAAAATTGATCTAATTTGAAGTCAGTTGATCCGAATCCAACCTACTTAATAAACAAGTCAAAAGGGTGGACCAAAACCGGAATCACCGGCAACCAGGATGACCCATACCAGATCACTACCGGATTAAAACTTGTTCATTACCATGTTCACAGTCCTACCCACCAATTAAACGGGTCGAAACTCTAAAACCAATCTCATCATCAATGATGATAACCATTATTAGCCCTTTGCTAGCTACCTAATCTACGCCTAGCCCATACAAGTCTATCGAGCATAGGGGTGCATATTATTTGAATAAAACAAAAAAATCGAACCGAATCAATTCTATTTGATTGATTTGATTCTGTTTAGTTATGAAAATATATGTTTAATTATCGGTTGTAATTATAGTATATTTGAATTTTTGTTATTAGTTGTTTTTTTTTTTTTTTTTTTGCTTTCATAAAACCCATCAAAGCAAAAAATTAAATTACACGAATATTTTTTAAATATTAAATCAATAAAATTCATGAAATATAAAATAAACAGTTGATAGGAAGATCGACTTATATATAAACAATTGATAGGACGATCACCTCCGCACCAAAATTCCACTCTCCGACACTTCTTATCATTCAGTGGACCCTTCCTAATGGTTACTGCAGGCTGCTTTCGTGGTTCCTAATTGTTTTATTTCGAGGCTTTCGGTGTTGGGCCTCTTTAGTCCGCTTTTTCCAAATGGGCCTTTTTGTCATGCTGGTTAGGATTGTAACATCTGGCCTATTTGGATGCTTTGTAATTTAGGTCCAATTTCCTTAGCGTTTTAGTAAAATAGTGACAGAAAACATACCTTTTTTAAAAATTTAATAATTTATGAACTATGCACAGAATTTTTATCAAGTATTTAAATGTCTTAATGATGTCAGAATTGAGTAATCATGAGCACGTTGGATTCGTCTCATCAAGCCACTCAATTCGACTATAAACATGTCATATTTGAATGTTAATTTATCATCCAATTAATGCTTTTAAACTTTGAAATAAGCTCCAATCATTTGATTCGAGCCCATTTGAACTCGTATTTGATCGATTTTGGTGTCATTGGGTTCTTGTCAAAACATTTAGTTTGACTATAATTTTGTTGAGATCGGTGTTCGGATGGTCGCAAATTGAATTTTGATGATTTTTACTTTAAATATATCTCAAGATTCGTGCCAGATCAATGTGATTTTTGGTGACATATCATTATTATAAATATAAGAAAAAAATTAACTATGATATAAAATTAATAATTATTAAATAAAGAATATTTTAATAATTTATATTGTAAAAAAATATTGAATTTTCTTGATAATATTCTAAAAATAAAGATCAACACAAAAACTCTTTCCAGCTAAAATCTTTTAAAAAAACTAATCCCTGCAGCCTGCTTCATATTCCATTGCCACGTCTCCACTGCCGTGGCGCCGCTACTGGACACGTGAAGCGCGACCACCGTAACTCTGTACCTTCTCTTGACACGTTCCTCACAGTTAAACTACTCTCTTCTCCGCCATCTTCCTATATATCACCAATCTCTCCTCTTCTCTCAAATCCATTCTATCTCTTTCTCTTCACATCTATTTCTCATACAATGGCAAACAAAGTCACACTTCCTCTTCTTCTCATACTCACAGTAGCACTGCTCTACTCCCTACATACGGCTTCTACAGAAGCAGCGTCGACGGCGAAGACCGGCGCTGACGAAAGCGTACTGGTGACAGGCGAAGGAGATAAAGAGAACGAGGCCTCCGAGTCATGGGCGACTTGGGCCAAAGACAAGATATCAGAGGGCTTAGGCATCAAGCATCAACACGTAGATGAGGCGGAGGAGAAGGCTGAGGAAGTAGCCCGGAAGACGCAAGAAGCAGGGCATGCGGCCAAGGACACCACTGGCGGCATTGCTTCAGGTAGTTCTATATAAATTCTATAATATTTGGTTGAGTTTTGTTTTGTGGTTTTTTAGATTTAGTTGATTGGGATTTTGGTGCAGAGGTGGGCGAATACACCAAGGAGAAGACTGGAGATGCTAAGGATTCGGCGAAGAATGCTAAGGATTCAATCTCAGGTATTTTCTTGCAGCAAAGAAGCAGAATGTGGAAAAAAAAAATCAAAACTTTACCAAATTTTCATCATGTAGATGAAATGTGTTCATTGGAAAGGACCAACAGGATGTCTCATCCCTAACTCTCCTGAAACGAAAAACAAAAACTGGCAACGAAATTAGTGACAATCCTGTTGTAGTAATGTCATTCTATGCATTCCATGAAGTTATAAGAATTGTTCTCATAATAGAAGAAACAGTTTGCTTATCATAACATAAATTAAGGTCTTTGTCCATATTCTATCAAAGCAGGAAAGGTGAAGGATAGTACAGCCAGAACAGCCAGCGAAACCAAACATCAGACCGGCGAAGCTACAGAGGCCACAAAGCAAACAACTACAGAGGCGAGGAACAAAGCAGCAGAGAAGGCATCGGCGGTGAAGGACGCCACCATAGACAAGGCAAAGGAGGCTGCAGCGGCCACCAAGGATAAGGCAGCCAAAGCACAAGAGGCGACCACTAGTACAGCTGGGGAAGCAGCGAACAAAGTGAAGGAAGGCTATGATGCTGCCAAGTCTAAGGCAGGGGAGAAGCTGGATGCGGCTAAGGAGACGCTGTCGTCCAATTTCGAGGCTGCCAAGGAGAAGGTTGTGGGAGTGTCTCAGAGACACGAGGAGGAGCTGTGATTTCTTAATGGTTGGCTATAGTTGATGTGTGATAATCGGCTTCATGGTGTGATGTTCTTTATATATGAAGAAGCAATTAAGGATTGTTGTTTGTAGATGTAACTTTCTATTTCTGATCAAATAAAGAGTGATAGTTCTGATACATTTTTTATTTCTAATTGAATAATTTGAATGATGTTACATATTTAATGATATTAAGACTCACTTTTACACCAGAGGCTTTGATATCCCAAACTTGATTAGGGTATTTCCAATAACTTGAATTTAATATAAGTGGTGGCTCTCACTACAGAAAAAGCGTTCATTATCGCCGGCGGACGATTTCCGGCGATATAGGTCAATTTTCCGGACCGCCGGAATAAACCGCGTAGGAAAATGAAACCGGCGGTATATTTTTGGTGGTAATTACATGTACACAGGATGTGTATTATACATGTATAAGATTGTACACATTGTGCGCTATGCAGGTTTAAACAGAAGAGTTTGGTCTACCTTCTTTCAATTTTAATAAATTAGCCGTTTAATATTGAGGGTCAAACCGTATGAGATTTTTAATATCCTAGATGATATAAAGAATTTTGATAACTCGGATCATCATTGGATGTTTTAATATCATCCCAAACTTGAATGAAAATTTTGATGATCTAGATCCTTATTAGAAGCCCAAACCGCCACGAGGTGAATTCTAGGGTTTCAATGCAAGAGTCATGTCCATTGCCTATAGGTTTTGATGGATTGAACTTAACTTGGTATTTAAGCTCAACTGGCATGAGAGATTCAGCTAAAAGAAAGAAAAACTCTACCGTTGTCTTCATGTGTTTACAGCCTAAACTTGGGCCAATATACAAACTCAACTAAGGTACTAAGTAAATTTCAAAGTTAATAAGAGATTTAATGGAGTAGGACAATTTAGGCTTCATTTGGGTGGGGGGGTTCCTCCCCCCGCTTCACCCAAAATTTGTTTTTAGTACAACCTCGAATGATGTGTATCAGAGAGCTCCGGCGATATGTTCCCGAGTGCCCCAATACTGAATGACAGAGAACGGAGCACTGCAACGGTGAAGATACAGCATTGCAGTGCTATGAAATGCCACAATGCTATGAGCTTGAGCGCCGCAGCGCCCCAAAATGGCGCCAAAGCGCTACAAGATGGGCTGGACGATTTTCTTTCTTATTTTTTTGAAGGGTTGCATCCTTTGGGATTATTTACTTGACTCTCTTGTATTTTTGTATTGTTAGACAAGGAGAACTGTGCATGTGAGAAGAGAAGCAATGAGAGAGCAAGAGAGACATGTATTTATTTCTCTTCATTTTCATAGTGGATTTCTTGGTGTGGAGTGGCTCCGTAGTTTTTTTTCCCTATTTTAAATTTTTCCATGTTAAATCCTAGTGTTATTTAGTTTTCCGTTGCTTTTAGTTTCTTCCTTATTTCATCATTGTGGTGTTTACTCCTCATCCCCAACATCAACTACTCAAGCATAATCATTATGCTTGCTATGTTGCAAAGTAAATGGATGGCTATCCTACTTGAGGATTCTAATTAATTAAACATAGCCATGTTGAGGCATTCAGCTCCAGCATGACAATCATGTGTCAGCAAACCAACAATTTGATAACTCAGGCCTTGCCGAGAAGGTTGCTCTGATCATCAATGGGATGTAAAGGCTCTGCTTTCAAAGGAAGAAAACCATACGGTTAAATGCATAGCATCTAAAATTGCTTTGCTTTTTTTTTTTTTTTTAAATAATCTAAGTCCTATTTATAAATAGAACATGTTTGTGCATTACAATTATTGATAAATATGCAAAAAAAAAATTAGAAATAAAGCCTCTCCCTCTTCTCTCTGCCTCTAGGGTTTCTCTCTTTTCATCTATCACTTTCTCTAATGCTCTCTCCCTCCCTCTCCAAGCATACACTAACTATAGAATTTTTATAGATCAATTTGATTGAAATAAATGACTAAACAATATAGAAACATGCAATAAAAGGCATTCATATGAGACGATAATGTCATGATAATATATGGCAAATAAGAATTTTATATTCAATAACATCATTTTGTTGAGATGTATTTGGATAAGAAGTTCATATCATTGTCAAAGTCATAGACTATATCTACATAAATTCTAGACTATTATCAATGCATAAAGTTTTGTTGAAAGTGGAGAAAAAATTTTATTTCTTGACAAAAATCAAAAGAATTTTTAGGTTCGTTTGGGACTATTTTTTAAATCAACTTTTTAATACAAAAATTAAAATTTTTATACTAAAAAATTGTTTTAAGAAACATTAAGAGAGTTGTCACAAACAAAACCTTAATCATTCAAACAAATAGACACAAATGGCCCTTGAAATATCATAAATTTGTGGAAACATTGGTAGGAGTTGTGGATTCTGTCATGAATTTAGATTGCAAACCTTACAAAAAAAGAATTCCATACGAAAATAAATTTGGCAATAAAAATTTCTTAATCTGTTTATGTTAAACAATCATATCAATTGTGAAGGGATGACGCTTAAATAATGCAACTCATTTCCTCTCAGTGTGTAATAACATTCTTGGATCTACATATTATTTTGCTAAATAGAAAAACTCTCATAATAATTTGTAGACACAAGTGATAATGCTTCACTACACAACTCACTTTGGCTTGTTGGTTGAGAGCTTAGGCTTCCAACTGAGAGGTCTTGGGTTCGAGTCGTTGTATATGCGTTGCGTGTGTGAGTTTGCCTTAATTGGCCTAAATGTCCCAAAAAATATATATTGCTTCTCTGAAAGTAGAACGAAGAAAGTTTCGCATCAACTTTGTTGAGCGGTCGAAGGTTCAAATCAAGTTTATTGAGCAATCAGATAAGCACATCACTTTGCAAACTTAGCAGTGCCATGGAAATTAGGAATATGTAAAGGTGATGGAACTTGTTATGAGAACCAACAAATAAACTATAGGCTATCGACCACATGAGATAATTTTTACCATTGAATTTGATGGTATTATTGATGATAAAGGAGAGTTTTGAGTCATTTAAAGGTGATTGACACTGTGTGAGGTTAAGCAAGAGCTGGAAAATCAAAGAGTTAACTTAGATCATAGAGTATGAGGGATAGTTGATGTATGAAGTGGTTAGGCAACAATGGAAAAACATTAGTAGATGTGTAAACCTGAATAAGTAATTGAGTTAGAGCTTGAGATCAATTCTACAAGATCGAAGAGGCTTATAAATCGACTCATTTATAATGAAAAAAACTAAGATGATCTAAATTAAAGCAACTCTTATAATAAATTAATTAAAAAAATGTGAAATTAGGAAAGAAAAAAAAAAAGAAATTAGTTAAAAGAGAATTTTTAAATATTTCTTTGTAAATATTAATTTTAATATATTTTCTATGCATTTTATATTAATATTTTTTAAATGAATAAACTCACAAACTAATGAGCTGGGTGAGAGTTGACTTAAATTTAGCTCGTTAGTTCAACGAGCTCAACCAATGAGCTATTTATTGAGTCGAGACTCATAGGGCATCATTCGACTGCACCTTAAGCATTGGCAACATGCAAGTGCAACCCCAACGGGAAGAGGCTAAGGTTGGGGGGGCTCATTGAGACACATGTGCATGAAGGTGCAATGGGATGCATAAACCTCAATTACACTTGAAAAAAAAAAAAAAATTTGTATTTATGAGGCTCAAGATTATGGTCTATAAAAATAGTCAAAAAAAATTATAAACTGTTAGATCTATTTGAGATGTGTGTAATATAAATTATTTATATATTACACTCTCAAAATATATCCAAAAAATTTAAAGATTAGGATATCCTAACCAGATTTTTCCTCAATATTGTTGATTTTCATTGTACATATTTGCATCTAATAACCCTGAATATTGCTACCAACCCTAAAGCCTATGTTGGCATCATTGCTACTGGAATTACATATTGAAGTCATTCATCTGATGGACAATGTGGGTCGTCTCTTGTAGAGCATGAATAGTTAATCATCATAAGAACTCAGCAGAATCCAATCCAAGATTCAAGCCTTGCTCTATGTAGATTTAAAGCCTTTCTCTCTTAACTCTCACAAAACAATAGCATAACCCTAACTTTTCCCTTTCTCTCTTATTTAAAGCCTTCACAAAAATCAACCCCCAAGATCCCCAAATCAGCCGCCCCCCTCCATCTTGCCTAAACAAACTTCTCAATTTCATATGTGGGCCCCATCAATCAGCTTCCCCCTCTTGCCTAATTCCCTCTTTCCCCTTTACGTCGTGGGCCCCACGGGCTTGTTTTGCTGGCTGGTCGGAATAGCTGGCCTGCGCCGACTAGGGGTGCAAATGAGTCAAGCTGACTCGCGAGCTGACTCGGGCTCGACTCGTAAACGAGCTCGCGAGTCGAGCTTATCGAGTATCGAGCTCGAGTTCGAGCAAAATTTCGAGCTCGGTGTCTTATCGAGCTCGAGTTCGATACAGGCTTTGTTCAGCTCGTATACTCGTCGAGCCGGCTCGATTAAAAGGAATATTGGGGGTCCGGCGCTATTCGCGAAAATAGTTTCGTCCCTGCACCTGCGGAGCGCGGAATCGAGAATTCGAGATATGAAACGGGAGTCCGGACCGGACTGGGCAAAAACTGAACCGGGTTTGGGATGGGATCAAAATATCAAATAAACATCTGTTTAGGAGAAGAGCCGGTCTTTTCGTTTCTCGTGGAGTGCAGACCTGCGGCGTCCGTTCGAGGCTTCGAGCTAGGGCATGCCTTCTTCGTTGTCTGCCATTCTGCCGGTGCTCAAGCAGGCTTCAAATAGTTGGTAGAGAGAGAGTTCTAAGATCTGGTTAGGAGTTTGATTCTTCTATTTTTCCCCTCTGCATTTTTTCTTTTTTTGGGCTGAAGTTCTTATGGTTTTCGAGCAGGAAAGCTTTTCTTTTAGAGGGCTTGCTCTTGTGCTGAAGGCAAAACATCACTTATTTTGGTTGGAGCCTCTCGGTAGGTATATTTTACTGAAATTTTTTGTTCACATTTCATTTATGCTTCAGTTTTTTATTTAGTAGAACTGATCTTGAAATTTTTTTTTTAATCTTTCTTCAGATCAATATCATCTATTTCATAGAGTTGATCTTGCAAGTTAAGATTCAAGTTCAAAAAAAGGGGTAACCACTGACTTATTTTATAATCGAAAATATATTTTACTGTAATGTCGTTGCTTCTACAAGAATAGTGATGATCCTTCTCTGTCATCTACTTTTTAGATTATCCGGAAACTATATCTTGATTATCATTTATTTCTTTTTATGTGGAAAAGGTTGAAGTTTAATTATCTGTGGCATTTTTTGTCTTTGTTGGTATATTGTTGCTGAAGATGACAGAGGGAGGCAAATGTTGTGTTTGCGTTGGAAGAAAATTTTTAAGATCCAAAACTTATCTCCATGGTTGAAATAAAATCATTCTAGAGACGCAAGGAAAATAGTTCTCTTTTTTTTTTTAAATGTTTCTTTGCAGACAGGTTCTTATGCCATGAGCGGAACTTGAGAGTATTTAAAATTGAGCAGCAATTCCATTTGAAACTGCTTCAATTGCTTTTGCTGAAACCTTTTTAAGACTTAGGTTTGACGGATAAATAGTGGTATAGATGTTGGGAGCAATCATTGACTCTTTGTTGCATGCTACTTAAACTTCAGGCATCTTTGAAATGGATAATTAATTTTAATTATTTCTAATTGTTTGTTATCTATGGTTATATCATTATATCTCCTTTATGTTAATTTTTTCTCTTTCTTGTGTGCTATTCAAATTTCAGCCATCTAGATGTCATCTGAACCAATTGTTGAAGATAACATTAGTGAGGAGATAATTTTGGAGACTGTAGATGAAGTACCATCTAGTAGTGTACAAGTAAATGTTGCGTTGAATGAGAATGATGATGTAGTGGAAGAAAATAAAGTTGTAGAAGGAGATGTTGTAGGCATATGTGAGCAGGAAGAAGATGCTAATCCTATTTCAATAAAAAAATGAAAGAAGATATCATCTGTGTGGGACGAGTTTAAGGAAGTGAAACTTGCTAATGGTCAGAAGAAAGAAGAATGCATTCATTGTAAGAGGACCCTCGCCATAGGAAGTACCGGGTCGACAATACAATTTAGACGTCATCTAGATCGTTGTGCGGCTAGAATTCATTTCTTAAAAAACCAAAAGGTGCTTCATTTTCAACCTAAAGAAATTGATTCTACAGCTGACAACTTACAAGAGAGTGCTAGTTTGACAACATTTTCTTATGACAATTCTAAAGTTAGAGAGAGTATTGCACACTATATTTTGATCAATGAGAAGCCATTTTCAGTTGTGGAAGAGTTTGGTTTTAACCTTGTTTTGAAGACAATGTCTCCTTATTTTTTGAAATACTCAAGAACAACAGCTCGTAGTGGTGTTTTATTAGTTTATGATAAGGAGAAAAAAAAAACTTCAGAATGTATTGAAAAACATAAATAGAATCAATTTTACAACAGATATTTGGAAGTCAAAAAATCAAAGAATATCTTATATGGTAGTCACAGGCCATTATGTGGATTCAAATTGGAAGTTGCAGAAGTGTGTACTTAGTTTTCTACACTTGTCACCTCCTCACACAGCAACAGAAATAGTTGACACTTTCTACAAGTCACTCAATGAATGGGATTTGGAGAACAAAGTATTCACACTATCAGTTGATAATGCCTCTAATAATGACCGTGCTATCAAACTCTTAAGGGATAACTTTCGTGTAAGGGAAGTTACTTATCACAACTGTCCAACAGAAGATGAATGGAATAATATAGAAAAGGTTTGTGATGTGCTTGGTTTTTTTAATGAGGCAACTAATATAATTTCTGGAACTGAATATCCAACTTCAAATTTATTTTTGTCCCAAATTTGCACAATCAAGAAGGTTTTAGATGATAGCTCAGTTTCTTCTGATGAATTTATAAGGAACATGACTATGAAAATGAAAGAAAATTTTGATAAATATTGGGGAGAATGTAATCTTCTCATGGCATTTGGTGCTATTATGGATCCTAGAATGAAATTTCTAGTAATAGAATTTGCATATCCAATGATCTATGGTGAGCAAAGTGGGCAAAATATCTCCTATGTTCGTACATTGTTATATGAATTGTTCGAAGAGTACGTAACAAACTTTGAAAAGGAAGCAAATGGGGCATGTGATACATTTAGAAAGGAGGCTTCAAAAGGTGAAAGTAATTCTTCAAGAACTTCTCAGGAAGGTTCATCAAATAAATATAGTGGATGACTTGATTTCACAGCGTATGTATCCGAAAAAACAAGTAAGAAACCTGCTAAATCAGATTTGGATAATTATCTTGAAGATGGCTTAGAGATTTGTCCACCCGGTAAGCCTTTTGATGTTATTGGGTGGTGGAAAAGCAACCAAGCAAAATATCGTATATTATCAAGATTGGCAGTGGAGATATTAGCTATTCCTATTAGCACAGTTGCTTCTGAATCTACATTCTCAGCAGGTGAGCGAGTGGTTGATACATATCGTTCTAAATTGGGCATTGAAACAGTTCAGGCTTTGATATGTGGATCGAATTGGGTTCGTGCTCACTATGGTTTGAAAGGAAGAACGAAGGTATACTTTTTTTATTAAGGCTTCTGTAATTCAGTGAATGTTTATTTTATAACTGATATATTTTGCAATTGTTTATAGGAAGAGGAGGATGACGATGAAATCGAGATACCAATCCCTTGTAATTGAAGATTATTATCATGGTATATTTTTGGTCAATGATAAATCTCATATCTTGTCATCTTTTCTTTCAATTTACTATTCTAGCATGTTGTTTAGCTTTCAACTCTTGAATGGCAACTGTTTCACTTTGCATGATATGCTGCATGCATAAAATCATGTAATTTCATCATAAAATTTTCCCTTCAACATGAACTTGCTCTTATTAATGAATCCCGATGTAAAAGGTGAAAATTTTAGTTTTGAAAACTTTTATTTTGTTTTGGTGATCATTACGCAACCTTTATTTTTAATGAAACACTTATTTTACTGAATATTTTGTAACATCCATTAAATTTCCTATTTCACTTATATTAGTTTTAGTTAGCTGTCCTGATTTGTTTGCCCCTATTTCTTTTTGTACGTTTTTAATTTTAATGTGATTTTGTTAGCCAGTTTGCCTCGCTTCCTTTGGGATCTCTTTATGGTAAATGTATATTTGATGGCTATTGTTTATATCTCAGTGCTGTTTGTGCTTTTGAGCAGAAGAATGATTATTACCTATATTAAATCTGATTCAGAGTATTCATAATTGGTGATATTTACTGGTAGGTACATATCTTATTATAAATCTTCTGCCATTATTCATGAAGTTAATCAAAATTAAATTTTCAGGGTTAGTCATCACATATCATTTCATTTAAGTACTGATTCCTTAGCAAGGTTTCTAATGCTTTTCTGATCAATTGCAGCTTTGCAGGTAGACGAAGATGAAGAAGACATGGAAAACTTGTAATTTGATCGGATTGTATTGTTTTAAGAGCTGTTTGAGGCATATTATTTATGATTATGCTTTGGGAGATTTGTAATTTGATCATGTAATATTGGTGGATAAACTCTTGGATGGTGGATAGACTCTTGGATCATGCTAACCTTTATAGATTCATAACTTTCTTGTTATTATTTTTATTAATATGATATCCTTGTAGTTTGTTCTTATCAAGAGAATGTAAAACTTTTTTATTGCTTTATATTAGATATTATCGAAATTGCATCATGTTTTTTTAGGTAACTTATAATGCTCTTTTTTTATGGTGAAATTTTGAAAAATTTATTAAAAACATTATTTTTGAATGTGAAAAATTCATAAAAAATATTTAATTCGAGCTTGTACTCGAGTCGAGCTCGAGCTCATTATTCAAGCTCGAGCTAACGAGCCATAAACGAGCCGGGTATTCGGACACACGAGTCGAGCTCGAGCTTTAGTTCTTGACTCGAGTCGAGCTCGAGCTCGAGTTCGAGCCGCCAGCACAAGTAACGAGCCAGGCTCGAATAACCTTTGACTCGAGCTCGACTCGACTCGTTTGCACCCCTAGCGCCGACTGTAAAACAGCGGTTGACCCAAGTTCTGGGCCGGCTGGACCGGTCTATCAATACCCCATTCTCAAAGAACCATCTTATCCTCAAGGCGGAAGGCCGAAAACTGCTTTTGCATCCTATCATAAGGTTCTCATGTAGCATCATACTCTGAAAGGTCATTCCATTTGATCAACACTTCTTTGATTCCTCCTCCTCTCTGGCATACCCCTTGCAGCTCTAGTGGTTCCAGTACCACTTCCAAATCTTCAGTTAGTGTTGCTAGCAACATTGAACTCGTTGTGTGATCCCCTATAACTCTTTTCAGCTGTGACACGTGCAAAACCAGATGTATGGTCGCGGTCGAAGGTAGCTTTAGCCGATATGCCACTGCTCCGACCCTCTCTTCTATCTCAAACGGGCCAAAGTATCGTGGGGCCAACTTCTCATTCCTCCTAATGGCAATGGTCCGTTGTTGGTAGGGGCGAAGCTTCAAATACACCCTATCTCCTACCTGAAACTGGACGTCCTTTCTATGCTCATCTGCCTATCTTTTCATAATATGTTGGGTTCTCAACAGATGTCTTTTCAGTTCTTCTAATATCGTGTCCCTCTGTATTGTTCCACTAAAAAGACTGAGGTGCTACTCTGCCCAAAGTGTATCAAGTGAGGCGGATCCATGTCATACAATACTTTGAACGGAGTCATCTGGTATGTTGAATGGTAAGAAGTGTTGTACAAATATTCTGCTCATGCCAGCCACTTAGCCCATAGTCGAGGTGTCTCTAAAGCAAAACATCTAAGGTATGTCCCCAAGCTCTTGTTGACTACCTCTATCTATCCATCAGTCTGAGGATGGTAAACAGTGCTCCTCCTCAGCAAAGTCTCTTGTAACTTGAACAACTCCCTCAAAAAATGACTAAGGAACACCTTGTCTCGATCGGACATTATAGATTCTGGTATCCCGTGCAATCTGACCACCTCTCTAATAAAAGCTGACGCTACTGTGACAGCTGTGTAAGGATGTCATAGAGGAATGAAATGAGCATATTTGTTGAGTCTATCCACCACCAGAAAGATAGCTGTAAAACCCTTCGATTGCGGTAGCCCGTCTATGAAATCCATAGAGATATCCTCCCATACTCTGCCTGGAAGGGCCAATGGCTGTAGTAGCCTCCCTGGAGTTATAGCCATATACATGTTCCTATGGCAAACCTCATACCTAGCCACCATCTCCTTTACATCCTTGTGCATCCCCTTCCAATATAATTCAACGGCCAATCTTCTGTATGTCTTCTGTACCCCTGAGTGACCTCCAACCGCACTTCCATGGAACTCCTGTAGTAAGTGCGAGAAATGAATGGAGGTTCGTGGCAGCACAAATCTCCCTTGGTATAGAAGTCTCACCATCTACTGAATAGCCAGGATGGCTATTCCCATCCTTCAGCAGATCCTCTTTGATTCTCCCCATATCCTTATCCTGCGCTCCTTGATTGCCCTACAATCCAACATTAACAGTATCGAATGGGCTAACCATTGAAGCTCTCCCACACACCTAGACAAGGCATCAACTGCCTTATTTTCCAGTCCTAGCCTATACTGGATCTCAAATCATAGCCCAGTAATTTTGACAACCATCTCTGATATTCCTCAATCACCAACCTCTGCTCCAGTAAGTATTTCAAGCTAGGATGATCTGTCCTGACGATGAAATGCCAACCCAACAAGTAAGGCCATCATTTTTGAATGGCAAATACAATGGCCATCAATTCCCTCTCATAGACAAACTTTAGTCTTGCTTTGGTTGTCAACACCTAACTGAAGTAGGCTATAGGTCTGTAATTTTGCATGAGCACTGCTCCCAGCCTATATCCTGAGGCATCAGTCTCCACCACGAATATCTTGTTAAAATCGGGTAGTGCTAGGATCAGAACCGTGGTCATCGCAGTCTTAAATCTCTCAAAGGCCAGAGTAGTTGCCTCTCCCCACAAGAAACTGTCCTTCTTCAACTACTCTGTCAGAGGCTAAGCAATGGTGCTGTATCTCCTTACAAACCTCCTGTAGTATCTTGCCAATCTTAGGAAACTCCTTAGTTCCCTCAAGTTTTTAGGTAGAGGCCACCTTGCCTCAATCCTAGTCTATTTGTTGCTACTCCTTCCTGGGATACTACGTGCCCCAGGTACTCCCCACTGGCTTGGGCAAAATAATATTTCTTCAAATTGGCCTTCAGTTGATGCTCCTGTAACACTTCTAAGACCACCCTTGAATGCTCCAAATACTCCTTACTGGACTTATTGTACACCAGGATGTCATCAAAGAAGACCAGCACGAACTTCCTGAGGTAAGGTCGGAACATTTTGTTCATGAGATACTGAAAGGTAGCTGGGGCATTGGTGAGGCCAAACGGCATCACCAAGAACTCATAGTGTCCCTCGTGTGTTCTAAACATTGTATTCGACACGTCCTCCTCCCTCATCTGGATCTGATGGTATCCGAACTTCAGATCCATCTTTGTGAATACTACAGCTCCAAAAAGCTCATCTAGCAACTCATCTATAACTGAAATAGGAAACTTGTCTAGCACAGTCTCCTTGTTCTGGGCCCGATAGTCCACGCAAAATCTCCAACTTCCATTCTTCTTCTTGAACAGTAGAACTAGGCTAAAAAAAGGGCTAATGCTTGGCCTGATAATTCCTGCCTCTAACATCTCCCATATCAGCTTCTCAATTTCATCCTTCTGGATCTAGGGGTAGCGGTATGGCCTAATGTTGATCTATGATGCCCCCTCCCTTAGCGTGATGGCATGCTCATGTCCCCTCTATAGTGGCAATCCTTGAGGCTGCTGGAAAACCTCCCAGAACAGTTGTATAACTGCATGTACAAAAAGAAGGATGTCCCCTCCCTCCTCTCCTATGATCCCCTCCAAGCTCTGTAGTTCTACCAGGAATCCTCCTACCTCCTGTATGTCCCTTACCATGATTTTAGTGGCACCATGACTTTGGAGAGTCATGCATCTCCTTTAATCATCATCCTCCTCCCTTCCACTATCAACTCCATTGTCAACATCCCCCAGCTTACCTTGGTATCTCCCAAGTTCTGCAGCCACCTCATCCCCCCAGGATGACATCAGTGCTCCCAAGCTCCAATGGGAGAAAACCCTCCCTCACCTGAATCCCCTATATGGTCAAGACTACCCCTTACATAACCCTTTTCCCGTCTCCATCTTCCTCATTCCATCATCACCCCATAGCTCCCTATGTCTGCCAATTTCAGCCTCAATTAGTCTACAACTTGGTTGTAGATGAAATTGTGGATGGCCCCACTAGCTATCAGCATCACTACCTCCTGATCTGCTATTTCTCCTTTCCCCTTTATAATGCGATCTAGGATGAATCCTACTACTGAGTTCAAGGAGACCTCAACCATGTCCAATTGCAGCTTTTCCTCCTCCATCGATACCTTACTCCCACCTCCCTCCTCAGCTTCCTCATTATCACAGACGGTGAAAACCTGAAAAGTTCGGTCCTTACACATATGGCACGGTGTGTATTTCTCATCGCATCTGAAACATAACATCCACCCGCTTGTCTTGTACCTCCGCCTATGTGAGTCTCTTGAAGTTGCCCACTGGGTGCACTCCACCGCTCTTCTCTTTGGGAGTTTCTCTCTAGAAGGACAATGTCTGGGTTCTAAGTGCTAGAGTAGTAAGGTACTCCAATAGACCCCTCCCGTGCGGCTACTTCTGTTGCCCCTTTCCCTCCTAAGTTTTTCCTCCACCCTCTTCGCAAGCTCCATTGTCTCCCTCAACTCCCTAGGTCGTGTTAACCTCATCTTTTATATGAGGTCATCAGGACCTATTTAACCTCCAATCAAACTTTAATCCAGCCTTCAACTAATCCCCGATTTAATCTTCAATCCAACCTCCAATCAACCTTCAATCATTTGTCAATCAAACTTCAATTCAGTCTGCAATCTACACTTCAATTAATCATTCAATCCAGCTCTACCACTAGCATTCAATCAACATTTCAATCCAAGTCATAATCATCAATCAATGGCCAACAATCATTTAATTAATCAAAGCTCCAGTTAACCTTCAATCATCCAGCTTTCAATCTACATTTCAATTAATCGGCCTTTCAATCATCATACCCTACAATATAACTTGTGATCGACCTCATCGATCTTTCTTTAAAATCAACATTGAATCCTATACAAATTAATTAAGGTCGATCTATTCACATAAATCAAGTTGGAGGATGTCGACCTTGATTCGACTCATTTTGAATTCGACTCGCCTCGACGTCATCATCAATTGTGAAATTGAGTCAATTGATTATTATTGTGAGTTTAGCAAAGCCTAACTTAACCAAAACTAATTTAATTTCATCAAATGAATTCAATCGAGTGTCGTCGAGTTGGTTTGAATCAATTCTAGTGAAAGTTCAACTTCGACGATTTTAATTAAGCTTATTTAACATGTCTCGACTCGACTGAAGCTAATTTAGTTTTCTAAATTTTAATCGACTCAATTTAATTTCTCTCGAGTCAAATTAACTTCAATGAATGCAAAATTGCTATACCAATTTAAATCAAAATATTATATAATTAATTTGGCTTATGTAATCATGCTCTTCTTCTCCAATTTTACTTTTTAAATCCTCTAAATTTCAACAATTTATCTCTACCATTGGATTGGAATAAAGAGAGGGTATGATTGTCATTTTAAAACTTTTTTTTATGGGCATTCAAGGAGGAATTAGGGCCCGCCAAGAAAGGGTGTTATTTTTTATTCCACAATTTCTCTCAAGCCCTAGCCGCATACACACGACTCCCAACCTCATCCTTACACCTCCAAGCTACCCCCTTCTCCACCTCTTCAACCATCCCAGCAAGGGGCAAGGAGCTGCTCAATGCTTCGTCCATCAAAGGAAAAATATACTGGTTGCTTCATCTCTCAGCTACAACAACTCAAATAAGGAAGAAATAGAATGGGGCCTCCCTCCATTCAACCAAGCAGAAAGAAGATTTGCTCTTCCTTCGACCACCATTTTCTTCCTACAACAAAATTCGGCTAGCATATTCTTCCTATAGTGGACTTCGGCCGTCAAGGAAGGAGGAGCTAGGGCTTTACATTTGGACATTATTCTTCTTCATTTGGAAGGAGAAGAAGGTTTGCTTGATTTCTTTTGAAGGTTAATTAATATGTACATATTTATTTCTTCTTGAAAGCAAATTTCTATGAGATAAGTTTGCTTGATTTCTCTTGAAGGTTGATTAATATGTACATATTTATTTCATCTTGAAAGGAAATCTCATAGATTGAATTCAAATACATAGATTAATATGTACAAATTAAAGCCCTAGCTCCTCCTTCCTTGACGACCGAAGTCCATTATAGAAAGAATATGTTGGTTAGATTTTGTTGTAGGAAGAGAATGGTGGCCGAAGGAAGAGCAAATCTTCTTTCTGCTTGATTGAATGGAGAGAAGTCTCATTCTATTTCTTTCTTATTTGAGTTGTTGTAGCTGAGAGATAAAGCAATCAACATCTTTTCCCTTTGATGGTTGAAGCATTGAGCAGCTTTTTGCCCCTTGTTTGGACGGTTGAAGAGGTGAAGGAGGCGGCTTGGACGCGTAAGGATGAGGTTGGAAGTTGTGTGTATGCGGCTAAGGCTTGAGAGAATGAATCGTGGAATCAAAAACAACATCTCTTCTTGGCGAGCCCTAATTCCTCCTTGAATACCTATAAAAAAAAAGGTTTTAAAATGACAATCATGCTCTCTCTTTATTCAAATCCAATGGTAGAGATAAATTGCTGAAATTTAGAAAATTTAAAGAGCAACATTGGAGAAGAAGAGCATCATTACACAAGCCAAATTAATTATATAATATTTTGATTTAAATTGGTATAGCAAGTTTGCATTCATTGAAGTTAGTTTGACTCGAGAGAAATTAAATTGAGTCGATTAAAATTTGAAAAACTAAATTAGCTTCAGTCGAGTCGAGACATGTTAAATAAGATTAATTAAAATTGTCGAAGTTGAACTTTCACTATAATTGATTCAAACCAACTCGACGACGCTCGATTGAATTCATTTGATGGAAATTAAATTAGTTTTGATTAATTTAGGCTTTGCTAAACTCACAATAACAATCAATTGACTCAATTTCACAATTGACGATGGCGTCTAGGCAAGTCGAATTCAAAATAAGTCGAATCAAGGTCGACATCCTCCAACTTGATTTATGTGAATAGATCGACCTCAATTAATTTGCATAGGGTTCAATGTTGATTTTAAAGAAAAATCGACGAGATCGATTGCAAGTCATATTGTAGGCTATGATGTTTGAAAGGCCGATTTATTGAAATATAGATTGAAAGCTGGATGATTGAAGGTTAACTTGAGCTTTGATTAATTGAATGATTGTTGGCCATTAATTGATTATTATGACTTGGATTGAAATGCTGATTGAATGATTGATTGAAGTGTAGATTGCATATTGGATTGAAGTGTGATTGAAGTTTGATTGAAAAATGATTGAAGATTGAATTGGGGATTAATTGAAGGCTAGATTAAAGTTTGATTGGAGGTTGAATAGGTCCTGATGACCTCATATAAAAATGAGGTCAACAGGTCGCAGTACCCTTAGTTCTGCCTGGATGTCTTCCCTGAGCCCCTTCATGAAATTCCCCTCCAGTCCTTCCTCAGAGATTCCCCTCAATCTCCCTGATACTAGCTCAAACTTCTCCTGATACTCTGTAATGGTCCCCTCCTAAGTTAGGGCGTAAAACTGCTTGTGGAGGTCTCCTTCCTGTATGGTTTTTAATCATTCCAACAAGCACTTCTTGAATTCTCCCCAAGAGTACATCGAGTACCTGGCCTCCCTCCATTAGAACCAGGCTAGGGCTTTTCCTTCCAAACATAGACCTGTCGCCATGAGTTTTTGTCCTTCCGTCAACCCATTGATGGCAAAGTAACGCTCCACCCGGTACACCCAACCTTGAGCATCCTCCCCTTCAAAAACCGGCATTTTTAACTTCCTTGCTCTCCCATCTGTTCCCCATTGGTTTCTCCCCCAACCTTGTCCTCCTTCATTCCACCTCTCACCATGCCCAGCTAATCTCCCAAGAAAGTCGAAATCCCTCCTCTTTGCTGTCTTCTCTTCGAAATAACTCGATCCGCCCACCAACGGGGCTCCTCGTGGTGGTTCTTGAAGAAAAACACTCTCCAATTCATCATCTTCCTCCTGAATCTACATTCCTCATGGTTCCACCTTAGGAATTACCGGCGATGCTTTTGATTGCATCTCCAGCATCTTTTTTATCATCTCTTCAAAATTCCCAAAGTAATTCTTGATGAACGAGAGTCTTTCCTCTACTCCGACTTTGAGTTGCTCCATCTCCAACTCCAATGCAATCACCTTCTTGGCTGCCATTAGATCGGATCTAGGCTTCAATCGTAAAGTGGGTGGAGAAACCACAATTTTCTGTCCAAGAAAGTGCTCTGATACTAATTTGATGCGCCTTGGTATCCAAAATAGCCCACAAACATGATGAATTCAGCACAAACATATTTTATTGCTAGGAAAACAAATAACAAGAAACAAGATACAATTGATTCCCAATTTGAGAGAATGGCCGATCTCTCCTAAGTCTCACGACGCTGCTAGAGACCAAGCACCAAGACACTAAGAAAAACAAAACTCTCACAAAACAATAGCATAACCCTAACTCTTCCCTTTCTCTCTTATTTAAAGCCTTCACAAAAATCAACTCCCAGGATCCCCAAATCAGTCGCCCCCTCCATCTTGCCTAAACTAGAATTCTACTTCATGTAAGGGATTTCCTTCAATCAGCCGCCCCCTCCATCATGCCAAAACAAACTTCTCAATTTCATCTGTGGGCCCCATCAATCAACTGCCCCCTCCTCTTGCCTAATCCCCTCTTTCCCCTTTACGTCGTGGGCCCCATGGGCCTATTTTGCTGGCTGGTCGGAATAGCTGGCCTGCACCGACTGTAAAACAGCGGCCTACGCCAATTTTGGGCCGGCTGGACTGGTCTATCATGATGCTAACGAAAATTTAGAGACTATCTTAAAATATTATGCACTACGTTGAAGCCATACCTAAACATGAGGGAGATTGGAGGGCTACTTGTCATGCATATTGATAAGCGGTGATAAATCTTGCAAGCTTAACATTAATGTCTTTAAAAACAAATGCTAGAAAATTATACTCAACCCTTCTAAACTTAAAAGATTTTTAAAGTAATATCATAAAAGAAACTAGTCAACCGAAGCAATTAACCAATTTCTTCATATTTTAAGTCCTTGTATATCTAACACTTGAGTCTAGAGAAATTCATAAAAATCATTTGAACTCTTCTAATGATGTTAATCAAATTATTGACTTTGAACTGTACATCCTGAAAATCTTCCTCATGAGCTTCCACCACTTTGAGAGATACATGCCATTGATTATATTTCTAGATACTCATTATCTAATCTTCTACATTATAGAATGAATCCAACGGAGCATCCTAAATTTAATGGTCATAAACGTGATGTTGTAAGAATTTACATACAAGGTAGAACACGCCAAATTCTGAAAGGAAAGAAACAAAATGATGGTTCTGTAAATCAGGTTTTTGTAAATCATGACCATTCCACATTCATCAACGGAGGATATTATTATGGATTTTGCCATTCATTCAGCATTTTATATTCAAAAACATGATAAAAGATTCGCAAAATGGTTAACTTTATTTTTTTAATTAAAAAATAGATGCTTCTCATTGCCTAATCGTTCTTCCATGAAAAAATTAGATAATGGCCTTCTAAAAGTACTTGCTTTGGTCATTCATAGATATTCAACTTCTCGTTTCTACTGCTTGCATCCTCAGACAATGGATGGAAAGAAGTAATCAAAAGAAATTTGTGTTATTTGTTGCAATGTCTAATAGGAGGTCATTCATTGAGTTAAGATTTGAAGCTACATATTGGTCATGCCTCAACTTTACTAGTAAATCTACCAGCATGAGTTCTTTCAAATAGTCACAAATATCAACATAGAAATCCAATAGATTTCATTGAATCATTCATTGCATACATCTATACATGCTCCATACGAAAGCATTTGTCAAAAACTAGCTATTAATTATAAGAATTATAAGTTTGCTATTGATTTACATAAAAGATATCATTAATTTTACAAATGTAATATGGAGATGATTCGTCTTAAAGAGATTCCCACGAGTAACTTCTAAGAGATTGGATGCAAAAAAGATGGCTAGATCTATATAAATTCTAAAATGTTTGGTAACAAATGCATATAAATTAGAAATTCCAAAGGATTCTTGCTTGTATTGCTCCAATTTTTGATGTGATAGATCTGATTTGATATCATGGCTTTCATTCAATGCCATCTTTTTCTTCTTCTGCTTCTTTTTTCCCGAGTTCAACATCTAATGATGCAACTGCATCTTCTCAATCATTAGAAAGGTTATTTGGGCAGAAGCATGAAGAGGGTCTCAAGACTATCCTAAGCTGATGATGGATGTCAAAGGAATTTAATCAAACAAAAGAAAACCATCATGCAGGTATCATGGATTTATGTGGTAGAGCTTGCTTGATAAATATCAAGCTCAACATTTAGCAAAGCCAATCGATTCGAGAATCAATATGAAGATTAAATATAATCACTCAAGAATGAAAACACTTGGCATCTGTCAGACTTTCATATTTTGATTAGCATTATAGTCAATTGTGTCAATTGGAATCTACATCTAAACTTTTGTAGGAGATCCATTTAAGTTTACAATCTTTATGAAATGCAACTATAATGGTTCACAGATCTTACTGGTGTTGGAAGCAATCTCACGAGGTGGTTTCTGGGAACTGTAATTCTAGCTCAAATATCATAACAATGGCTAAAAGAATTACAAAATAGGAGGATCAATGACAACTTTGAATAATGGGATACTTCTATCAATCTGTGGGCTATTAGGGTTCCTTTTTCATTTATAAATAAGGCATTCTTTTATATGGAAAGGAGATATTTTGGCATGGAAAGCAATAAGCTTGCTTCCAGAGGTTGATCACCTACTCCAAATGTGATACTTCAATTAGTGGCAGCATCTTCTTGCCTCCTTTGTATATTTGATTCTTATTCCTTCTTTGCTTTCAACCGTCTCTGGCATTTTTACTTGTTATTGGACTGAATTATGTGATTAATTGAATTCATATTCAAAACAACTTTTGGTTTTTAATCATTTTAAGATTTACAATATCAAGTGAACTTTTTAAAATCTTTTTAAGGGCTAAATTCCTTCTCCTTTGGATGACAATCACAGTATTCACTTGGATCTAAATTACTCTTACAATTGTTTCAACACGTTTAGTTAATATGCATTTTGTCGGATGTGAGATTCCATATGATTCTTAGGAGTTACTGTAAATTTTCATCAATGATTGCATTACAAACAATTTTATTAGTTTCATTGTATGTATCATTAGCATCTATCAGAGTTGGAAAACCCTAAATCTTGGTGCATGTCCTCAATCAGAAAGTTTAATTAGTAATTTTCTCCTTCAAATCAACATTCCTCATTTCTATAAGGATATATTCACTAATCATAACGTGCAAATGTCAATTTACATGCATAAATATATTATAGTTTGAATCATGCACTTAATCTTTCACGCTCAATTTTTATTCATATACTTAGTTTTCACACCCAACTTGCTTTCTTTTTTACATTCAATACCTCGATTAAAGCCTATCATACGAAGCAGAGTGAAACTTAAAATATAACATTCCCTCCCTTTAGAATCAACAAAAATCTAAAGGAGGAGCATTTCAAAAAATATATTTCATAAAATTGTACCATGCCTTCAATGTAGATTAAAAATAAAAATCAAAGAAAGCCAAAATGAATAATGACAATTGAAAACATTCTAGGATGTCGATGATGAAACGGAGCATAGGATGAAATTGATTATTTATGCTATATGCACTCATCATCCACCCTTGCTTGATGTGATTTCTCACAGTGATACGACATAAGAATTTTCAAATGATAAAGATGTCCGTATAAGGATTTGATTGTGGAAATGAAACTTGTTCTGAGACTGTACTCAGCATGAAAGGATTTCAGCTCACATAACTAAACCAGGATATCAATAAGAACAATTGACAGGGATTGTTGTATGCTCGTTTCTTTTGATTTTCCTAGAATACCTGAGTGTCATATGCTCGTTGCTATTGATTTTCCTATAAGTTAATTAGAATACCTAGGAGGCTTGATTTTCTACCCAAGACACTTAGAAAAGGGAATGCAAGTTTCCTATGGAATATCTGGGTTGCTCACATATATGAAAATAATTTTTTATTTAGCTGACTAACTATGGATCTTAATTAAGAGCTTCCCATAAAAATGCCCCAAAAACCTGACATCGTAGTTATTCAAAGCAAATGGAGAATTTCCTGAAGAGTGCCCTATAACCAATAATCAATAAAGTGGGCAAGAAATAATAACTAAAAGAATTCAAAATCCCTTACAGTCGCATTGGTCAAATCCAACAAGTCAAGTTCTTTTGAACTAGACCAACGGGTTTAGGCAAGTCAAAAGTGAATAAATATTGAACCAAACAAACAATTTTAGACAATTCCAGTGTGGGTGTGTATTTGTTCCAATAATCTAGTTCAGGAATATTGCATAGCCAAAAAAGTTGGCCAAGTCTATAGTTGATCAAATTCACCATGAATTTGGTCACTCTAATATGTGAACAACCCCTAAAAAAAGATTAGAAAATTTTCCAAAAAAGTACACAAAAACTCACAAATTATAAAGTCCATTCTAGGGGTTTCAAAGTGATTTTAGCTTAACATGGATCAAGAAAACTTCAAGATTCCATGAACAACCTAATAAGTTGGGAGACCCTCGTAAAATTTCTAGCTGTATAAAATGAGATTCTAAAGGTAGTATTAACTCAATTTGACTCAAGAAAAGCTCAAGCTTGACAATCATAATGTGCTTTAACAAATAAATAAATAATACAAAGCTTGAATCTTGATCAACATTTTCAAACATCATGAAGCTTCATTTTGAAGATTTCACTACTATATCCTTCATCAACAATCAAGGAGGCTCTGAAAACTCAAACTAAACCCACTTGCGGCTGAATTGAGAAATCAAATAAAATATGGAACTTAGCCATGTCAAATCAAGGTAAATATGCTTAAAATAAGAAAGGGACCTGTATCAACGTGGGACCTTAATTCATGCAAAATAAAAAAGTCAAACATGATTTTCACACGAATCATCAAGGAGTTAGAAAATTGGGACTTATTTAAATTTTAAAGAAGTCCAAATTAGCTCCAAAATTCAAGTAATACAATCAGACTTGTGGGCAACATACCAAATAAGGAGATTCTGAATAAGTCATAACTAACTTCAAAAATTAAGCCAACCAGTGAGAAAATATAAACTAAATTCAAATCAACTCTCTTAAAAAAAGTGGTCGGCCAATCAAGGAGGAAATCAAAAGAACTAAGAGAACTCTTTGACACTCCATAAAGATATTTACCTCACTCTCTCCTGGCTGCCCAAATCAAGGACAAAAATTTCGTGGAATTTTTTATTGAGTATTTCGATTCTAATTATCAAACAAATATGGTAAGCATTTGCATAAGAACTTTTCTTGTCAAATATCATATCTAGAGTGGATATGATTTATTTTATTTTCCCTATTAATAGGATATGAATTTTTATGTAACTTTTTAATTAAATATTAGAGATTTAAATTGCAAGAAATATAGCTTCTAAATAGGCTTTAAGATCCATGAAAAGCACGGTAACACATTTCTATTCATATGGCATTAGTCTTTTCACATATTCCTATTCCTCTCTATCCTCCAAAACCTATCAACACCAACCAAAGGTATAGCAAAGTTACGAAAGTGCTCTCTCCTAGTCACTAGGATAGGCCATACAAGAATTTCAATAATTATGTTGTTATTTTCCCCAGTTGCAGCTGTCCAACAAGGAACCAAAATAATACAATTTGTTTTTATTTTGGCGTATAAAAATGACTCTATTGGCTGTTATACGCTGAATTCAAAGTAAAACATAGAAAAATATCATGCATACGAGCAAGAGACAAGGAAACATACACTAGGTCTCAATTCCACCACGAAAGCCAAGGTCACAAATTTCCTACCAGTTTCATAATATTTTACATCATTATTCACAAGTTATTTTGATATTTTAAAAAAATGCATTGTGGTGTCATTCAATCTAGATCAATCAAGCATCCATCTAATAATTTTCAACTAAGCTTATGATTAAATAATGAAGAGCATTTGAACATGTAAATAGAGAATTAGCCACTAATTACTTGAGTGTTTGAAATCAAAGGTCACATAGCAATACGAATATCCTAATGTTGTCCACAAATTATTTACGACACAATAAGAGTATCCATTATGCAAAGTGAGATATCCTTAGGTGTTTAATGAGTTTCCTTTACATCTTTCTCATCTTCAATATCTTCAAATATCCTCTCAGAGGTCTTCCTTTGAGGCCTTAGACTTCTTGCTGTACATCTTCATTTGCTGGATAGAGCAGTCAGTCCAAGTGCAAATAAAGAACTTATACTCATAAAAATCATCATATTTTCAACAATTTATGAAAATGAGAAGGGAAAAGAGGAGGGAAGGTGCAATTCTATACTTGATTGTAAATAGAAAGTTGCTCATTTCAAATGATCAAAAGGATCATATGCAATTTCAAAACTTGAAAGAGAATAGAAGCAAGCACTTCTAAGTCCGCATCAATCTCATGTACTCTATTCTCTACCTCAATATCCTCATAGCCAATCCCCCAAATGTTCATAATTATGCCACTATAACAATTTTATATCCAAATTGAATAGTAAATTTATAGGGAGCTCAGTAAAGAGCATTTTTTATCAAGTAGACTTGAAGATATAATAAAGACACTTATGTCATCTTCAAGCATGCATCAAGAATTACATGAGTCAAAAAATAAATAAAATAGTTTATTAAAATGCTTACTCTAATGCATTGTTGACCTAATCCTTAACAACTTTTATATTGCTCACACGTTAAAGACTTGCTTCTATATATATCATAGTTTATCACAATTCTATTTATACTTCACATAAACATCTCCAACCCTATCTCTTTGAGTTAATAATTGCTTCTACTCACTCTCTATATGAAGTTGCACATGGATTTCCAAATAAACTCTTCTTGGATAATGTAAGGTGGGAAGTTGCACATGGAATACCATATAGAATTCTTCTTGGATGGTGTAATGTGGCATCCTATTACCCAGAACATCCACTTTAAAGAATCATATAAAAGTTATTATTCAGCTATGGAAATAAATGGGTGCCTATCATTAAAGCTAAAAATTTCACAGTTGATTCCAATGATGGTTTGACAAATAGTTTGATGTCATTCCTCTTAAAATTTTCTAAAGTTACACAAAGGTGAGAATATTGACATGAAGTGGCCAATTCTCAAAGAATTAAGCAGACGTGGATATGTTCCACCCTCAGAGAAAGTGAAGAAGCAAAGAGCTCAATATTTAAGTTCTTTTTAAAGCTCAAGATTTGAATTATTTTTTCAAATGCTTCCTCCAAAAACAATGTAAGCACCTTATTTTAATCAGGCTTCCTTCATTATTTATATAATTGACAAAAAGTTCAAACATTCTACTTTCCACCACCTTTAATAAATAAATACCATTTCATTTCCTAGGCATCCCTTATAATATTTTTCAAATAATTTAAAGTCATATTCTCTAATGATTTTTTTAAGCATTTAAGTCCATCAAGTTTGCATGTGTAATCCAAAATAAATACCACCCCATGGAACCTTCCTAAGCACAGAATGAAGAACAAAACAAAACTGCTTGTTATGGTGATGAATTTTACAATATAGAAAACATGAGGGAACCTTCTCAACAATGACATCTTGACAAAAGCCATCATCCTCATTACAAATCCAATTTTCATACTTAGGTTCACATAAATGTCAATTTCAATTAGCACTAGAGCTATGAAAGGTCTGAAAACTTTGGTTATAGCAACAACAACAAGCATCGGCTTGCCAAAATAAGGTACCAGAGTTAAGAATTCATAGCTAATAAAATGAATAGGCATATTAAGAAAAGTGACCCAAACATGGACAATAGGATGCTCTTATTTAGGGTTAAATTTCGAAGTCCATTTCAATAATCACACAGGAAACTCATGAGCATAATAAGAATGAAGATTAAACAACCTAATGTAATCCTCTTTGTGCTCAACTCTCAAAAGATATGCTTGGGATCTACAAGTCTAATATTAATAAGAAGGCCAATTTCAACAAAGAACTTCTTAATACCATACAGCTTGAGTCAGCTAAAGGAAAATTTACCAACCAATGCTAACTCAAAATGTTTAGCTAATGCACTGCTTTCTATATTAGTAAAACCTATAGAAGGTTTTTCCTTCTAAGAAGATGCAAACTTGGACCCTAATAAAACATGTCAGATCAATGGAACAAGAAAAAAGCTTCAAGTGGGATTTAGGAACACAAGAACCTGAAGAGGGTTCCTTGAAGAAGAACCATGATCCAACGGATGCACCACATGCAGGAAGGCCTTGATAGATGAAGGATGCAAGTTAAGAACAAATGTCGAGTGATTCATCTCAAGAAGCTTAGCAAATGAAAGTTGGGACAGAATAATCTCCATCGCAACCAGCAAATCAATTAACGAGTGAAGGTTGTAGGTACGCTAAGGTCTAGGCATCGATTGAAATGCTGAAATAAAGAATCATCAACCCCATAGCACAAAAGATCCATTGAAGATGCCAGATATACTAACAAAAGGGATAAAGCCAATATAATTAAAATTAATATTGAGCCTTAATTAAAGCCAACAAAGAACCAAAAAAATTAATGCACATTCAAATAAATAAACAAATAGGAAACAAAAATAAAGAGTCTCAAAGAATTTTACATGGAAAACTACATTCATTGATTCAGAAAAATAAATATACAAGCATATTCATCAAGCATAAATTATCCACATGTTCCTCATGAACCAAGGCAGGTGTAAGCAGCTTAAAGGAGTTAAATAAGCAAAGCTACAACGGCACTAACGTAAAGCATGTGAACGTTTCCAAGATGAGAGATCTTTCTGTCAAAACCAGATAATTATACAGTAACAAAATATCCGAAAGTTGGAAATTAAACTGAGATTCATGGATAATACGTGACGCGTATTATGCACATAAGGAAACAATAAAACACAAATAGTTATCTTCACGTAAGATTAACAGGCAAACCAGTATGGAATTAACCTTGTAAAAAACATCGCAAATTCATAATCATCATCTAACCCCTGGCCTTAAGCTCAGCAAGGCGCCTGGAGAGATCATCCTCATCAACCTTCTCCTTCTCCTTGTTGGAGGAAATGGCATGTGCCGCAGCTTGGGGCAGACCAACAGATACCTCGAGGCCGTAATCATCGGCGACCTGCTGCATAAGACTGTTGACCTCGGTTTCAGGAGTAGAAAGGCTGGTAGATCCAGCCATGGCACCCTCCATGAACTCAGCCTGAACCTCCATGTTGACGAACTGGCGCTCGAACTGATCCATTGTCTCCGACATCTTTTGAAGATTTCCAGTGGCGAGGGCTGAATCAAGGGACTTGACGATTGAACCCATCGACTTTCCAATGACCTGCATCTTCGCCTGGGTATCGAGTCGCGCGACGACCGCGTCAAGGCGGGAAGCGAGTCGAAGGTAATTCATTTGCTCGTTGCGCTTGCGGATAGAGTTCTCAGCGTAGATTCTGGCACCGTCCATGTTTCCCTTTTCGATCGCCTTCTTGACCTTAAGCTTCTCAGCCTTTTCCTCCTTCTCACACTTGCGCGATTGCCGCTGAAGGCTCTTCGCCGTGAACTTCAGCTCCATGATCTGGTTCATCAGCTTCTCTGCGTTCCCCATAGCTACCTTTTTTTATCCTAAAGCAAATCTTCGGCTTACGCGAGCGAGGAAAAATTCGAGGGAGAGACACAGTAGGAAATGAAGGTAGTAGGGTTCCAGCAAGAGATGGGGGTCTTCAGGAAAAGCAGGGTTGGAAATTTTCTTTCAATTAATATAATGAAGAGCAATAAACTATTACATTAAGACCGGTTAGATGAGATGAGGCGTAACTCTTAAGGATCCTTTATGCGGCTAAGTTTTTTTTTTTTTTTTTCATTTAAGATAGTTAATGGGGGGGTTGTATTAGTTAGTTGACTTTTAATGTAAAAATTATTAAATAATTGTGGTATTAGTATAAGATTAGAGACGATCGTTTTAGATGATTTTATCACCTAGAAGGTCGGTCTTCTAATATCTCAATTAGGAGAGTATATGTATTGAATCTGGCCTATATTAAAAAAGATATATATTGATGTAGGAGACTTGATAAGAATATATTATAAATAATATTTTTATTATATTTAAATAAAAATTTGACTCTTAATCGGATATGCAATAGATGATCAGTTTAATTTGGAATCCCTAATAATACACTAATGTTTAGATTGTCACAACTTTTTATTGCTTTATAAAGGTACTGGGAAAATTTTACTTTTTAAATTGTTGTAGAAAGCCACTTTATAGTACAGTTTTTATTTTTTTAGCTATGAAAAAATAGTGATAAAATAGAAATTGTGGTTGCTAAAAGCAAACTGTCTCAAATGAAGCCTAAGTTAATTGACAAATTTCCAAGCTTCACTTTTGAGAGGGTCGTTGTCACATATGATTTATATATCACCAAAAAATTATCTTGATCGAGCACGAATCTCAAGGCAAATATCAAATGAGAAATTTTAAAAATTAAATCTGAAATCATCTGAACTCTGATTTCAGCAAACTTACAATCAAACTGAACGTCTCGAAAATACGAACCCATCAACACCAAATTCAACCCAACCCGAGCTCAAATAGGTCCAAATCAAAGACATGAAGTGCGTTTGGAAGGTTCGATCTATAATTTGGATTATCAAACAGTTTTCAAACATGGCATGCTTATAGTCGAATCGAGCGGGTCGACGAGACGAATCCAACGTGCCAAAGATCATGAAGTTTCGATATTGTTAAGATATTCAAATGCCTAGTAAACAGTCCATGATCAAGGGATTCAACATCGGCCGTCCATTCAAACCACTCCCAATTTACCATTGATCTTCCTCCTATTTAATTAGTCATGCACTCTCAAAAAATTATAAATAAACCCCTCATTTCTCATGATAGGGGACCCAAACAAGGAGAGCAGAGAAGAAGAGAAGAGAAGGAATATAGCTTTAATGCCACCAAACTCCTCTTCGACCACCGCCGGACTTCCACCCGGTAGTTGATTGACGTTGGAGATCTACCTGATCTCCAACTTACGCCGGAGTTCTGCCCGACCGCCGACTGATGCCAAAATTATGTCTGACTGCTGACTAACGCCAGAATTTTATCCAACGGCCAAGTGACGCCATAATTCTGCCGAACAGCCGACTAGCGTAGGATTTCTGCCCAACCGCCAATTGAAGCCGAATTTTTGCCCAACCAACAAATGTCGTCGGATTTCTGATCTCCTTTTATAATTGGATTTCAACTTGGGAGTTGATTATTATAATCTGCTCGTACTCAATATTCAAGTATGAATCAGACACTTGTAATCTAAGCAAACACTGGTGGAATTCTTTCAGCTGGGCATGGCCCCGTGGTTTTTCCCTTTTCCAGGGTTTCCACGTAAAAATTATAGTGTTATATTTTCTTCTGTTTATGTGATGGATATCTGGATATCCATACAATGCTGAGACGAAACTTTTCTAACTCTATCGCCGCGTATATTCTAGCCCACAACAATGATAATTTTATTTTTTTCCTACAAAATTAAATATGATTCAAATAGTTTTGTAAAAAGAAAGAAAATTCAAAAGTTGGATGACGCATAGGGAGTTGAATCAAAGCTTTATGAATGGTTATTACCATTAGAAATGGATATGTCACAAAAAATTCTTCTTTGATCGGGCATGAATCTCAATGCAAAATATATGATTGAGGCTTAAAAAATTAAAATCGGGATCATCAGATCTCTAATTTCAGCAAGCTTATAGTCAAATTAAACATCTCAAAGAGACAAACCCAACGACATCAAATTTGATCCAATCAGAGCCCAAATGAGTCCAAATCAAAAGGTCCAAAATTTATTTAAAAGCTTTAAATGAACTACCAAATGATATTCGAATATGGGATGCTTATAGTCAAATTGCGCAGCTCGACGAGTTGAATCGAACAAGACCAAAATTACTCAATTCTGACATCTCTAAGGTATCTAAATGATTGATAAATACTTTATGATCCAGGGGATAACTATGAGTCGTTCGATGGAATACTCCCAACATGCTCTGGATCTTCTTTATATTTATTAGCTATGTCGCTCCTAAAAAATATAAATAGACCCACATTCTTCACATGAGCGAAAAAATAAAAGGAGAAAACTTGGGGAGCTCTCTTGTCGTCGACCACCGTCGGATCTTTTCCTGACCACTGATTGTCGTTGAACTTCAGCCTGATTGTCGACCATTCCGGATCTCTTCCCAACCACCGACCATCGCCCTGACTTTTGTTTGTTTGTCAACCATCGTCGGATCTCTTCCCGACATTCAATTGTCGTCGAACTTTCGCCTGTTCGTGAGCTGCCGCCTGATATATTCATGATCACCGATCGTCGTCGGACTTCTATCTGTTTATTAGACATAGTTGGATCTTTGACCATCATGGAATCTCTGTTGAACATTCTCCTAACTATTGACATCGAATTTCTGTTATATGTTGCTGAAGTTTAGCAAGATCTTCAACATATTGTATTCATATATGTCCTTGAGTTGAAGTACATAGTTGACTTTTGTAACATATTCAAATAATATTGGAATCTTTTCAACTGGGTAAGGCCCCATAGTTTTTCTCCTTTCAGGGGTTTCCACATAAAAATTCAGGTGTTTCCCTATATTTTCAATTTTCTATTTGTCTGATGAAGTTTTGTATATCGCTAAGACATAAAATCTTTCCACTCTATCACCACGAATTTCTCAGCCCGCAACAAGAACATATATTCTTGTACGCATTTAAACTTATAAAATATTTTTATTTTTCATACATTTTGTTCATTCATATGCTTATCAATGTGAAGTATGAACACATATTGTTTAATTGCTTTTGCATATGTGTTTGAGCATTTTTTATCTTGATTAGCATCTTTTTATTATGTATTTCTATCAAATAAGGTTTCGTTTGGGATGACTTTCTTATTTGTTGCGTCTTGGAATATTCACTGCAGTAGAGAAATATAAAATTTAATGTCTTAGCTTTGTACAAAAATCTTGCACACAAGCAGATAAAAGAGAGAGTGTAGCATTCATAAGAGACACTTGAGTTTTTTTGTGGAAACCTCTGAAAAGGGGGAAAAATCACGAGGTCTAGCTCAGTTTGAATGAATCTACTATTATTTACAGTCGATTATAAATGAGGTATTTCCTTGGTGGGAAGGCCTTGGGTTGATATATCAAATATACATCATATTACATGGTGGAAATTTGAAGAATTAGTATTGAAATGTTCATTTAGTCGACAGAACTATAGTCGACGGGCGATAAGGTCAAAAAAAAAAGTAGTCGGGTGATGGTGGTAAGGACCGTAGTCGACAGAAGACAGAGGTCGGAAGGGCCATCGTCTAGCAATAGAGGTTAGAAGGACTGTTGTCTGACGATGGAGGTCAGGAGGACCATAGTTGGCTGGCAATGAAGGTTAGAAAGACTGTAGTAGGCGATGGAGGTCGGAAGAATCATAGTCAGCGAGAGACATGGGTTATAAAGACCGTTGTCTGGCGATGGAGGTTGACAGGAACGTAGTAGGTGACGGAGGTTGGAAGGACCGTAGTCAGTGGGAGACAGTGGTTAGAAAGATCGTTGTCTGGCAAGGGAGGTCAAAAGGACCTTAGTAGGCGACTGAGGTTGGAAGGACCATTGTCGACGGGAGACAGTAGTCAGAAAGATCGTAGTCATGCGATGGAGGTCGGAAGGACCATAGTAGGCAACATAGGTTGGAGGGACCGTAGTTGGCAGGAGATAGTGATCAGAAAGATAGTTGTCTTGTGAGGGAGGTCAAAAGGACCATAGTAGGCAACAGAGGTTGGAAGGACCGTAGTCGGCGGGAGACAGTGGTCAGAAAGATCTTAGTCGTAAGGCGCCAGTCCAGTGAAAGTCTGAGAGTTATTCGGTGGTATGGCAAAACTTCTACTTTTGTCGGTGGTCCGAAGAAAGGTCAACGTTAGGTGGTGGTCCGATAGAACTCAAGGCGTTAGGTGGTGGTCTGACGTAACTCCGTTATGTGTGGTTTGTCGAAACTATGGCGTCAAGTGGTGGTCTAGCGGAACTCTAGGTGTCAGGTGGTGGTCCCATGGAACCCCCACGTTAGGTGGTGGTCAATGGAACTCCGGCGTTAGGTGGTGATCCGATGGAACTCTGGGTGTCGGGTGGTGGTCTGACGGAATCCCGGCGTCAGGTGGTGGTCTAGTGAAACTCTGGGCGTTAGGCGGTGGTCCGGCGGAACTCCGGGCGTCAGGCAGTGGTCCGATGGAACTCTGGGTGGTAGTTGAGAAGGAGCGAGGAGGCATGAGCAATCTCCGATCTCTCTCTTACTTCTCTTCCTTTGGCTTGGGCCCCTTTCCATGAGAAGTGAGAGGTTTATTTATATATTTCTGAGAGTGGCATGGCCTGTAAATAGGGGGAAGATCAAGGAGAAATTGAGAATGGTTTGAATGGACGACCGATGTTGAATCACTTGATCGTGGACCGTTTACTAGGCATTTGAATGTCTTAATGATATCAGAAGTTTACGATCTTGGGCTCGTTGGATTCGTCTCTTCGAGCCGCTCAATTCGACTATAAGCATTTTACGTTTGGAAATTGTTTGGTATTCTATTTTTTTGTATTAACAATTTTTGTAGTAGAAAGCTGTTTTTGAAAGCATTAACAAATAATCTCAAACAAAGCCTGCTTTAGAAAGTAATAAAAAAGCCATCCCAAATGAAACCTAAATCTCATTTAAATTACTTCATATAGTCTATAAGAGTTTAGTCATAACAAATTTATAGGTTTATATTTGTACATAGCAAATTCTAGTCTCTTGCAACTCAAATTTTATTTTCATATGTAGCTAAAATGTTAAATACGTACATCTACGATCATGAATATTTAAGCAAATTATAATTCATATATCACTATATTGTCTAAATCATATCAAAGCACATTCAAGAAAATATATATTTTATTTTAAATAAATTAATATTAATGATATTTTTATGTGATTTATATATTAGAGTGTTATATAATTAAATATGAAAATTAGAAGCTATTTATATAAATGTAAAAGAATTTTATGGTGTATATGCATGTAAATCCCCCTTATATTAAATATTAGATAATTTAGAATTAAGAGACTTGATTCATTTCATGATGAAATTTAAGTAAAAATTATTTATACTACTATTTTGATTTAATAAAATAATAAAATTGAAAATTTTATTTTTAAAAGAATTGCTGCCCTTTATAATTTAATATATTTAAATCCTTAATGATTAATATTATGCAGCCGATAATTTCCTCACGATGAACTTCGCGCTAGTTCAGTTCCCACGCTGGACCGGGAACCGCGCAAAATAAGGATAAGGGCAAAGCACTCGCACACAGAGGCCCGCCGCCACCTTCTTCCTCCTAGACATCAGCATTTTCTTCTCCGCATTCGTCTTCATCTGTGTGGCAGCGGCCATGTCCGCAGTTCTATCCACTCCCTCGTGCTCTTCTCCTGCCTTTACTCTGTATTCCTCCTTATCGCGAGCAGCGGCCCCCTTCTTCTCGTTGTACGACAATCCGCCTCAGTCGAGGCGACAGGTTCTCTGCCGGCGCCCTTTTGGTCGGGGGATAGGAGGGGTATTCCAAACAGATCATATGACGTTTTGTCGCTTCTTTACTGCTGTATTTTAACTCATGACTCATAACCGTGTTAATTGTAGTTAGAGATTCTATCTCAAAAGAGGTTTTCGGATGCGGGGAAGGATAAGAGAGGTTACCTTCCACCCGATGGAGGTCGAGGGGAGGCAGGAAGATCGAGCTCAGCTGCTTTCAAGTCGTTCGAAATTCAAAAGAAGGACAGGGGGTTAGTTTTCGACCTCAAAGAGCAACAGGTAGATTCTTTTCCCCCTTTATTTACTGAAATTTTATTCGCATTTCTACTGAAATCTTTTATTTTCCTTTTATTAACACTAGTGTTCTCTCGCAGCTTGTTAAGATTATTGTATTCATGACCGCAGCGCTTTAGTTTTTTTGAGCAGTTAAAACAGTAGTTAATGTTGGATATTTTTTTAATATGGTGTCGCTGGGTTTATGTTCTTCCAGTTTAGTGGAACTTTTTTTGGGGTTGCACTACGTGATCGCACGTTCTTAATGTGGGCAACATTACGCTGCTATTTCATGCGTTTATTTAATCATTTTTTCTCTGAAATCTGTGAGATGGACTTGATTGTGAGTTAGGATTGTCTACGTTTTCAGCACCATGGGCATAGTAACTGACCATCTTTTCAGATGAATATTCTTGGCAGACCATATTAAGCTTCATCTTGATTGCCATGCAAACAATATTGCAGTTTTACGAACGAAGCTGAGTGTAATTTGAAAGAAGCTGTTGCTTTTGACACAGCTCTCGAGCTTCCATGGCACCTCAACAACACCCATAAAACACATGGCAAGTTGGAACCTAACTTGGCATGTGGCACATGAATAGGATAATGTGGGGGTTGAGTGGGAGCTGAATGGTGGTGTGTGAGGTAGTAATGCTTTAAAAGCTTGTTAGAAAATGGCCTGTGTCTGGTATGGGGCAAGTTTTTACGACATAGTCTTGTATTTTACTTTCGCTGAAATAGCATGAGTCTGCTTGGAATAATATTCTTATCTTCTTAAAGAAGGCAGGAGTTTCAGTTTACCTTATTTTTGAATTGGGAAACCTAACTATACAGGAGCAATTAGTGCCGGTCCGTAGGACATAACTAATTCATAGCTTGTTTCAACATTTGCGGGGCATCATCTTGTCTTGAAGGCTGAGGCTTGCTGTATATGTTTAGGTGCTACTATGCCCCATTTAATGTTGGCGACATTTTTCTTTACAATATGTGGCATTGTTTTGCTTCCTTTTCTTAGCATAGATATTTCTTTTTTTTTTCTTTTGCTTGAAACAATATTTTTAGAATTATTTGATGATTTGGGTGTGTTGAGGGGTTGAAGGGCGGCTCTAGAAGATTTCCTTATCTTGAACTGTTGGAAAGCTGGAGTTGGTAATCAGGGTGTCATTCTCTTGTTTGAACTGGAGTTTAGCTAACTGCAACTTCTTTGGGGGTGGTGGTCTCTTAAAAAATGATTTCTTTGCCACTCTATGCTAGGTTATGCCGGTGACACATTCTCGATGTTTCTACATATTTGTTCAAGGGCTGTGTGTGTGATTTCTATGTTTCTATGAGTGCAGGTCAGAAAAATGTTGTTTTTGTGTTGTTTTTTCCCCTTATACCAAAAACTTTGCTAGAACTCGTCTTTCAAGTTTTTAATGCATTGAATATATTTTTTTCAATGTTAAATTTATTTGACTAGCATAAAGATATGACTCAGATCAGCATTAATGGGTTTCACTGTGTTGAATTTAATCGCTAAACATCGTTGAATGGTTGTTCTCTCAGTTTAATAATTCCATACGTATGAGCTCCGATGATATGTGCCATATCTACTACAAATTTCTATATTATTATGATTATAGAATGCATCGGATTTTGCCAGGATGATTTAGTTTTACTGTATCTTCTGTCAAAGCTGCGCTCCACTGTTAGAGATTGGACATGTATAATGTACATTTAGGTTTAATTTGATAGTGAAGAATTAGTTCTGTTGACCTTATCCAGATATTTCTTAAATTTTGACTGATGAAAACGTACATTTCAAATAGTTCACAATGATAAATGCATCTTTACATTTTGCTTTATTTCAGAAGGCCTTCCTGTCTGCTTATCTTACTTTTTCTTTCCTAAAAGAATTTAAATGTAAGCAATCTTTGTTGGTATGGTTTCCATTTTCCTATTAATTATTTTCGTTGCTTTTCTTGGATCAACATGTGTTTAGTTATACAGCATGCCATGTTTACATTTAGACCCTTTTGTTGGTTTATTGCTTTCAATAGTGGAAATTGCGTTTTGTTCCATTATGCATTGTAGTCACATGTGCATTCCTGAGGGCTCTTTGTTATTAAATTATGAAAGGGTTTATTGCTCAATATTTTGTGAGAACTGCATAATGGTTGTTTTTTTAATGAAACTCCATAGTCATCATTAGTCTTATCCCAACTATTTGATGTTGATATGATGGCTTTTCATCATTCAATATTTTTCTCTGTTATGCTTTGCATGTTAGGTGTTAAACCTATGCTATAGAAATTCTTTTGCACAACTTTATCCATGTAGCGATCTTGCGACATTAATTTTACCTACCCATTTATGTGTGCTTTCTACTGTGCATAGCTTATACAAAAGTTTGGTTTGATATGAGCAACCTCAAAATTGTTTTCTTGGGAGTTTTAGTTTTTTTAAACCAAAATAGAAGAGAATGTGAAAAATTCATTTGCATGAAAAGAGGCAAATTTTACATTAGTACCAATTTAATTAGGTTATTCTCAAACTACTTATGTAAATGCTTGAAACTATTTCTTTCTCCTATTTGTCTAGATTGGACGAGCATTGTTGCCATAGGGATGTGTTGAATGCTTTCTTTTATTTCTCATCATCATTATCATCCAAATATTGTCACTAACATGATGGCATATATGAATTAAGGCAACAAAGGTTCAACGTAAGGATCTAAGCATCTAACAATGTTTAATAAATTTTATGTTTCTATGTGCACATATGAATGAGCAAGAGAAAAGTTTCTTACAGTGTACTTGTCTTCTATATTACTTCTCTTATATGAGTTTACGTGATCGTTGAGCATACATCCTTTTTTTGTGTTTTTTTAAGAGAGTGTATGCTGGGAATTTTTGTTATAATTAAATAATACTGGAAATATCTCAATCAAACAACAGTCCCGCCTGCTTCTTTGAGTAATTTCAGTATTCTTATCTTTGCTCGACTTAACTGTAATTTTAGTTCAGTTTTAACATTACTAAAGAAATTAAGATATTTCTAAAGATTCATACTAAGAACCATCATGGTTAATCAGGCCAATGACATAGGAGATCTTCAAGATTCCACTTTTCTTAACGCTGTTGTGAAGGTATGCTGCAAGCTTAAGTTTTAATCATTCAACTTAATGTTAACTATAACGCATTGCACAGATCATTAGATGATTTTGCCACTATGCAATGGTTTACCCAATTAATATGCAGAGATTTATGTTAGTTATTTAGTGCTATAGAATGTGGATTTTCAGTTTGTATGCTCGCATGTCTTCACAATTATGTCTCAATGTTCGATGAGGCTGATGCCCTTACCTTTGTAACAATTGTCTCTTTTTCTAACGGCACTTTCTGTTTGACATTAATGCAATTTCTAAAGAATTTTAAAATATCTGATTTTGTTTGTTTAGGCTCTTTTCTTACAGCTGCCTGTCAAGCGGAAAAGGTTTGGCTGCTTGGTGTTAGGGTTGGCAATTTTGCCAAAAACTTAAAACTCACTCGAAATTCACTCAAGTTTTAAGTCAATTCGAAATTGATTAAATAAATTTTAAGTTGAGTTACAAGTTTGTAGTTTCTATAAGATGGTGGTGAGACCTGCAATGCTTTATGGTGCCGAATGTTGGCCATTAAAAGAGAAGCATAATTCTAAGTTAAGTGTTGCAGAGATGAGGATGCTCAGGTGGATGAGTGGCTTTACCCTTAGAGATAGGATACGAAATGAGCATATTCGTGAAAAGGTTGGAGTAGCTCCAGTGGAAGATAAGATTAGAGAGAGTCGCCTTAGATGGTTTGGTCACATAAAACGACGGCCTCCCGATGACCCGGTTAAAAAGGTAGAGGTCTTAGATTTGACTTATGTTAAGAAAGGTAGAGGTAGACCTAAAAAGACTTGGTTAGAAAATATTAGAAATGATCTTTCTCTATTAGATTTAAACGAGAATTTGACTTTTAACAGGACACATTGGAGAAAAAAGATTCATGTAGCCAACCCCACGTAGTGGGATAAAGGCTTGATGTTGTTGTTGTTGTTACAAGTTTGTAGCTCAACTCGAGCTTTTTTTTAGAGTTGATTTTGAGCTAGATATCATCTATTTTTAAGAATAAAGGTGATTCACAACATTGTGCGAATTATAGAGGAATGAAGTTAATGTGTTATATTTTAAAACTATGGGAGAGAGTTATGGAGCATAGGTTGCAGCGTGATGCTAATATTTCTCTAAATCAATTTGGATTCATGCCGGGTAAGTCTACTATTGAAGTTATACATTTATTGAGAGATTTGATGGAGAAGTATAGAGAGAATAAGGAGGATCTACATATGATATTTATTGATTTAGAGAAAGCATATCATAAAGTTCCAAAAGAAGTGCTATGGAGAATTTTAGAAATGAAGTGGGTTAATAATGCTTATATTCATGTTATTAAGGATATGTATGCAGGAGTTGTTACTTGTGTTTAAACACAAGGTGGTTTGACCAAGTATTTTCTTATTTCAATTGGATTACATCAAGGATCAGTCGATCAGCCTTAAGCCCATATCTTTTTTCTTTAGTCATGGATGTTCTCACTATACATTTGCAAGAGGTTGTACCCTGGTGTATGCTTTTTGCTAATGATATTCTTCTTGTTGATAAGGCTAGAAAGGGAGTTGAAGGTAAACTTGAATTATGCAGGTCAACCTTAGAGTCTAAAGACTTTCGTTTGAGTAGATCTAAAATTGAATATATGGAGTGTAATTTTAGTAATAATAGATCTAGTGGGGATTGTGACTTTGGGTGATCAAGTCATTAATAAGAGCACACGTTTTCGATATCTTGGGTCTATTGTTCAGAGTGATGGTGAAATAGATGGGGATATTATTAGTAGAATTTAATTTGGATGGTTGAAGTGGAGGAATGCATCGGGCTTGTTGTGTGATAGAAAAGTCCCCCTCAAACTTAAGGGAAAATTCTATAAGATGCTGGTTAGACCTGTAATGCTTTATGGTGCAGAATGTTGGCCATTAAAAGAGAACCATAATATTAAGTTAAGTGTTGCAGAGATGAGGATGCTCGGGTGCACGAGTGGCTTTACTCTTAGAGGCAATATACAAAGTGAGTATATACGTGAAAAGGTTGGAGTAGCTCCATTGAAAGATAAGATTAGAGAGAGTTGCCTTAGATGGTTTGGTCACATAAAACGGCCGCTTCCGATGACCCGGTTAGGAAAGTAGATGTATGAGATTTGACTTATATTAAGAAAGGTAGAGGTAGACCAAATAAACTTAGAAAATATTAGAAATAACATTTTTTATTAGATTTAAATGAGAATTTAACTCTTAAAAGGATACAATGGAGAAAAAGAATTCATGCAACCGACCTCAAATAGTTGGATAAAGGCTTGATGATGTTGTTGTTGTATATATTGTATGAATTTTCTATGCATATTCATATTTTCAATGATGACTATGGTTTATTCTAATCTCATTTGTATGGGTTGTTGGTTTGAACCCCTCCTAATGTTGCTGCACATTTATTTAATTTTTTATTCAAACATTATTGATTTGAGTCAAGTTGAACTTATTTGGGGTTGATTCAGAATCAACTCTTTCCAAGTTCAGTCTAATTAAATCAAAATATATTTCGATTTCGAGTCGACTTGTCCTATTCGTTCAAATATGACTCTATGCTTGCCTTAGTTGTGTGAAGCAGGAGAGTTGATTGTAGTAAAATTAATCTTTCATCCTTTACTGTGTTATCATAAGGCATTGCAAGAGTGAAGAGGGGAGCAAGAAGAGAAAGGAAAATAAGATCTGGAACTAGAGGAGAAAAGAGGAGAACAGGGAGCAATCATGCTTTTCACAATCAATAATCAAATTATGTCCTAGTACAACTTATGAAACCATTCATGTTGATGAGGGCTTTGAACTTGAGGACTAGAACACAACGAGGAAACATAAAAATAGCTAGCTTGTCTAATATCATGACTTGGCCCGTATACTTGGAATAGCAATTTGGGAACAAATGGTCGGATGGTAATTAAATTGATTTCAACAAATGTATAAACAATCCAATAAAATATCTTCCAAAATTATAAAGAACCACTAATTTTTAAACACATACAATTTAAGTATTCACCAAAGATTTCAAAATAATTGAATTGAAATCAAATACATAGAATTATTAAATACCTTTTCTCACTCGTTCCTCTCCTCATGTATAAAAATCTGATGTGTCAACCATTTAATCTATAGGAGTCTTATTTGAAACATTTCATTTTTAATGGGTTGAGTTTACACAACAGACTGAGTGCCTAGTCATAATTTTATAATATGCTAAATTAAAAAAATTGCGAAAAGTGCATGCGAGTCACACAAGTAATCATTGAACATTTTATTTACAAGAATTTAAATTGGTGTTCTTGATAAAATAAAAGGCAACATCATTTTATAAAAGATGAAATTTTATAATGTATTTGTCATGCATATCTTTTAATATAACATTCATCTTAGGAGCACTGTCTAAAATTTTCATTCATTATGACAATCATTTTCAATTCCTTTTTCTTTTTTCAAGCCTTTTTCATTTTGCATACACGAGTACATTGCGTTTGTAGTTAGTACCATGAAGAGGTGAACTCCTTTATTTGACTTGTACATATATTTCCATTATTTATATTCTTTTTATTTATCATGCCTTATTTTGCATTTATGTTTAAACATATGTGCTTCAATAAGATGCTACACAATTGTTTTTTTATCACAATATGATAGTAGTTATGTAAGTATGATAAAAAAGTCATTTGTTATTTTTTTAGTGAAAATTTTCATTATTAACATTATAAATGTGTATACAAAAAGTCCTAATCAATGCATTAAATCATACAAAGAATTACAATTACTTGAAGATAGAAATATAATCACCTGAATTGGCTTTGATAATCTTTAAGCTCCACTTCCTTTGTTTCAATGCATATAATCAATAAAGTGTTTCTTATAAGATGTATATGTTAGTTACTTTAATTAACTAAACTTATTTAAAATGTCTAATTTAACACTTTAAATTTACATTATACACACTTCTCTAATTTCTTAATTGTCCTTATTCTTAAAACATAATACTAAGATTTAAATCACAATTATATACCATTAAAATTAAATTGCCAACATCTCATTATTAAATTACCATTACAATATTCGTATTTTTATGTTAATTTCCTAACATAAATATAATTTGAATTCCCAAACTTCATCAACTTAAATTTATAAATTTTTTAATTTACATACATACCTCCATTACTTCGCTCTTTTCCTTCTCGCAAAAATAATGATAACTTCCTCTTAATTTTCTATAACCATATGATCTTTTAAATCCTAACTAAGTTCGTTCAACATGTATAGTGTCTCTGTATTAATAAAGATATGATCCATAGATATTCTCCAAAGTTCCCTAACGTACACATTGGCAATGTCATCTCATTAACTTAGTATTTAATTTAAACAATTTAAATAGTAACACGTTTATGTAAAAATAATATATTTCTATAACCAAATAATGTCTCTTATCATACTCTTATGTCTAAAATTACAAATGGAAATATCCTTTTTTAGATTTCCCATTCCTTTTATATATATATATATATATATATATATATATATATATAGATAGATATATCCTATTATACTTCCAAATAAAAGCCCTAAACTATTCTTCTTAATTCCATACAAATAATTTTTGTTAAACAAAACTAGGGTTTAGGTTAACAAAATCTATTTTGCACTCAGATAAAGGAGAAATAAATACCTCTTAGCTTCAATTTAGTATCTAAACTTTGCTCGACATCCTTACTCGAGCCCCTTCGCTTGTTCGACTAGCATGCATGAGCTTGACCCTTCAATCGTGATGGACCGACTGATTTGATTGGGAGGGAATTAGGAAATTTTCTATTCTAGAGGGAACTATTTAGGAAGGTTCTTAATCAAAGGGGAATTGTTTAGGAAAGTTTTAATTTTGGGAGAAAATTATTTAGGGCAAGAGATCTAATTTGAATTCAAATACGAGGGAATTATTTAGGAAAAAAGGGGCTGATTTAAGAGGGAATTAGGGGAGCCTATTTAGGGCTAACAATAAGGTGATTTCATGTTTTGGGAGTTTGCTGAAATTAGAATTTCTTAGGTTGTGAGGGCTCTAGCAGCCGGTTAGGGATTCGGGAGAGTCGGATCTTCCTCTCCAATTGGAGATCTAGTTGTATCTTGCTTTTTATTTATTTCATATATCTTTCAATAAAAAGTTCTTGTGTGTTCTTCTTCCCAGTTTTCCCAATTTCTACATCCACGTCCTATCAAATTGGTATCAGAGAGAGGTTTTAGAGAGATGGAAGCAAAGAAGGTGGATGCGTTGCAAGATGAAGTGGAGTAATCAAATCCTAGATGCAGGAGAAGTTTTCAACCATCAGAGGAAGGATTTGAACCATGGAGAATATGATGGAGAGCCGATTTGGAAGGTTGGAGGAGATGATGAGGAAGCTCATGGAGATGCAATCCAAAACTTCACTGGCGGTTCTGATTGCAAATCCTAACCAAGATTTGATCGGGATTCTTTTGGTCGAATATAAGGGAAAGGAGATCCGACGGGAGGAGTACGACGAGGAGGGTTTCTTTCATCAAGAACCACCTCCTAGGGCTCTGATAAGGGACATATCAGGGTTTTCAGATGGAGAGACATCAAAGAGAGAATTTTATGGTGGAGGTGGTGATATGGCCGACCATTATGGGAGGCATTTTGGATAAGTGGAGTGGGTGACCGGAGATGGAGATGGTCGAGTTGAGCCGTGGGGATCGGGTCATGCAAGGAGGATGGAAGAAAGTCGGGAGTCCTACCCTCAATGCATGGGGGGAACTGTTGGAGGGGGAGGAAGTTGGAGTGGAGATGCTATGGTGAGGAAGTGGAAGATGTCGATATTTGAAGAGGAGGATGTCTATGGGTGAGTGTACCTGGTGGAGACAGATTCGTCAGGATACGACCAAGGGGCAATACTCATACAAGATCATTGACCCATTTTTATTTCAGCCAGGTGCTCACAACCAGGGCGAGGCTCAAGTCTGCATATGAGCGGGAGTTGATGACTATTATCTAGCCATCCAAAAGTGGTGACTCTATTTGTTAGGGCTACACTTTAGTGTTAGGACAGACCAGAAGAGTCTAAAGTTTTTGCTGGAGCAGAGGATGATAACTAAGGAGCATTAGAGGTGGTTATCCAAATTACTTGGATATGATCGCCCAGGACTAGACAGTTCATATCCTTCCACCTTGAGGATAAGGTGATACTTTGGGAGGGGAGTATTGATGGGCTGATCGACTTGATTGAGAGAAAATAAGAAAGTTTCATAATCAAGAGGGAGTTATTTCGGAAGGCTCTTAATCAAAGGGGAATTATTTAGGAAAGTTTTAATTACAATTAGAAGGGAATTATTTAAGGCAAGAGATCTAATTTAAATTCAAATATGAGAGAATTATTTAGGGAAAGGGGGCTTATTTGGGAGGGAATTAGGGGAACCTATTTAAGACTAACAAGAGGATAATTTCAGGAGGATGTGGTGTTTGCTGAAATTAGATTGTTCTTAGAGTGTTTGGGTTTAGCTGATGGCTAGAGATTTGGGAGAGCAGGATCTTCCTCTCCAATTGAACATCCACTTGTATCTTGTATTTTCTTTCATAAAACTTTCAATAAAAAAGTGTTCTTGTGTGTTATATTCCTGATTTTCTTGTCATTGATTTTCTAAAATTGTTGACATCAGATTTTAGCCAAGGCTTTTCTTAAATTTCTGCAAGTACTTACTATCAAATTAGTATCAGAGCATATTTTTTGGACCTATGGCGGCAATGAAAGTTGATGCCTTGGAAGAGCGTCCAAAAGGAAAAGTTGGCCTACTCAAATCGGCGTTTGAGGATAGAATGTCATGAATGGAGTAAAAGCTCTCCAACCTAGAAGGAATGATAAAGAAGGTGTTGGATCTTCACATCAAAGGACATTATCAGCATCAACAACATTCAATTCCTATTAAGCATAACTATTAACAAAGCATGAATAAATTTGCTAGAGTAATTGAATCTGATGCAAAGTTTTGTTTAATAAATCCTGCTTATACCGAGCAAGATTTCCAAAGCCTCTATAGTTTCTCAATCTCAAGTGAACAAGGATTCAATGACCTCACATATGGAGAATCTGGTTCCTGTCAGCTCAACATTACCGGTTACATTGACAAATGACATGAATGTGATTTTGGAGCCACTTCCAAAGAGGGGAAATAGTGAATGAATGAGATTTTTGGTGGAGCTGTAGAGTTTGGAAGGCGAAGAAAATGAGAAGAAGATATAAGCATCAGGCATGGTTCAACCACTCCTACAGTAGTATCGAGAGTTGTTCTAGCCAGTTGAGGGGTTGCCTCCTTCGCAGGAATACGAGCATGCTATCATCTTGAAAGATGTAGTCTCGCATATCAGTGTTCGTCCGTATCGTTATCTCCAAATCCAGAAGGATGAGATCGAGAGATTGATCAGGGAGATGCTGGAGGCAGGAATCATTCGACCTAGTGTCAGTCCATTTTTCAATCTAGTGCTATTAGTCAAGTGCTTCAGCAGTAGTTTCCTTCATTCCACCTTGAGGACAATGTGACACATTGGGAGGGGAGTATTGATGGACGGGCCCATTTGATTGGGAGGGAATTAGAAAATTTCCTAATCAAGAGGGAACTATTTAGGAATGTTCTTAATCAAAGGGGAATTATATAGGAAAGTTTTAATTACAATTTGGAGGGAGTATTTAGGGCAAGATATTTAATTTGAATTCAAATATGAGATGGAATTACTTAGGAAAATGGGGCTGATTTTAGAGGGAATTAGGGGAGCCTATTTAAGGATAGCAATATGGTGATTTCAGATTATGTTTTGGGAATTCGATGAATTTAGTTTATTCTTAGGTTATTTGGGCTCTAACCGGCGGTTAAGGATTTGTGAGAGAGCTGGATCTTCCTCTCCAATTGAAGATCCAATTGTGTCGTGCATTTCTCTTTATAGTTCTTTCAATAAAAATTATTTTGGGCCGTTCTTCTTCCCAATTTTTCGTGTTTCATTCGTTGATTTTTGTGAAAAGTGCATCCACTTCCTACCAAATCACTTCATAATTTACTCTCTTGCTCACCACTAGGTCTAGCCTCATTCAACCACCTTGCACTCTCTTTCGCTTTTCTCTCTCTTAGTTCGATCCCCTCTGCTATTCGCTCGCCTCATCTAAGTTTTTTTCTAGCCTTTTTTGCTTTGTTCTCGTGAAATTTCCCCTCCACCTCCCTTGCCATTTTAATAGCCAGCCCGACATTCTCTCGCATCTCCTAATAAGCGAACTGACTACGTCGGTTCATTTGAACTGATATGGCCTGTTTATTGAACCCATCATTACATCTAAGGGCTGCATGCCTACATAATCATGATTAAACATGAAACTCATGTTTAACATATAGCAAAAAGAAAATAAATATGATAATAAATGTAATTACTATACGTTGTAGATGATGGTGATGTTAGTGATAGACTGATAGTGATAGTGTTCATGCTAGGAGTGGTATTATTTAATTCCATCAATTTGTTCGGTATTTGGAAGCAAACCATTAATATCAGTTCTTAAATATATTAAACCATTTGTCTTAAAAGTAAAAATAATTGTTTCGGCTCCAATCAGTTTAGGTCACTCGATCCTGATTTTGGTGTTAAACCTCAAAGTTTAATCCTTCAATTTTAAGTAGCTTATAATGAATAATTAGGATCTCAAATTGCATTTAACTTGTATGGCTTGAAGTTTACTTCACACGAATAATGTAGAAAGTTTGAACTAATTCATTAACAAAAAAATTTGTAAATTTGTATGTATGTGTGTTTATCCCGGCAAACAAACAATTATATCTTGGTAGAGTGGTATACTTTCCTTCCACTGAACATATAGACTAGAATAATTTCACAAACTTTAATCGAATAAGACAATGATTAACATTTAGCAGAAATTTACTCACTTCCATAGACTCCACAATAAGAGGCACAAATGTAAACGCTAATAAGTGAGAATCAATTTAGATTCCTTAACACATTGAATGGTAAATCATAGCATCTTTAGCATCAAGAATAACAGCCAAAAGCTTCAAATAGTACCTCAACAGCATCTAGCATCACTTTATCAACATCGATCATCACTTCAACAATATATGTTGGATTTAACAACATCAAGTGATGTAGAACCAAACTAGTCATGATTGGGGTAGGATTATTGATTTAATAGTGGGGACAAAAGGGAAGATGTCCACATACGTTGAATGTGTCTACATACGATGAATGTGTCCACATTAGATGAATGTGGATTTAAAATCAATTCCTAATTAAATTCAGATTTGCATGATTTGAGGGACTTTCCTAAAATAGGTTTCCTTATTTAGGAAATCAAATTCAAATTCAATTGAATATGATTTAAATAGTTTCCAAAATTGAAGGGAGCTAATTTAGGGAAGGATTTGAATGTCATATTTTTGAATTTTGGAGCCAAGGGGAGGGACGATGGCCGATGGCTAGGGGAGGGGAATTTGGGGAGGCCGGCTAGGGTTTGGGTGTAGAGGGAGTTTTGGCCAAGGGTTAGGGTGGGGGATTTCGGCTAGGGTTGGAGATGGATGAAAGGAGTCGGTTAAGGGGTAGGTGAAGGTGGCCGGCTGCTTGTAGGAAAGGAGGGGAGGAGGAGGAGAGGGAATCGGTGGAGTAGATAAACCACGAGCCCGGACGCTTCCTGCGGCTCATGGGTAATACTTTGCCCTCACCTAGGGACTTCAAACTATGAGCTCGGATGCTTCCTGCGGCTGGTGGGTAGTACGTTTTCCTCATATAGGGACTTCACCTCTCATAAGTACTCTCAAAGTTCTTAAGAACAAAGTGCAGAATTTTCTCTTAGTAATCATCCATTACCTCAAAAGAAGAGGAAAGATATATAAATAGCCAAAAAAAAAAAAGACAAATGACAAAACTGCCCCCCTGGGGTCACATATGCCTACTCCCTCAAGTGAGGGTAAAAATGGAAAAAATGCATAAATAAATCAAAATACAAATAATAATTCAAAATAAAGTGGAACAATCATGGCCGTCGATCTTTGGCTCCTCGTCTGATAAACTTTCACGGTCGGATGTCCTCATCATCAAGTATACCTTGCCTCAAACTGGCTGGTTGAATAGCCTCCTAAATTAGCTTGTTGAATAGCCTCCTAAATCAGCTGGTTGAATAGCCTCCTAAATCATAACAAACAACACTGCAATAAATCCAGAAGCATGTTACATGCTGCATTAATAATTTTAAAGAGTAGGGAATATTTACTTATTTCAACGTTTGTCTATTCCAACTAAAAAGAAAAGATTCATCCACTATTTACCATTACCAATTCCATAAACAAAAGGAATCAGGTTAGAATATTAAATTAAATGAAACTTCTAATTTGAATATAAAATATCTAAGAATGAGGATATGTAGGAAAATATATTGCCTACTTTAGGCTTTTTCATATCCAATCGTAGGCAAGATCTCTCATTTCCATTATGCAAACAATGGGAATCAAAATGGAAACATAATTAAATAGAGAAGTAATTTAAGCTAAAATATTGAATAAGCAATTTTTCAACTCAATGTCTTCTTGTAGATCAATTGGCTTTGGTTTTGACCTTAACCAATTTTGAGCACATGTGAGAGCCTCTATCTTTTTTGGAGATAATGTCTCTAAATTAGGGGTGTCAAAACAGGTCAACGGGTCGGGTTCGGATCGAACCCGACCTGACGGGTGTTTAAACGGGTCAACCCGAACACGACCCGATTTTACAAACGGGTTGATATTTCTAACCCGAACCCGACCCGCGCTGGTTGGCTGGTTGACCCGACCCGACCCGCGACCCGTTTAAAATTTGCCAATCTGAAGGACTAAACCTGCTTGGAGGCCGCCGGCCGCGATCCAGGTGAGGGCGAGACCAAGTGAGGCCGCTGCTTCCGGGCGAGGGCGAGACCAGGTGAGGCCACCGGCCGCGATCTTGCAGACCTAGCGGTTGCGGACGACGGACCCGAGTCGCGAGGCCAGCGGCGTCTGGGTCTTGTTTGCGAGGCCAGCGACGTTCGGGGCGGACCTTGCAGTTGCGGACTGCGCGATTCGACTCTCGATTCGACTCGGTCGCGGCTAACCGGGTCAATTCTGGTTGACCCGCGGGTTTTCGGGTCAACCTGAACCTGACTCATTTTTCAAACGGGTTGGAAATCCGAACCCGAACCCGACCCGTTTCACAAACGGGTTGACCCGAACCCGGATTTTTCCGGGTCGGGTTTCGGGTCGGGTCAATTTTTGACACCCCTACTCTAAATGCATCAATGGCAGGCTTTTTGTTCAAAAATGATTTTGGAAGGAAAAATAGAGACATGACATCTCAAACATCTCTTGCGATTTTTGCAAGAACAGGATATTTGTGCCTTTTTATCTTCCATTGATCAAATTTATCAAAAGAATCGCCATACTTCTCAGAACCATCTATTAAATACTTTATGATCTTAGTTTTGCTCTCCACAGAATGTTCCTTTTTTAATTCTATCAGAATAGGGTGATTTACCTAATCATCGCCATACATTGGATTGCTTGGAGTATGAGTGCCTCCAACTTTGCCATCCTATGACCACTAATGTTCATAATTATCCTAACATATTTAGGATCTTTTCTATATTATATGCCATTCTTTTCGCAAAGGAATGTTAAGGAATGCATTTCACATTTTACTAATGATCTAATGCAGTAGCCACATACAACAAAAGAATGTTATTTTCATTTTACTATTTTTCATCATGAATGCCTTGATATATTTCAAACTTTCATTCATGGAGTTATAGTCATCAACCAAATGCCATTCCTTATTTGGTCCAATTTCCTATGCATAAATGTAATCTTACAAATGAAAGTATTTGATAAAAACAATACATGAACTTGTAATTTTAAAGTCTCACATTAAGCTAATTTTAAGAATTTTTAACATTCCTTGCATGCTCTTGTATGGATGGACCACTAAAATTTTCCCTTTCCCTTTCGTTTTTCTATTTTGTTTTTGTGTGTCATCATTTGAACCTTTCTGCACTTTGGGTCCTCTTTGTTAGTTTCTCAAGTGCCTTCTCCGTGGCCTCTAACATTTTTTATGTCTAAAGTTAACTTATCTGGTCATCCATGCAAACAATCTTTATTATGTCCACCTTTTCCACTTCACGTTATTTTTAAAGAAAGTTAGTATAAAGGGAGAAAATCTCATATATTTACTTGCATTTTGAATCCTATAAATCGATTCTTTCTGTTCACTAAATATGTTAGTGAACTTTAAGTTAGTTTAATGGTCAACAAGTGATTTGTAAGTTCACCGTTGTTGTTTGTTGCTTTGCTGTTGTCCGTTCCTTGCTGCGCAGTTAAGTACATGCACTGTCTCTGCTTTCCTTTGCTGTTGCAACTGATTACATGCGCTCTCTCTGCTTTCATTTGAAATCTGCCATTGATTTGGCTTTTATTAGTATTGTTGAAGTCGGTTACTGTTGCTTGCAGCTAATACCTTGCTATTGACAAATTTACCTTTTTGTGTAAAACACGTCTCTGATGAGGACATTAGCATGAGATTTCGACGCCCCTATCATCGGAGAAATCGTAGATCGACGGCTACGATTCATAGTCTCTATTTATGATGCTTATTTATGTTTTCTTTTATTTACATTTCAGTTTTTCCAGTTGTACCCCTGTGAGGGATTTCTTTCATGTTGTAGCCCAAGGGCATAGGAGTCTTTTTTGCTTTCTAGTCATTTGAGGCCCATATATTAAGGCCTTAGTCTATGCATGAGGTTAATGACATTTTTATGAAAAAAATTTCAGCTTTTGTTTGTTTGAGTTCTTGAGAGGAGAAACCCTAGGAGAGGGCCAAACATCACCCGTCAGCCTCCGGTGGATTCCGGGACTCGCGGTTTAGCGTTTCCTTTGTTCCCTTCACATCCGACCACCCCCTCCACCCCCTCCACCCCCTCCACCATCGGTCAACCCTATCCACCTCCACATCTGCCGGCCCCCTCCCCTTTTCCCTCCAAACCGCCGGCCAAGTCCCCCCCTTAACCCCAAACCGTCGGCCACCTCTTGCCCCAAGCCCTTGCCGCTGGCCCTAGCCACCCCAAGCCCCACTGTCGGCCCCCTTCCCCTTTTCCCTCTTAATGATGATTTCATTCATCATTAAACCTACCTAATTAGCCTAATTAATTTGGGGAATAATTCATTTCAATTTGAAATTCAATTTGAGTTTCAAATAGTTTCCTAAATTAAGATAGCTAAATTAGGAAACTTTCTAAACTTAAACTTAATTTAATTTTAAATTCGACTGGATATCTTTATTTCCTCTCTAATTTAAAATATTGAATTAAGAAACTCCTAATTCCCTCCCAATCTTCCCCTATCCCTATGCATGCCACCGGCCCTCTCCTTGGCTCCATAAATTTGAATTCAACTTTTTGAATTCTAAGTCTTCCCTCCACTCCATTAATTCTTTTAATTAATTACCTTCTTTGATAATTAGTTTTAAATTAAATTAAAACCCCAAATCCACCCCTAACCCTAGTCGTCCCCCTTACCCTACCAAACCCCCCAAGCCCCCATCCCCCTTCCTTCCCCATCCTTTACCCGCCGGCTCCTCCAAGACACACAACCAAGAAAACTCCCATGTTCATGGATGGCCGATCCTGAAGTCGATTACGGGTTCGTGTACAATTCTCAAGGGCATATCGACATCCTTCAATCACCCTTCTTCGATCCCGATTTTGGAGCTGACGACACCGCCGAGGATTACGTCAACCGCATCCTCTCTTGCTTGGCGGAAGTCATCGACGAGCAAAGACCTGCAGGACAGTGGAAGATCACCGGAAAGTCACCAGTCTCTCCAACTCCGGCCAACTTTCTATTGATCAAGACTGTAGGCATCTTCTATCTTTCTGTGGCATCAATAAGATTGTTGACATTTCTCCTCCGCTAATTTACTATCTAGAGTGCATAAAGGGAGACTCTAAGATGAAATTTCTATTTGTTAAGTGTCGGATTCTTGTTACGTGCATATTTAATTTTACTAGTTTTTGGTCTTATTTTGGATTATTCTGTTAATCGAAACTTGTAATTACACACCACATCAAATATACAACTACGGAAACTGAAATCTAATTTTAAGCGAAACATTTATTTGTAATTGTATTGCAAAATTACTTTCTTGCAAAATAGGTTTAGCTGGGCACTTTAGACAAGCGAAGACCATTGTTGCAGTTGAACATCTTTTCTTCTGGCCTAGTCTCAAACGAGATGTTAGTAGATTGGTCAAAAGGTGCCATATCTGTCAATTGGCCAAGCAAAGGAAACAAAATACCGGCCTCTACACACCCCTCCCTGGACCCAACTTCCCTTGGCAGGATGTTAGCATGGATTTTGTTTTAGGTCTACCCAAGACCGTCAGGAAGCACGACTCTGTATGTGTGGTAGTGGACCGATTTTCTAAAATGGCTAATTTCGTCCCGTGTTCTAAAACGTTTGATGCATTTAGGATCGCCAAGTTGTACTTCGATGAAATTGTTAGGCTTCACGTTTTACCTAAAATCACAGTGTCGGATCGTGACGTAAAGTTCACTAGCTACTTTTGAAAAACTTTATGGCACAAAATGGGAACTAAACTACAATTTTCTTCTGCCTTTCACCCCCAAACTGACGGTCAAACGGAAGTCGTTAACAGGAGTCTAGGTAACCTCCTTAAGACCCTAGTTGGCGAGCATATTCGTGATTGGGATTCCAAACTTCCTATAGTAGAGTTTGCCTATAACAATTCTGTCAATCGGATTACAGGTCTAAGTCCCTCTGAGATTGTGTACGGATACCAACATAGGCAACCCATAGATTTGATCCCTATGTGTCCTAGATCTAGAATTTATGAGTCTACATCTGCATTTGCATCACATCTTCAGGAATTGCATAAGAAAATTAATAAATAAATTGTATTAAGAAATGCCAATTATAAACATAATGCGGATCTTAAGAAAAGATTTAAAGAATTCAAGGTTGGAGATTTTGTTATGGTCCGGATTCGTCCGGAGAGGTTCCCACAAAGAATAGTTAAAAAATTACATGCTAGAAGCGCATGACCTTTCAAAATATTATCCAAAATCAATAGTAATGCTTATGTGCTAGACCTCCCTGGAGGTTTTAACATTAATCCTACGTTTAACATCGAAGATTTAGTAACTTTTGAGGGACCAGATTTTAACCCTGCAAATCAACTAAATATTGAGCTTTGTGTGAACCTACCTGGTGAGAACCCTAGCCTACCTCCACTCCCAAATATCCTTACTTTACCCAATACGGAGGAAATGGAAGCAATACTTAGTGATGAAGTCATCTCCACTAAAGATGGTGGGCGACAAAGGTACTTGATTCAATGGAAAGGGAAACTGAAGACGAAGAACGCGTGGATGGATCATGAGGAGATACAGAGATTGGACCCCGACCTTCTGGAGCTGTACGAGAGTTCACGAGACGCTTACCCGATGGGGTCGAGCTTTCTCCCACCCGGGGAGAATGATGAGGACATCAGCAGGAGATTTCGATGCACCTACCATCGGAGGAATCGTAAATCGACGGCTACGATTGATAGTATCTTTTTATGATGCTTATTTATATTTTCTTTTATTTATATTTCAGTTTTTTCAGTTGTACTCTTGTGAGGGATTTCTTTCATGTTGTAGCCCAAGGGCATAGGAGTCTTTTTTGCTTTCTAGTTATTTGAGGCCTATATATTAAGGCCTTAGTCTATGTATGAGGTTAATGACATTTTTATGAAAAAAATTTCAGCTTTTGTTTGTTTGATCTCTTTGTGAGTTCTTAAGAGTAGAAACTCTAGGAGAGGGCCAAACATCACCTGTCAGCCTCTGGTGGATTCCGGGACTCGCGGTTTAGCGTTTCCTTCGTTCCCTTCACATCCGACCACCCCCTCCACCATCGGTCAACCCTATCCACCTCCACATCCGCTGGCCCCCTCCCTTTTTCCCTCCAAACCGACAGCCAAGTCCCCCCCCCTCAACCCCAAACCGTCGGCCACCTCTTGCCCCAAGCCCTTGCCGCTGGCCCTAGCCACCCCAAGCCCCACCGTCGGCCCCCTTCCCCTTTTCCCTCTTAATGATGATTTCAATCATCATTAAACCTACCTAATTAGCCTAATTAATTTGGGGAATAATTCATTTCAATTTGAGTTTCAAATAGTTTCCTAAATTAAGATAGCTAAATTAGGAAACTTTCTAAACTTAAACCTAATTTAATTTTAAATTCGATTGGATATCTTTATTTCCTCTCTAATTTAAAATATTGAATTAGGAAACTCCTAATTCCCTCCCAATCTTCCCCTATCCCTATGCATGCCGCCGGCCCCCTCCTTGGCTCCATAATTTTGAATTTAACTTTTTGAATTCTAAGTCTTCCCTCCACTCCATTAATTCTTTTAATTAATTACCTTCTTTGGTTATTAATTTTACATTAAAATTAAAACACCAAATCCACCCCTAACCCTAGCCGTCCCCCTTACCCTACCAAACCCCCCAAGCAGCCCCCCTCCCCCCCCCTCCCTTTCCTTCCCCTTCCTTTACCCGCCGTATCCTCCAAGACACACAACCAAGAAAACTCCCATGTTCATGGATGGCCGATCCTGAAGTCGATCACAGGTTCGTATACAATTCTTAAGGGCAAATCGATATCCTTCAATCACCCTTCTTCGATCTCGGTTTTGGAGCTGACGACACCGCCGAGGATTACGTCGACCGCATCCTCTCTTGCTTGGCGGAACTCATCGACGAGCAACGACCTGCAGGACAGTGGAAGATCACCGGAAAGTCACCAGTCTCTCCAACTCCAGCCAACTTACTGTTGAACAAGACTGTAGGCATCTTCTGTCTTTCTGTGGCATCAATAAGATTGTTGACATTTCTCCTCCACTAACTTACTATCTAGAGTGTATAAAGGGAAACTCTAAGGTGAAATTTCTATTTGTTAAGCGTCGATTCTTGTTACGTGCATATTTAGTTTTACTACTTTTTAGTCTTATTTTGGATTATTCTGTTAATCGAAACTTGTAACTGCACGCCACATCAAATCTACAACTACGGAAACTGAAATCTAATTTTAAGTGAAATATTAATTTGTAATTGTATTGCAAAATTACTTTCTTATTAATCCTGGCAATTCCTGTTGATTGTTTCACATCAATCTCCTTGTTGCTTTTTATTTTTCCTTATGTGGACTATGGTTTGTGGTTGCCCTATTGTAGCTGGGTTTTGGCTGTCCAATTCTTTCTATTTCGGATTTTCTACTATGGTTGAGATTCAGTCTAAATTTGAGACTATCTGTTTCCTAATACAATATGGCTTGGCATTGGTATTTACTAGTGTTTTATTTAGCTTTTTTGGGATTTTGAGAAATTACCATTGTGGTTTAGTTTTGAATATAAATAGGAGGCTTGCATGCATGTAAAAACCAGTATTAATATCATTTTAAATTCTTCTTGAATTTATGTGTGTGCTGTTGAACTTGAATTCATCGGGTATTGTGCAAGTCTTGACAACAATTTTGTGGAAGCTTCTCTTTGTGACGGTGTGAGACTTGAATCATCTATTTGGTGAGTTCTATTATTGTTCATTTTCTTGTATGTACTTTGTGATTGATTTTGTGATTTTGATTGAGATTTCAGCAAATCTATTCTAATATGATTTTATTTTTTGTGGTGTGTATCCTATTATTATTTTTTTATTTTTTATTATTTATTTATTTTTAATTTTTGTGTGTATCTTATTATTTATTGGTTTTATTTCGTTGTTAGATTTCTTGTTAAATTTCAAAATTTTGATGATATTTAAATTACTGTTTGTCATGAGTTTTATTTGTTTTCTGATTTGTATCAAACGAAACTAAACTTTGCTTAAACTAATAGGTGGCGGATTGCGAAAATTGATCTTGTGCATGTTCATGTAATCTCATTCTATATTTGCATTAGGAACCCAAATATTTCCTATATCAGATGGTTATTTGTTTGAGGAAAATGAAGAGAAAGAGAGCACGGTTTAGGGTTTTTAGGTGTAGTCAATGACTTCAAGAAAGGTTGGAAGAGAGGGAGTTAGAGGACTAAGGTTTAGGATCAAATAAATAAATTTGATTTAGACATGTATAATAAAGAATATAATAAAGAATAGAAGATGCACTAATAAGACTGGTTGTTGAACTTATTCCAACCTCATAGGAAGGAGCATATGAAGACCAAAGTTGGCCTGGTTAGAAGTTGTCAAAATAGAGTTTCATGAATGAAGTTAGCACCACGACACCCAATAAAAATGAATAGGGAGGGATTAATATAGCTGACCCAAATAATTGGGATATGGCTGATGAGCATGATATGTTAAATGCAAAGAAGCTAGTGGTTGGGAGCTATATATCCTGTTCCTTTGTTCGTTTGTTCATTTGTTTAGATACACTTATCATTTTAAAGGTAGCATACGCAATTAGCTAGAAGTTTGAACCTTTTTCCAGTCATTTTATGCTCTACGTCCTGCAAAATTGGTATGATTTGCAAGTCTTTCATTTCTAAGATATATCTTCGGTTCCATAGTTTTGTAACTTTGAACTTGCTAGTATGAGTGGATATATACTTTTAGCTTAAGCTGGAATGACCTTCCTACTTTTGATACTAAATTGATGCGCTTTCTTCAGGTTTATTGTACTCATACTGCGCCTGATTATTCACTTCCTTGGCAAAAGCAAAGGCAATATACCAGCACAGGAAGGTTTGTTTTAATTGCTATTACTGGTGTTTTTTTGCTCATTTGCCATTTTAACATGTTTTTAATTATAGCTTTTGTTCCTTAGAACGGCAAAATCAGCTGATCCCTCCCTGTCACACCTAGTTCTAAAAATATTATGAAAGGTCTTAACTTGAACTTGCAATGCGAAAACCACAAGTCAATCCTAGCTGTAAAAGCATTTTCCTATAAGTCAAGAATACTATATATTTAATGGTGTAAAATGAAAAACCTAAATCAAAATTATTTGCTACATAATATTCAGTGCTAAATAATAATTAATCATCACTATCATTAGTCTTATCCCAACTATTTGTGGTCGGCATCATGAATCCTTTTTTTATTCATTGCTATTGAGTGCTTTATAAAGTATTAAACCTATTCCTTTCAAATATTTGTATAGCCTTATGTATAGCGTTTTCCCTCATATTTTGCTCACACTAGTTTTATCAACTCATCTAACAAGTGCATTTTCTAATTGTCATTGTACATGTCCAAACTACGTTAAGTCTATTTTCAATCACTGTATCTTCAATATATATCATTTTAACCTTTTATCTGACATAATCATTCCTTAGTTTTTCATTTTTTGGTTTGTCATTCAGTCATCTTAACATTCTCATTTTGGTTTCACTTAACTTTGATATTAATGAATATTTTGCAACTCAACGTTATGATCAATATAACATCACCAACATAATTATCGTTTTATAAAAATTATATTTAAGCCTTCATGATATTTTTTTATCATACATATGATGCATGCAGGGGGGGGGGGGTCTCCACAAAACAAAAATTTCTCTAAGCTTTGTCCTTGGTTTGCTAGCTTGGATAGGTCCTTTTGGTGGCTGCTGGCTCTCGGGTTGGACTTGTGGTTCTCGGTTTTGAGCTAGTTTTGGAGTTCTGGTTTGGGAGAGCTGAAGTTTAGCTCATTAATTCCTAAAGGCATGAAGTAGAAGCTCATAAATGGGAAAATGTATGGTGTGGCTTGTGTCTCTTTCCCTTCCCTTGTGTCTTCTCGGTTTCCTCCTTGCTCTCCTCGGTTTTGGTGGCTTTTTGCTATTCCCATGTACTACTGGTTGGTTTCCCCTTGTTGCCTCCTCGGGTCCCTCATCTGGCTGGTTTTCCCATGTGTGCTGGCTGGTTTCTTTGTGGCTCTTTGGGTCTTGGCTGGGTGGTTTTCCCGTGGCTGCTTGGGGGAGGTTTTCCCTGGTTTCTTTGTGGCTCTTTGGGTCTTGGCTGGGTGGTTTTCCCGTGGCTGCTTGGGGGAGGTTTTCCATGGCTTTGCATTAAATTTTCTCTAGTTCCTGTACCAATTAATGGGGGCTGCTGTTGGAGACTTTTGGCCTTCATCTCCCCCTCTTTTCATTGGTTTAATTGGAGGTGCTTTGGCTGTTGGGTTTCCTCTCTCTTGCCTATAAATATGAGATGTTTTGGAGAGGAAAAAGAGAGAGTTATGTGACCAATATTTGGAAAGAAATCTGAGGGTTTTTAGGATTGCTTGCGAGCAATGCCTCTTCTTCTTCTCTCCTTCTAGGAAAGCTTGCGAGCTTCTCCTCCTTTCTTCTCGGCTTCTAACCCCTTCTTCTCTACGCAAGTGTCCACTCCAACTATATCCTTCTTCTCAAATGAATGAAAGCAACTTTAGGTGAATTTTATGTTTGTCCATGTAAGTCAAAGTTTGTAAGAGTCTTTATTCTATAAAAAGTGTCATTTTGGGTATTTTGAGTATCTTTTTTATTACCTACTAAGACTTTGTTTTTATTTGCAAAAATTAGGGGTTTGTCCTAATTTTTGCTTACATCAACATAGCTCATGATGTACATCTCCATTTTAGCTATCTACTTTAGCTTTAGAAGTTATATTATCATCTATATCTCCATTCTTCTATGTATTAGATCAATATATTTAAACCTGTCATGCCTAGGTATTATGCTATGTTCTAATAATGTTGAATTATAATTATTAGTATCATACTTATTAAAATTACATATCACATCCTAAAATTGATTGATAATTTTGAACATCGTGTTGCGGAGATGAGGATGCTCAGGTGGATGAGTGGATTTACTCTTAGAGACAGGATACGAAATGAGCATATACGTGAAAAGGTTGGAGTAGCTCCAGTGGAGGATAAGATTAGAGAGAGTTGCCTTAGATGGTTTGGTCATATAAAATGGTGGCCTTCCGATGACCTAGTTAGGAAAGTAGAGGTATTAGATTTGACTTATGTTAAGAAAGGTAGAGGTAGACCTAAAAAGACTTGGTTAGAAAATATTAGAAATGATCTTTCTTTATTAGATTTAAACGAGAATTTGACTTTGAACCGGACACAATGGAGAAAAAGGATTCATGTTGCCGACCCCACGTAGTGGGACAAAGGCTTGATGTTGTTGTTGTTGTTGTACCCGCTAAAATAAAACAAAAAATTATAAAAATTCCTAATTTCCAAGTGCACAAGTAAGGACAAATTAAAATATAAGTTTATAGATCTATTGTTGTTATTGCTCTTATGTCGGTAATCTACTTGCTTGGGAAGATAGAATTATAACAATATGAAAGACTCGGGTCTCCTTTCATGATGATTTGTTGTCGTATCGTACTGTGCTATGCAAAATGAACTTATTACTATTATTATAGAAATTGATAAATTGTTTTGAAAGTGTGTTCCAAATGGTCATAAAATTATGGATGTATGATGTAGGCAAGGATTCAAAGGAACACTTGGCTACAAAAAGAAAATAAAATAAAAAAAATTTAGGTCTCCACAACACATTGGAGACCTAAAAAAAGAGAAAAATACAACCATATAAATAGAAACACATGACATAACAAGACATGATTTTAGTAACTTGAAAACGACGCTTACAAACTTTTATAATAAAAACATAAAACAACACCTAAACTTGCTTTAGAAGAAAGATACAGGTGAGGTGGCCACTTACGGATAGAAGAAGGAGGTTAGAATCCGAGACGAAGAAGGAGAAGCTCGCAAGCTTTCTTAGAAGATGAGAAGAAGAGGTGGAACAAGCTCGCAAGCTTTTTCAAGGCAAACCCGCAGGTTTTGGTCTCCAAAAATTATAACATAACTCTCTCTTAACACACAAAACAACTTATATTTATAGGAGGAAAGAGGGCAGCCGCAGCCAAACAGCCACCAAAAATCTCTTCAAATACCTAATTAAATGAGGGAAATGAAAGGCCAACAGCCACCACACAGCAACCCCAAAATCTGCACAGGAAACAGGGAAAAAGCCACGGAAATCCAGCCTAGCAGCCACGGGAAAACCACCCAGATAAGAACCCGAAAAGCCACACAGGAACCGGAGCAAAGAGGGCACGGAAAACACCCAGCCAACTCACGGGAACAACAAAAGCCCAGAAGACCGAGGGGTGCAAGGAGAAAACCGAGAAGTCAGCAAAGGGGAAGGAGAAGGGCCAAATTCCTCATTAATGAGCTACCACCAATTAGCCAAGGCCCAACCTTGCCTACATCAATTCTCCCATGCTTGAAAATTCTCATCTCCCGATGAGATGAATTTAGATCTTGCCATGCTTCCGCTGCGCCACTCTGATTATATTCTTCCAGAAAACTCTTGAGAGGATAATATTTATTTTCTTCCAATTTTCTTATAGACTCAAAACATAACATGAAGACAAAGAAAACTTACATGACACTCATATAAACATAACAAACATGACACCCTAGGACATACTAAACTGGCTCTGATACCATTTGATGTAGGCAAGGATTCAAAGGAACCCTTGGCTACAAAAAGAAAATAAAATAAAAAAAATTTAGGTCTACACAACACATTGGAGACCTAAAAAAAGAGAAAAATACAACCATATAAATAGAAACACATGACATAACAAGACATGATTTTAGTAACTTGAAAACGACGCTTACAAACTTTTATAATAAAAACATAAAACATCTAAACTTGCTTTAGAAGAAAGATACAGGTGAGGTGGCCACTTGCAGATAGAAGAAGGAGGTTAGAATCCGAGATGAAGAAGGAGAAGCTCGCAAGCTTTCCTAGAAGATGAGAAGAAGAGGTGGAACAAGCTCGCAAGCTTTTCCAAGGCAAACCCGCAGGTTTTGGTCTCCAAAAAATTATAACATAACTCTCTCTAAACACACAAAACAACTTATATTTATAGGAGGAAAGAGGGTAGCCAAACAGCCACCAAAAATCTCTTCAAATACCTAATTAAATGAGGGAAATGAAAGGCCAACAACCACCACACAGCAACCCCAAAATCTGCACAGGAAACAGGGAAAAAGCCATGGAAATCTAGCCTAGCAGCCACGGGAAAACCACCCAGATAAGAACTCGAAAAGCCACACAGGAACCGGAGCAAAGAGGGCACGAAAAACACCCAGCCAACTCACGGGAACAACAAAAGCCCAGAAGACCGAGGGGTGCAAGGAGAAAACCGAGAAGTCAGCAAAGGGGAAGGAGAAGGGCCAAATTCCTCATTAATGAGCTACCACCAATTAGCCAAGGCCCAACCTTGCCTACATCAATTAATTGTGTCTATGTTTTGGAAACATACAACAACAAATAAAAGTAGAGATGTGTCTATGTTTTGGAAACATACAAAACATCTAACCTTATTCCCACTATGTGGGGTCGGCTACATGAATCCTTTTTCTCAATTGCCTTGTTAAGAGTCAAATTCAACATAAATAATAAAATAAATTTCACTCATCAACCTTAATTTCTGAAGTAAACTTGAGTAGGTGGCGAGTTTAATGACATTCTCATCTAATGGATGTATGACCGGTTGTCCAACTTCTCGATCCCCCATGATTGGGCTATAAATCCCTTTGTGGGCATCTTGCCAACATGCACGCATGTTATTTCTTGTATCTCCTTGATTGCATTAGATTTTAAAAAGGCCTTTCGCCTATGTTGTGATATAATACCTGACCCTGGCAACTCCCTTTATTATGTGGAGTCATAAGCCCTACTTTTGCGTTGGTCATTGAGACAAATACTCCTTTAAGATATTATGTGCCCAATATTGATAATTTTCCTCTAGTTGATAAAATGCGTATCTTGTCCTTTGGGTTAATTCCTTTAGTACTCTTTGCAACTAAAAAAATAGTTGCACCCCTCTTGCTGGTAATCCTTTTGATGCCTATAAGAGATATCTTTGTTGCCGTACTTCAGGATGTTACGATCACTTTTCTCCTATTTCTATGGGTAGTGAGATCTCGGTGCATTCTCAGGCATCTTCTCACGCTAGGTCCAATTGACAAAGTGTCACTCGGACTCCTTATGAGAATACATCTAAACCTCACAAGTACCTTTTACTTGGCTGACCTCTTTGGGCCTAAATCTCCTTCTGTTAGTTTGCTATCTAACGTCATTTTGTTGAATTAAGAACACCATATATAATCCTTTTATTGAGTGTTTTCGAATATTATATCTAAAATACAATAAATTTTGGTTCTGAATTAGAATTTGTTGATTGTCCTCATCAAAATCTCTCTCTCTCTCTCTCTCTCTCTATATATATATATATATAGTGAGGGAATAACCTTTTAAAATGTTATGAAGCCATTCCAAAATCGATTCTGAACTTGCTCCTGCATATATATGTCTTGGTGGTAACTTCGTTTTTTTTTCTTTGAAGTGATATGCTTGCTTCGAGCTCTTCCACATTCTTACATTGGAAAGATAAATCAATACGTTATTTTTATTTGTAGAATATGTATCCTCAACATGCGATGATTATCTTTGAATTCATAATATCGACCTACAATGATAAAGGATTTGGATTATTTTCACTGTTTGTTAGATGCCGATATGCTCATTCTGATGAAAAAGGAAATATGAAAAATATTATAATTGCTTTCCATTCGTTAAAGTTTAAGACATTAATTTATCTGCTCAAACATTCGATTTCCAAATGTTTCTTTTTTCTTGTATTGAATAAAAGCATAAAGTGTTAGGAAATTGAATCAAGTATTACTATTATCGTGAATCATGATATCAAGATTTGTATTGTTTATGAGGTAGCTAAATTTGTGTGGGATAAAATTGCTAGTGATATTAAGAATATTGTAAAGTATGTCCTTTAAAAATTAAAAAAAATGCTCCTCATAGAAAAAGTAGTTAGTGGTCGAATTAAAATGTGCAGGACAAAATAAGAATAAGAAGTTTATTATTAAAATTGTTTTAGATGTAAAAATTAAGAAAATTGAGAGGGGTTTATAGGGAGTCTAAGAAAGCAATATGCGATGCAAAAAATTTAGTTTTTAGTGATTTATATAATAGACTAGATACTAAGGAGGACAAAATATGAATGTATAAGTTAACCAAGCAAAGATATAGGAAAAGTAAGGATTTAGTTCAAATGAAGTGCATTAAGGATGAAGATTAAAAATTATTATTTTTAGAAGAGGATATTCAACATAGGTGGATATTTCGATAAACTTTTTAATGAAAATTGTGAGAATACGATTGACTTTAATGATCTTAGCATCCTAAATGAAAATAGATGTTTTTGTTTTTATATTCGTATCAATTAATATTATTTTAAAGACTAAAAAGATGTTAGATGAGTGGAGAATGAATGCATTGGTTTTTCAAGAATAAAGGTTATGCACACGAGTGTGCGAATTATAGAGGAATTAAGCTAATGTATCATACATTAAAAATATGAGAGATAATTGAGCATGGATTACGACATGATACTAATATTTCTCCAAATCAATTTGGATTCATGCCGATTAGGTCTACTATGGAAGCTATATATTTATTGAAAGGTTTGATAGAGAAGTATGGAGAGAATACAGAGGATATTCATATGATATTTATTTCTTTAGAGAAAGCATATGATAAAGTTCCAAGAGAAGCACTTTGGAGAGTTCTAGAAAGGAAAAGAGTTAATAATGCTTATATTCAAGTCATTAAGGATATGTATATATGAGCTGTTACTTGTGTTCAAAAAACAAGGTGGTTTGATCAAATATTTTCCTATTTTAGTTGGTTTACATCAAGGATCAACTTTAAGCCTATATCTTTGCTTTAGCCATGGATGTTTTGTAAGACATTTTCAAGAGGATGTACCTTGATGCACACTTTTTGCTAATGATATTCTTTTTGATAAAACTAGAGAGGGAGTTGATGAAAAACTTGAGTTATGGGGGTTAACCTTAGAGTCTAAAGGTTTTCGTTCGAGTAGATCTAAAATCAAATACTTGGAGTGTAATTTTAGTAGTTATAGATGTAGTGGTGGAATTGTGACATTTGGTGATCAAGTCATTAAAAGGAGTGCTCGTTTTAGATATCTCGGGTCTATTGTTTAAAACGATGGTGAAATAAATGGAGATATTATTAATATAATTCAAGTTGGATGGTTAAATCGGAGGAATGCATTGGGCCTGTTGTGTGATAAAAAAGTACGCCTCAGACTTAAGGGACAATTTTATAAGATGGTGGTGAGACCTGCAACACCTTATGACGCAAAATGTTGGCCATTAAAAGAGAAACATGAAATTAAGTTTGTTGTTGCAGAGATGAGAATGGTTAGGTGGGTGAGTGATTGTACACTAGAGACATAATGTGGCATGAGTATATACGTGAAAAGGTTGAAGTAGCTCTAGTGACAGATAAAATTAGAGAGAGTCGCCTTAGAAGGTTTTGTCACATAAAATGTCGGCTTTCTGATGACCATGTTAGTAGAGTAGATATTTTAGATCCAGTCTATATTAAGAAAGGTAGAGGTAGACCTAAAATGATTTGGTTAGAAAGTATTAGAATTGACCTTTTTTTTATTAGATTTAAATGAGAATTTGACTCTTAATAGGACACAATGGAGAAAAAGCATTTATCTAGCTGACTTCAAATAGTGGATAAAGGCTTGTTGTTGTTATCGTTGTCATCTTTACTGAGCAGTTTCTTGAATTTTTGCACTGCTCCCGATTCTTGTTAATGGGATGGCTAGTTGAATTTTGATGGTGCAAAAGCTATTTTATCAGAAATATCTTTATAAAATTAGGTTAAAGGGTTGGTATTATGAACCCTGCATTCTCCAATGACCTTGAAATTAATGTCAACATTTTTTTTATGCCTAGTAAGTTTCTGTTATCCTTGCCTTTGTTCAATTGCATACTTCTGAACTTGCTAATTTAAGGTATTTTTGGCATTATCGTTTTCTACTGTTACTGGTATCACTTATCATTGTGAAAGCAGAAATATAAAGTAGCTAGAGAAGCATTTTGTCTTTTGCACGCATTGGAACCGTAGCCTAAATTAAGCTTCAAGTTAATGAACTAAGGAGCTTTAGCAGAATGGTGCAAATGAATGATCCTTATTATTTGACCATTTTTTGTGACTTTTTTTTTCCGATTGCTATGAATGATGACATCTTTCTTGTATTTACAGTGCTTTTATGATAGGAAATGGGAAGCTTTTGACAAATGCCCATTGTGTTGAACATGATACCCAGGTGCATATTCATGTGTTTTGATGCTCAAAGATACATTTATAAATTAATATTCGATGACAATGTGTTGTACTTGATAAAGTTATATATTTTAGATTCTCTGATAGGTGTTTGATTTAAAAGATCTCTTTAGTTTCAAAGAAAGCACCGATTATTAGTTTTCTACATATTTTTAAATAATTGAAATGCTTGTAAAAACTAACAAGTACTTTAATATCTTAATTTGATCAAACATGAGTGATGAGAACATCAGGCCTTGGAAAGTCTACCAGAGGTGTAACCGTCGATCTACGGCCACGATCGCACCGATCTATTTTTAATTCATTATATGTATTTGTTTTATTTGTTTGCATTTTTCGTTTTTACCCTTACTTAAGGGTCTAGTCTTATGTAAGCCCTAGGGACAAATCTGTCTTTTGTTTTTTTCCCTCATTGTATTAGCTACTTAAAGCCTCCCCCTCCTCTTGGAGAGGTTAATGAATGATTATTATGAAATTTTTGCATCCTTGAGTTTTGTAAGAGCTTGAGAGCTTTGGAGAGATAGAAGTCCCTAGGTGAGGGCATCGCAATACCAACCAATCGCAGAAAGAGTCCGGGTTCATGGTCGACGACGTCGCTTCCATCCTCCCTTCTTTCCCCTCCCACCGCCGGCCAAGGTTCCCCTTAATCTTTTGAATTTTTTTCCTAAAATACGAAGTTCTATTTAGGAAGGTTCCTAAAATTAAGCCTATTTGAATTTTAAATTGGATGGGAATTAAATTCATCCTTCTTAATTTAAGATTCTAAAACAAGTAAGCTTTGAATTCCCCTCCCTCAACCCAATCCCACTTACTTATGCCGCCGGCTCGGTCCCTCTCCAATCCCCCTCTCTTTCCAATCTCTCTCTCTACATTAATTCCCTCTCCCTCTAAAGGCCTCCATCTAGCATCTCATTAAGGAATACTTTTCCCCCCTCCATTTACTTGAAATTCAAATTTCGAAATACAAAATCCTCCCTTTCCCAAATCTGAAATTCAATTTCAGATTTTGCTTTGGGAAGGAACTCTCTTCCCTAGTCTCGGCCGACCACCCACCTCCTCCACCCTTCCTCTCTCCTAAACAATTTTTTTAAACCCTAATTCTAGGGTTGACAAATTGCTGTCCAGATTTCTTGGACAGTGTTTGGCGGCTGTCCAGAGAAAATTCTGCACTTCTTCATGCTGTCCAACCGGTCGGGAGATCTTCGTGTGCTGTCCTGAAGTTCCAGATTGCTGTCCACAACATCTAGAAGGTTCGAGGTTGCTGTCCACTTCCTCTCTAGTACTCAAACAACCACCGGAGCTTCGTATCTCCTGTTTCTTTGGGTAAGCCCTTTCCCCAACTCTTTTATCTTCATAGTTGCTTCTCAATTGTGGTCTTATTCGAATCATGAAGATAATATTAACGTTCCTCAACTAAAGCCTAGTAATTTAGAGAGTTGAATGAGGGATCCTTCCATAGTGACTAGTCTCGTTGTTAACGAAGGAATTTCTCATTGAAAACCTCTCATGTATGCAACGTTAGAGTAATTGACTGTTTTAAGATCTTAACTTCTACGCATGTGATTTGACCTAAGCTTGTTTCATCACTTCCTAGTTTTATTCTATAGTTTAAATCACTACAAGTAATTAATTATTTTTGTTCTCTAAACTAAAGCGTACAAAATCCTTAATTTATATCATTTAAGCATTTAAGTTCTACATCACTGAGAATTTGAATAAAGAAGAGTACCTATTGTGAATGGAATAAACGCTAGTGCAAAGATGTAGAATCCAGGTATAATTTTTATACATATGCAGCATAAAACTTCAAGGTCATTGTGGAGTAAACTTGAAATAGTGGAACTAAGGTATCACAATAAAAATGATATTGGATCAATAGCCAATATAAGAGTTGAAGTACTTCTCTATCTGTTCATAACTTTTTTACCTAGTATGAATTAGAAGAACACCAGATGAAACTGAAGCACGTGTATACTGGTTTTTGTGTCTTACACTCTCTATAGAGCCAATTCACCAGCGTATGGAGACAAAACAACACACATTTATCTGGTGTTTGCTTTTTATGCTCCAATAGAGCCCATACAACACTTGGAGAATGAAAGTAATCAATAAGGATTAACAAATATTAAAATTATAAAATTGCATTTAGGCCGGTGATATGATATGTATCCAATTGTTTGAAAAATAAAAAGGCTATTTAGAGCTTAACGATAAATTTGTGATGAATGTATGATAAAATAAAAAGGGATATGTTAAAGAAACAGTTGGAGTGACATTTATTGTAGATAAGTAATTGAAAATATACTTGAGGGTTTGGACAGATTTAAAAAAGGGTAAAATGCACCCATTAAATAGGTATATAAAGTTAGTGTTGGAGGATTAAGAAGGAGAATGGCAGACTTAGATAATTTTGATAGAAATTGTTCAAAATTATTTATGAATAATTTATTTAACTTCTTAGGCAACACTTGGTGGAAATGAGTGAGAACTAAGCATTCATGAAGCCAACCCAAATAGTTGGAAAAATGATGAGCAGAATAAATTTTTGTTATGCAATTTTGATAACATTTTATTTGAATTGAACACAACGAAAGTTATTAAAATCTAACACAACAAAAGATATGATCATTATATGAATAGAATTAATGATAAAAAGATGAGCAAGCTATAGTAAGAATTGTCTTGCCTCTAACCAATTAGGTAAGGAATAAGCTCATAAATATGCTTCTAATAATATATATCCATTACTAATCTGCATAAAAATGCAAGATGTCAACTATCAAACGCTAAATCTTGAATAATGCGCTCAACACCTATTGACCAAAATAGTAACATGCATGTGCAAATGAATATTAATCAACTCATAAAAGCATCATCACAAAGTTACACTAGTTATTGGATAATCATTAGGTTCATGCAAAACAAAACATTTTTTGTTGCTCAATAAGCAAAGCATCTTAATGATTGAAAAATTTGCTTGGGGATCTAAATTAATATATGGCTTATCAGAAATCATGATGCTCCTCCATTGGAAATGGTAAATGAACTCCCGCATAACTAAACTCCTATTTACTCTTTCAGCCATGTGGTGCATCCACCCACTATAATGGAGCTGCACCTCCTTAAAACAATTGTTGGGGACGTACCATAATCACACATGATGTTTGCTAATCCTTGAAGGTGATTAGCATTGGTTTCAACATCTATAACAAGAATCTCATTTATGCTCCTTTTGATGTAATTATATTTATGTTATGCTTTTCCATAAATAGATGAATTAAAATAATCATACTCCCACATAGAAATGTGTTGACCACTAGACCCCACCTCACGTATGGTTCATTCCCAAGAAACACAACCGTTCGCCCAACCGTCGCCTGGCTTCTTTTCACAAAATCGCGCACAGGAGCCCTCTTTGGTATTGATTCGAACTCACGCATGAAGAAGTCCCATAATCGCTCTCTCCCTCTCGTTTTCACTTGATCGCACGCGAGAAGCCATTGATTCACACTATCTCTCCCTCTCTTAACTTCTCTGTGCCACATGCAAGACTCCCAGTCGAACAGAGGAACCGAAGATACACCCCCTCCTTGTTTGTTTGCACGACTCTTGTTGATCGTCCTGTCCCTGGTCCGATCTCGCTCGATTTATCTCAGCCGCATGCAGAAGCCCGTTCGACCTTGCCATCTTGACACTCCCTCACGTGCCATCTCATTGACTCATCCAGTTAATCTGATGAGGACATCCACACTTGGAAAGTGTATCGGAGACGTGGTCGTCGATCTACGGCCACGATCGAGTCTTTATATTTGTAGTTCTATTATGATTATTGTTGTCTTTTATTTTCGTTTACCATTGTGCCCTTACTTTAGAGGGATATGTTTGTAAGCCCAAGAGGGCATGTTTGTCTTTTCGTTTGTATCTTGTATTTGGGCTATTTAAAGGCCCTAGTGTATTGTTTTGAGTAATGAATGATTATGACGAAATTTTCCTGCACTCTTGTCTCGAGAGATTGAGAGTTGAGAGCTATTGAAGAGGATCCCTAGGAGAGGGAGAATTGTGCATCACCCACCAACCTAGACGTGTCGGGTTCGTGGTTATTCGTGCTCCTTGCCGGTTCCCTATCCCAAGTCCCCACCACCAGCTTCCTCCCTCCCCACCACCCCACGGTTAAGCCCCCCCCCCCCCCCCCCCCCCCGGCCCAAGCCCCACCTCCCCATACCCGCCGGCCTCACCCACCCCGCCACCCATTCAAACCGCCGGCCCCCTTACCGGCGCCCCATCAAGCCGCCGGCCATAGCCCCCCCTTTCCCATTAATTCCTATTTCCTATTTTAGATTGAGCGATTTAGGATAGATTGTGAATTCAAATCTATTTAATTTGAATTTGGAATCCTTTCCTAAACTCACAAGTTTTATTTTTGGAAAGTTTCCAAATTGGTTCCTATTTGAAATTTAAATTAAATAGGATCTAATTAAATCTTTCCCTATTCTCTAAAATTAAATTAGGAAACCTAAATCAATTCCCCCCAATCATCTCCCCTCTCTTAATGCCGCCGGCCCCCTCACCCTTGCCGCCGCCCTCTTTCCCCCTCTCTCCCCCCATCTCCTCCCTCCAATAAATCCTATTTCCTTTTCTAGTCCCCATTAAATTTCAAAATCTGAAATTAAATTTCAGGTTTGAAAATTTTAAACTCTCCTAACCCTAACCCTAGCTCTACAAACAATTTTCCCTCCCTAGCCCTACCTTGGCCGCCCACTTCCCTTAACCCTCTCTACTTGATTTTCAAAGGGAAAACTCTAATCCTTTGGAAGAAAACATCAAGGGCAGCAAAGCTTCATCATCTATTACTTGCCCTCCTTCAAACAACATGAATGGAAGTGCTCGCATGGGATTACGGGTTGGTACTTGACGAAGACGATAACATCGACATCCTCCGGTCCCCGTTCTTCGACGTCGGATTCGACTTCGACAACACCGTCGAAGAATACTTTGATCGGATCCACATTACTTTGGTGGATACGATTGATGATCAACGTACAAAAGGACGGTGGACCATCCTTGGCCGACTCACGACTGCTTCCCTTCCGGACACTCCTCCGTTCAGAGGCTATTTCCCGCATCTCCTACATTTCCTCACCTATACCATCGGCAAGCAAGTGGCGGCCATCCGACGACGATTCCTCTCCGGTTAAGGTGAACTTTCTTCCTTCATCAATTACGTCGTTTTCCCCCTAACCTTGTAGGTGATGACGGAATCGTACAAGATCTAAGCCGCTCCTCTTGCTAAAAGCTTAGTAAACGTAGGATTATTTGAGTGTTCCTTTATGTTTATTTGTCTTATTGTTAATCAAGGAATTATGCATGAACGACTACTTTATTAGCCTTACTTTGATTCTCTAAAATATTTGTTTGATCTAGCATTGTTCTATGTGGTTTAGCCTAAACGCAAGCATCCCTCTCCTGTTTTACTTTATCGTTCGAAGTGCTAGTAAATTAATCAATCAGTTGCTCTTTAAATACACCGTGCAAATTCTAATTTTTAGTTAAAAGCATATTAGTCCTGCATCATAATCGATCCGATTTCGCCTCCAACCCGCAATCCAACCCCACGCCCACCTGTCCGCTCCTAAACCTTCGCACGTCCAGCCTTCATCTTCTTTTTCGACCGACCTTGGTCCAGTCACAGATTGCGACAATGTCCTCTATCCTTCTGCGCCTGTCACTCACGTGAAACAGCGTGTTTGCCTGGTTCCCGTCTACTTCAATTGATTATAGGAGCCTGAGTGGCCCATCTCTAACCTTTTCACAGACGACCAACTCCAACCATTCGTCTCTGTTTAAGTAATTGAAATAAATCTCCTGTATAATTAAATAAAATTTACAATGAACAGATAGGTATCGCTGATTTGAAGACCTGTGTTGTAGTATCTTTGATCCGGGTATGAATATCTGATTTGAAGCCCTCACACCGTTATATCTTTGATCCGGGCGAGAAAAACAATGACAAATGCCGTCCTAACCCTCCTTTGCGGGGAGGGGATGCCGAGAGGTTGCCGGATCTTCGAGAAAATGTTCAATAAAAAATAAAAATAATAGATACCACTAACTTGAAGACCTGCGCTTTTGTATCTTTGATCCGGGCTGGAATGTTTGATTTGAAGCCCTCATGATGTAGTATCTTTGATATGGGTGGGAAGAACAATGACAAGTGCCGTCCCAACCTACCTTTGCAGGGAGGGGACGTTGGGAGGTTGCCGAAATTTTGAATGACATGGGACCATCACACAATTTGTCACTTTAAATGATTTAAAAATATATACATACATATATATATATATATATATATATATAATTAATTATGTATAATTTTAATTATTAAAAAAAAGAGAACCACATCTAGTAGCTTAAAGAAACAAGCGTAAGCTAGAAGTTAATATGAATGTTTCAAATCACTTAGAAATTCCACATGTTTAATCTTTTTGGGGGTGACGTTATAATCCTTCTCTTTTGGTGGATTACTTTTTTAAGGATTCAAACATTCTATAATCAAACCAACTACATTTGTGAACTAGCACTTCTTCTAAGCCAAAGGGCAACACTTCCAAATACAGATCCACTCTTTTTAGTCACATATATACTCTTCCTTGTATTAGATCTACTCTTATGCGCCGAAGGACTACACTTCCAAAGCATGGATCCATTCTTTTAAGCTGAAGGACTAATTCTCCAAAATGCATATTCACGCTGAACTCTATAGTATTTGCATATGAAGATGGTCAAAGAATAAGTAAAGTGGAAAAAGTAGTATATTGAGTTTCAACATATGGGCATTAACCTTGATTTGACTAAATTCAATATTTTAATTAATTCATATGTAAGGCTGGAAAGTATGAGAAAATGAACAAAGTTATGAATTTTATGAAGATGAGGTATTTTTCTTCCAGTATAATTACATTTAATACATTGATTGATTGTTTTGGGAGAGCAGGAAAAGTTGATAAGATGGAGTATTATTTTAAATTAATAAAAAAGCTCAGCGAATCAAACCAAACTCCATTACTTATCATGCACTTGTTAGTGGATACGCCAAAGCAAAGCTTATAGAGAAAGTTCCTTTTTTTTCATTAGAGAAATAGAAAACACTGAACTGGTGTTGTCCTGGATATTCCTTTCTTTAACAGTGTAATCAATGCATATAAGCAAGCTATAGATATAGTTATAATGAAAGAAATGTCCGTGCTGATGAAGGAAAATAAATGTAAGCTTGATTATATCATCCTTGCCATAATGATAAAACCATACAGTAGTGTGATCATGAATACAGAGGCCCAAGAGTTGAAGCATAAGATGCTTAAATTGAAAAGTAAATTCATGGTTAATGAAGTGATGCCACATAATTATAAAATCTAGACACGGAGAGGGGGATAATTAATGAAAGATAATTACTCTGAAAGGCCCATCATAAAAAGAACTAAGCCGTAGAAACATTTTGAAATTGTCAATCTCAGAATGCATAAGCAATGTATTCTCACTAAGAGAGCTGGTTCAACATTGTATATTCCTTCCCTTTAAAGGGTCTTGGGCCATCGTCAGTAAGTTATTAGAGGATATAGTCAAAGGGTTTCCATTAAACCATGGGACTGTGGAAGGAAGGTTTAAACCCATGTTGCTTGAAGCAATATTAGATTCTACATGTGCTCCGATCTTTATATCAAGCTCCTAAATGCGAGATCTGAGAATGCTTCGCAAATTTGCTAAAAAGTGCTTAAACACCTCGATGATAGCTGTGTTGATAGTAAATCTCAACCGGAGGGGACCCCGCCTTTCAAAATACACATTCACCCTAATGGAAATACAAATATTTGAAATAACTTTAACGACATCTTGATGATGGCTGTGTGGAATGTAGATCTCAAGTGGAGGGGTCAATCCTCAAAGCCTATTAAAAATAAAAAATTTAAAATTTAATTAAATTCTAAACATTTAAATGGAAATCTAATCATCAAAAACTTAAAACTAAAATCCATCCATACTTCGCAATAGTTTGGCGAGGATGATGAATTGAAGAATAGCTTCAGCTCACAAAAAACATGTCTTGTAGAATGTATTACTACAATCATTCTGAGTTGATTCACCGCCAGCATGGATGTGGCATGTGCCCTCTAACTGGGTGTTTTTGTTGCAAAATGACACCACTATATTACGGTCACGGCCAAAGTTCGTTTGCTCCCTAATGGTTAAAAGCCCGTTTAGTAATAAATTATAGGGTGTACTCTATAAGATATAAATCCCTTTGTTAACTAATGTTGACTTAAATTCATCACTTTAGACAAACATCCATGCATGTCTACAAGGTATTCTTGGATGAAACAACCCATGGCTGCCGATAAGGTTCCTTCTATCAGGTTAGATCGACTACGTTCTCCGACAAAGTAGACCAGAGATCATAACAACCCGGGATGAGGTATCTTGATCGGGCCTGTCATCATTCTGCCATCACCCGCTTTAAGTATGTGGTGATAAATTTCAAATCTTAAACTCTAAAATTTTAAATTAAATTTAAAACCTAAAATTGCTGCTATTATATATTAGGTAATTATTGAGACTTATTTAACCACCAGCTTTAATAAAAAATTCTCTCTCATTATCGGGAGGGGTAATTAACCATAGGGGCTCCCTTATGGGAAATCAAAACTCATATCATAAAGTTCTCGTAAAATGAGGGCGAAATATCTGGGAGTGTCTCATCTAAAATTCAATCTGCCTTCTAAAAATTTACCCCATAACCGAAACTTGTTAAAACTCACCCCGTCAACAAAAAGAGATACAGAGAGGCCAGGACGCAAATTTTTGGAGCCCACAAAATGTGACTTCAATTCATAACTTAGTCATATTCTTTTGAAATCATAGAGAAGGTGACCTTGCAAAATAATTTATTTCTAAGCATAACTTCTTTGTAAAACAAAACTCCTTTAAAAAAGTTAAGCAGGAAATAAGTAGAGTCAAATAAAGCCTTAGTCAAATATCCTCACTACGTAGCAACCATCACATATATGCGCTTAAAGTGCCAACAAAAGTGCATTGGATTACAACTTTCTAATGCAGTGGATCCATGAAGCACTCCAAACAATCTAAAATAGTGGAACTTCTATTCATCAAATGAAGGCATATCTCATCAAAACATTTATTGGAGATAAAAAATAATCATCTAATCTCCCCCGCACCCAACTATTGACAAGCATATAACTAATCCAACAATCTAATAAGCTCGACATCTAAGTAACATCCCGTTATGCGTACAATATGTAGTGTGCTCACTGCATGTGTGGTTAAGATGTGATTCTAAGCTATTAATATGAGACATTTGTCTTGTACTTGCAAGACAAGGCTTAAGGTTCACCTCAAGGCATGCCATAACTTCAATTGTTTTTCCATTGATATACTGCATATACCATTGGACTATACTATGAATATCTTATTAGATGAGCTACTTTAGCCATCATTTGAGTAGGGCTATTGGCCACAATGTTGATCATGCTAGTCTATGGGTTGGTTCTGATGCGGCTAGCAGCAGCCAAGCTGCCTAGGTGAGGCCCAGGACCTCCTTTATCACCTATAGGAGAAGAGGCTTTGTGGGGGAACTCTTTGGGAAAGGGGGGGGGACTCTTTGGAAAGATGTAAGGGGTATTTATTAGAGGATTTGGGTTGTTTGGGGGTGGGGGGATTATGGAGGGTTGGTTTTATATTATGTTATGAATTTCTGCAATAATTTTTGTGAGGTGTTTGGGTTCTTAGTAGCTGTTAGGAATTGTTGGAGAGATGATTCACCTCTTGAATAGTGAATCAACTTTTCTCTTGTCTTACTTTGCTTGGAAATTAGTAAAAAAAGCTCTCTTGGTGTTTTTTCTGGATCTATTTGGAGTAAGTTGCTGTTTTTTATATTATTGTGTGTTGTTTTGTGTGGGCTCCGAAAATTTAGCCCCGGCCTCCACCCGCGTTGCTTTCTTCGGAGGAGTTTTAACGGATTAAGTTCCGGGGTAAATTTTGGAAGGCAGATTGGTTTGTAGATAAGACACTACCCAGAGATTTCGCCCTCATTTTGCAAGGACTTTATGATCTGAGTTCTGGTTTCCTATAGGCGCAAGCCCCTATAGTTAATTACCCCTCCCGGTAACGAGAGAGAACTTTCGATTAAGGCTAGTCGTCAATCAGATACATAGGGATACGTGTTATCTGGCATATAATAGCAGCATGGGTTGAAGGTTTGAAAATTTGAAGATTTGATATTTAAAATTAGAAATTTCACCATCTTGCACTTAAAGCGGATGGTGGGAGAATGAATGATGGACCTGATCAAGATCCCATGGTTCCGTCGTCCCGGGCCATTGGTCCTTGGTTTACTTAGTCAGAGGAGGTAGTCGACCCAACCTGACAGAAGGATCCTTGTCGGCAGCCATGGGTTGCTTCGTCCAAGGGTACCTTGTAGACCTTGGGGGAGTATTTGCCTAAGAGGACAAATTTTGAATCCACCTTAGCTAATAGAGGGCTTTGTGCCCTATCAATCATATCCTATTGATTCATATCTCAAGGATTTGATGCCACTAAGGGACGCATTGGCTCTGGCCATAACCGCTATCTCGTGGTGCCATTTGGCGGTAAAACCACTCAGTTCAGAGGGCCCCGGGTCATAACCGTTTATCCTGCAGTGCCATTTGGCGGCGAAACTGCAGGTTAGAGAATACGTACCACGTCCTTACTAGCAGGGGATTGTTTGAGAATGGATCCTAGTGATATTTTTGACTAGGCATTAGCTCTATGTGAGCTGAAGTAAATTTTAATTTGTCCACCTCGGTAAACTATTGCAGAGGGTGGATATATTTTGTGCTTTAAGCATTTGATGGTTGAATTTCCTATTTTAAATATTTTGGATTTTAGAATTTTTTGAGATTCGCATTGAGTGGGAATTTGAGTTTTGATAGGCATTTGAGTGAAACTTTAGAAATATGGAATTAATCTCTCCGGTTAAGATCTACATTCAACACGACCATCATTGGGGTAAAAATGGGTCATTCTATCGGGCTATCGATAGAGGATCGGGTTTCGTAGGCTTTATGCCTTTGTGAGTGAATTTTTTTGGTTGAAGGCCTAATATGAATGTATAAAATAAATATCCCGATCGATCTCGTGACCGCATATTTATTTAATGGTTCGAGCCGTGTCGACTCCTATCTACTCGTATAGAAGGATCGGGTTCGAACTTGAATTCACTTATTAACCCGCGCAACATCCCTAGATGTCATGTGTGTACCAATAACACGCTCGCCGGGGCCCATGCGGGTATTTGGGGGCATTTTATAATTATTTGATGAACATTGTCGACTCCTCTTTACCCACTTAGGAGGATCGGGTTCAAATTTATTGACCCGCGCAGCATTCCTAGACATCACGTGTGTACCAATAACATGCTCGTCGGGGCCCATATGGATTTTGATTACATTTACCCCTTTTGTGTACCTATGTGTATACAAATTACGGTGCATGTGCGGGGTACTTTAAAATATTTGTAAACGCCTTCTGTTCGCTTGCATGAATGTTGCGGATTCGGTGGCGTGACATAGCAGCTTCTAGATTGAGTTATTTGCTGCTTTGTACAGATAGACTGTCGTGCACTACTTGTTGCTTGCTGTAGGTGGATTGTAGTGCACTAATGAATCTCTTGCTTTTGTTGGTAAATATTTACATTTATTGCAAGTCTTTTATATCTTCCTGTAAATAGTGTATTGTGTATATGAGTTTCCCTTCAACGACTCATATGAACTTGCACTTGTTATAGTCCTTTGACATTTTGCTTGTGATTGACGTTTCGTGTATATAGCGGGTTTTGTGCAAGGACCTGTAGACACTTGCATTTACTTCATATCATCTAGTGTTTGTTTGTAAATAGCATGTGGTGTGTATGACGGGGCTTCTACAGTAATTCGTAGGAGCTTGCAGATGTATGACCACCGCCTATCAAGAACTTGCAAATCTCAATTATCCTATCTAACTCAATATTTAGAATCTGGTTGAATTGAGATTCACTCATTTCATAATGATTTGATATGGCTTTCTCTCCCTAGAACCCTGAATGACTGTGTTCTCACTGTTGCCTTGTACTTTGAAATTAGTGGCCACTGCCTCGAACTGATGACTGCAGTGATGGAAGGTACATCTGACCTTCTAGGAGAGCCGTGCAAAGCATCCATTCCTAGAATAAATGTTGCAGTCCGTAAGATGACTGAAATAGCAGGTGCATTTCGTGCCTGTAGGTTGTGAGTTTAGGCCACCAAACTTTGCATTAACCTTTAACAGCACATTTGTCAAACATGGATCATTAACTCCGATGTATTAGGAATTTGTCAAATCTGTAACATATCTCTTGTCGCCACCTGCACGCAAGTTACTATATTCGTCTGTGATTTGTCATTTGCTTATTTGTCGGGCTACATTCGCCACTCAATTTTCTCTGAGCATTTGTTGTTGGTATATCTCTTATACTTGGGAGCTAGATGGTATTGATTACTTTCTTTGTTTTATGGGGATCAGCATACTTGATTGGAGTTGGGTTGTCCTCAAATTATCGTGGTAATGCCCCTTATATACTGTATCCTTCATTGCTACATGCCTCCCACAGGTGCATCTTCCATTTCAATTAACTCCGTTCATTTTGCAAGCATAGATAGTCTGAATCTGAATCATGGATGCTTTGAGAGGTTTGTAGTACTAGCAATCATTATTACAACAATGTTCATTGATGAGACTTTGAATCAACATTAGCAATCAAGTTGAAATTTTTTTGTAACCTCACTTTCATCTCTTGTAGGTTAGATATGCTCAACTTTGATGTCTCACCAAATCCATTGGTTTCAAGAGTCTTCAAAGATGTGATGTGATCATTTATAAGTCATCCTAGCTTCATTATCTATGAATGAGATATTAGGAATTCCATACGCCATGAGTCTTTGTCTGCTTGCAAGTGGATATTTATATTCTTGAAGATCTTCAATGTTTGTGCATTGTAATTATCTCAAACAGAGATCAATTATTGGAGCTTTCATTATCATCCACGAATGAGTAGTGTTTGCAAGATTTTTATAGGTATCATCCTCAAGTTCTGCGCATAGCATATTGAATGTTCTCACCATTCATTATGACTACATTGATTTGCTTTCGAGCATGATTGAAATGGTCATTACAATTTAATTATCATTATTAAGGAATCTTATGTCAAAGCTTGTAATCAATTTATGCATGAGTCCCTTTCTTCATTCAAGTTTGAGTCCACTTTGTTCGATCCGAATTTGTAAGTTCAAGTTCTTTGCATTCAATTCGGTCCAGGTCCTTGCAGTTCAAGTCTTCTGAGGTCTAACATTGATTCAAGTCTGAGTTCAGTTCGAGTTCAAGTGCATGTCCACAATGCCAGTTCAAGTTCTTGTTAACTACACTTAGTTCTTTTGAGTTTGAGCCTCTTTATTGTTCAAGTCAAGCTTGAATTTAAGTTTCGATATAGTTCTCTATGGTCCATTCATTCAAGTTCTTATTTGAATTCTTGTTTGTTCACGTTAAGCTCGAGTTGAGTCTTTTATTTAATATTTGAAGTTTGCATTTAGTCCACTTTGTTGTTCAAATCAATGTCCAAATAAAGTCCAAGTCTTGTGCATCTTCAGTCCAAATTTCGCCAGCCTCCCGACGTCTCCCCCGTTTAGGGGAAAAACTAAGAGTCATAGCCTGCCCACCACGTCAAGAAAGACGTGCATGGTCGGTATCGTGGGACATCGCGGCCGTATAATTCGTCATCCACCACGCCAAGAAAGGCGTGCATGGGTCTTCGAAAGCAACTGTGTGAAAAACAGTTTTTCCCCGCGTACGGGTACTTATATTTTGCCCCGCCGTGCTAAGAAAAGCCCACACAAGGATTGCCCGCCTCGTTGTAAGCACCGCACTAAGTTCCCTCTCACCACGCTAAGAAAAGCTTGCATGAGTGGTCCCTTGGAGCACCACGAACACTGAGAACAAGACTTTAGGGGGATTACCCGCCTCGTCGCTAACACTGCAATGAATTTCCTCCCACTGTACTAAGAAAAGCGTGCATGGGTGGTCTTTCGCCGCGCTGCGAGCGCTGAGAACAAGTTTTCAATTAGAAACTTATACCTTCGCGAGGAGGGGTGTAAAGGCAGTGTTGACTCGTAGATCGAGGCAAGAGGAGGATCTTTTTTTTTTAAATTATAATTAATTATAATTAAATATAGTTAAGAATAATTAATTACCATTAATTTAATTAATTATAATTAATTAATAATAACAATAATTAATTATATTTAAAGACAACTAATTATAATTAATTTGATTAATTATAATTAATGATTAATAATAATAATTAAGTATAATTAAAGTAATTAATCACAATTCATTTTAATTAATTATAGATAATAACAATCAACTATAATTAAAAAAATGATTAATTGTGATTAATTTCAATTAATTATAATTAATGATTATTAATAATAATTAAACATAATTAAAATAATTAAGTATAATTAATTTTTATTAAATATAAGTAATGATTATTAATAATAGTTAAATATAATTAATAATAATTAATCTTTAATTAATTATATTTAATTATTATTAATAATAATCAAACATAGTTAAAGTAATTAATTATAACTAATTAGAAAAGTAGGATTTGAACAAGATTAGAGTAGGATTTATGTTAGATCTCACAGCAAGCTAAAGCCTCTGTTCCCTTCTCCTTACAGTAAATCCCAATTTTACTAAATCCTGTAGTCCAGTGGATTTACGGGATTTGGCCGAAGAAGCTCGCGATGGGGAGAAAGTTACCTTCACAGCACAAGAGCTCCCGTGGTTGCTCCCGTTCAAAATGTTGTAACTTCCGACCGACAGGAAGGGGACGTCGTCAAAGGAGCGAAGTCGGACAGCGACGATGGGTCGAAGAAGCATGCAATCGGGAGAAAGGTACCTTCATAGCGAACAATCTCTTGTCCTTACTTCCGATCAAAATGCCGCAACTTCCAATCCGATGGGAAAGGAACGGCGTCGAAGGAGGCAGGGATTCGGCGGCTTGCAGGCTATGGGTAGGTCGAATGAGGAAGGGGAAGGTAGGGGCTGATGCTTCTTGCGGCTAGGTCAGAGCCCTCTCTCTCTTTCTCTCTCTCTCTGTACCGAAAGAAGCAAGGGGATCGGGATGGAGGGAGATCGACGAAAGCTGGTGGGATTTCGCAGAGAGTGGAAGCAGCTGCGTATGTGGGGAGACCAAAAATTGAATGAGAGCTTTGCTCTCGTTTTAAAGACGTAGAAGGAGGCTTGATCCAGGCAAAGCACGCGTGAGAGGATGTTTTTCGGCGCAGTTTGCAGGGTATGGCCACTGTAGACGCGACTAGAGCGGCGATTTGGGTAGGATACGGGTATGGGCGGCATGGCAGAGGTATGTTTCTTAAGCATTTTTTTTTTGTTTCTTTTTGACGTGGCATAGAGGTCAACATTTTGATCATCAAGTCCTATTAGGTTCTTGCTCCTCATTTGAATGTTCCAAATTGCTTTTGGTGGCAAGAGGGAGAGGGTGGGTGTGGGCAAGTCTTGTTATTTGAATGTTCCAATTTTTTAATAATTAAATTCACTTCCGTTTTTCTTTTTTACTTTTTGTGGAACATCTATTTCTTAGCCTAGTTGTCTTAAAGTATTTCTAATTAATTTATTTTTCATAACATCTCAAGGTCTCTACTGTTAGCTAAGGGATCAATTAATGAAATGGTATGCGCATATTTTTTCATAATGCAGAGAAAAGAAGAGAAAGAAGATTATTTCCTGGTCTAATAATCCAAATTGATTGATGAGCATGAAGAAAGACAGAGAGATATGATTTGAGGTGTTCTTATCCTCGTTTAAATGTTCAAATTGCTTGATGGTGGCGAGAGGGTGGGGGTGGGCGGGTTTCCTTATTTGAATGTTTCAAATTATCTTATAATTAATTTCATTTTCATTTTTTCTTTCATTTTTGTGGAACCTGTACTTCTCATCCTACTTATCTTAAATTATTTAGAACCTTTTTGTTTGTATGATTTTTTTTTAACAATTCAATTCATTGCCTACAGGTTAAAGTGAAGAGAAGGGGTGATGATACCAAATTTGTTGCCAAGGTAGATTCCCATGTTATGAACCATGAATTTATAGACAACCCATTGTTAAGTTATAGATAAATTTTCACGGCGATGTGATGAACTTATTCCTTGAAATGCATGTAATATGATGTTCCAATGTTCATATATAATTTTGTTTTGCTTTATTAATATTTTCATGAAGCATATCCAACTTTTTATCAATAGTAAGACATTCAACATGGAAAATTGTGCTCTTGGTTCTCTGTAGAGTGCAATTTTTGAGGGTTGTTTTTATAGGTTCTTCGGGGATCTTTAGTAGGGTAGATAATTTGTATGCATGATCAAACCAGCATGGTCAAGACTTTGTACATTCAGATGTTGAATTCTATAAAGACAAAATGGGAGGATGCTAAGTATTTGAAGAAATATGTGCAAATAAGATGATAAAGAATCCTTTGTGCTTGCATGATAAGGGAGAGTAGTCTGTATGTATAAATTATTTTGCCAAAAATATTTAAGAACAAATGTGATGTTCAAAATTATGTTAATTATAAAATAATTAAATTTATAAATAATTCAATGAAGCTATGAGAGAGAGAGTAGTGGAAAGTAGGTATAAAAAAGTTATATTAGTTTAAGAGAGCTAATTTATGCTAAAAAAGATCTACTATGAAAATAGTGTGTGTTAAATGCAGTTAATAGAAAGTATGAAGTGCAAATAAGAGATCTTTTTATGATTTTGATTGATTTTAAGAAGGCATATGATCAAGTATAATAAGAATTTATTTGGTGCACATTAAGGCAAAAATGTGTCAAAGATATGTTGATGTTATTAAAGATATATGCTGGAGCATTGACAAGTATTAAAAATAGTAGTGGAATGTTGTAAGAATTTTCAATAATGCTACTTTTACATCAAAGACCAACATTAAATTCACGTCTTTCTATTTTGAAAATGCATAGGAATTATTCATAATAAGTTGCCTTGGTGTTACTTTTTGCAGATGATATATTTATAATTAGTGTGACATTCATTGAAATAAGTGAAGAATATAAATAATTAAGAAAGGTTTTAGAAGTAGATGACATATAATTAATAGAGCAAATACTGAGTCTAAAATTTACAATTTTGGTGACTGAGACTACAATTATCTAATTGTCAGATCTTGATGTAAGAATTTATTTTGGGGATGGGATGAATAAATGTAACTATGTCAAGGGTATATAACAATATATAGCTAGCTAACTCATTTTCTGAAACATGATGAGTACTTTGCTTGGTGCAACTAGGAACATTGCTCCCAAAATCCATATGGGGCACGTCTAAACCATGGTGGCAGCCTCCTTAAAAATTAAAATGAGGCGTCATACCTTTGTCCTTTCCCAAACCCTACCCGTTTTGTAGCCTCCTGCATTCGGTTATTATCTCTATTCAAAATTATTGGTTCATAAGCTGCAGATACTATAACTTACCTGTGAAAGAGTTTTCATGTTTAGCTTTCTTCTTGATAGAGGGCCAATCAGAAATGCTTAGATTCCTCTTTTTGAGCTTGGTTACTTTACTCCTACATCATGATAGGGTAGTCTTGAAAAATAACATTTGCATTTTCAATTACTGCTTATGGTATGTCCCTTGTAATATTTTCCTCTTTTATGGCCATTCTTGGTGGGGTTTTTCATTCCGTAGCCATTAATATTCTTGATCGTGGAACTATAGACCATCATTCTTGTGCTTATCTACTTGTGTTTGTTGTAATTGTTTGCGCCAGTTCAATTTACTAGTTAATGTGTTGAGTTAATAGAATGCATGCAACTCAACTTGCTACTATATTTATGAAGGGTTTCAACACCTTGAAGAAATTTCCCAAAAGCACAGCAATTGCTCAATTATAGTTTCATATTTAATTCTTTCTACGATATATTGATGTTTCAAATTGTGCTGCATTTAGATGTTTAATAGTGCCTCCTCCAACATAGAAGCTTACTTTTTCATTTAAATTATAAGTAAACATTTTGTATTATCTCGTTGTGACTGATCAACAAAATTTTAATTGTTCTAATGCTCTGTATAATGAATTATGGAAGCACATTTTGCTCAATAAGCTTGAATTATGTACCAATTTTTAATTATTAATTAAAAAAGCTTTTGTAATTGTTTCTTCTCATAATTTGTCTGATTTTGGTGACATTACTTTGAATAGTACAATTGGCTCTATTTTATGACTCTAGAATCTTCTTTTGTGCAAGATTCCAGTGTTTCTATAACAATGGCTAGAGTATTTTGCCAAAAGGATCATTTATACTGCAATTTGAGGTTTAATATATCTTCGCTAATAGACTTTCTCAGTGATCTGATCAACAGGTTTTGGCTAGAGGTGTTGAGTGTGATATTGCATTACTCTCAGTGGAGAATGAGGAGTTTTGGAAAGGGGTAGTGCCACTTTGTTTTGGTCGTTTACCTTGTCTGCAGGTATTCTTCAAGCTTGTCTGAATCATTTTGTACTCACAGTGTTTAATTATACCAAAATACAGATTCTTCCAAAACTAGGAAGCTTTTTATGATTTGATTAGCATAAGTGATTATACACTTTTCTATCATATAAAGCGTTATCAATGTAAGAAAGATGATGAAATGAAGATGCTTATGATTTGTTGGCTGGCCATAGCCACATATCAAGTGTTATGTCTATTGATGTGATTAGATACCTTTGCTCCAAGTGGTTTGACATGGAGATTGTATTTATTGATATTTTTATTAGAAGTTCATCATACAACTTTCTCTTAAGAACTAAAACTTATATTTCAAGCAACCATATAAAATCCTTTTGCTAATGCCCGAGGCAAATGCCAACCACTCGCAAAAGTATTGTTGTCATATGAAAAAATGTGAATTGGCTATTTATTGTCCTCTAAAGTTAGAATGTATTGACGTCCATGTGTTTTCTATATATAAAATTGATCTAATGCAGCGACAATGGTGGAAGACGAGTGTAATGTTGCACAGAGCCACCTTAAAATATCATCTAAAGTGCTCAGTTGTTGTTTGTTGCACAAAACGAACTGGATCAATGCATCCAAAATGTTGAAATTACTTAGAAAAGACCCCCGATGCCCAAAATGTTGAAAAGACCCTCATTTTGACATAAGTAATCATCTGCATTTCAAGAAAAATGTGCTATACGCAGCTCTCCTTTGTTTATTGGTTGGGAGTCGGGCTCTCAACTAAGAGGTCTTAAGTTCAAGTCTCACGTATGTATTTTATGTGTGTGTGTTTGGGCGCTGCCCAAAATCACCCCCCCCCCCCCCCACAAACAGGTTTTGGCTAGAGGTGTTGAGTGTGATATTGCATTACTCTCAGTGGAGAATGAGGAGTTTTGGAAAGGGGTAGTGCCACTTTGTTTTGGTCGTTTACCTTGTCTGCAGGTATTCTTCAAGCTTGTCTGAATCATTTTGTACTCACAGTGTTTAATTATACCAAAATACAGATTCTTCCAAAACTAGGAGGCTTTTTATGATTTGATTAGCATAAGTGATTATACACTTTTCTATCATATAAAGCGTTATCAATGTAAGAAAGATGATGAAATGAAGATGCTTATGATTTGTTGGCTGGCCATAGCCACATATCAAGTGTTATGTCTATTGATGTGATTAGATACCTTTGCTCCAAGTGGTTTGACATGGAGATTGTATTTATTGATATTTTTATTAGAAGTTCATCGTACAACTTTCTCTTAAGAACTAAAACTTATATTTCAAGCAACCATATAAAATCCTTTTGCTAATGCCCGAGGCAAATGCTAACCACTCGCAAAAGTATTGTTGTCATATGAAAAAATGTGAATTGGCTATTTATTGTCCTCTAAAGTTAGAATGTATTGACCTCCATGTGTTTTCTATATATAAAATTGATCTAATGCAGCGACAATGGTGGAAGACGAGTGTAATGTTGCACAGAGCCACCTTAAAATATCTAGCATCTAAAGTGCTCAGTTGTTGTTTGTTGCACAAAACGAACTGGATCAATGCATCCAAAATGTTGAAATTACTTAGAAAAGACCCCCGATGCCCAAAATGTTGAAAAGACCCTCATTTTGACATAAGTAATCATCTGCATTTCAAGAAAAATGTGTTATACGCAGCTCTCCTTTGTTTATTGGTTGGGAGTCGGGCTCCCAACTAAGAGGTCTTAAGTTCAAGTCTCACGTATGTATTTTATGTGTGTGTGTTTGGGCGCTGCCCGTAATCCCTTCCCCCCACCACTTCCACACACAAAAAAAAAAGTAAAATGTGCTCTCATTTTTACGAAAGATGAGATCTCTAAGTTTGCTTGTCCGTACTCTGTTTTTATTGTGGGAAAACTCTTATTGGGTCGCCCCAATTTGGATATTGTTTTCAAATTCATGACATATTTATACTTGGTTGTTTATTTCTTCATTAGGCTTATCATTATAGGAATTTCTTAGGAAGCAAATTACTCCAATATCTTCTCTCAACAATCCTACTATGTTAGTATCTACTTATGTGACTGCTTAAATGGTATCTTCATTCTGATTCTTCTGAGAAACCACCTATAACTCTTGGGTTGTATTTCCTTGGCTTCATTTACATTATTTCAAAGGCTCTATTTTTGGTAAACCCCTTATAAGTGGATGCAGCTATGACTTGTTCTTCTAGGTTATTTGTGGCTAGAGTTTTAGTTGAATTTGATATTACTGCTCCTTTTTAAATGATGTGGATTAGTTTCTTATTATGTGGATATTGACAAAAGGTACAATATGAAGATATCCCTTTCAATTAGTCCTCTTGCAAAATCCTTAGGCTTAGTTGTTCTGAATGCTTCAAACCTCATAAAAAGCTAAATAAATCAAAATTCCAGGCTCAAGCGGCACATACAAATGATCATATCTTTCCTTAAGCTTCTGTAGTTGTTGCTCCTCCATCAAATTTGATTTGCACTCAAATTTTGAAATCAATTTTAGACTTTGCTATGGAACCATAGCCTGCTATACATGCCCTTGCTAGTAGCCCTGTAGATATCCTATAACATCAATCTTGATCCTCCTAAAGCAGTCCTCATCTCCTTCCAATTATTAAAGATGTCGAAGTTCATGATTTACAAGAGCCTTATGATTCAAATGGTGGTATTCAAAGTGTTGATGTTACGTTCACTAGCGGGTTAAAAAGAAAAAACAAAAATAATTTATCACCACTATCTAGTATTTACCAGGCTTTAAACTAGGTATTTCAAATGAGTGTTTTTGTGGTTCACTTGATTTTCTTATAGATTTTTCATCATTGGTTATCATATTATATTTATTTTGTGTTGTTGAATATTCTTTTCACTTGTAATTCATTGTAATTGTCTTTGTTGTACTCATATCATTTATTGGTTATAAAATTATGCTTTAGTTTAAAAAATTCCAATAGCGAATAACACCAGAACAAATGGATTATGGAGCTAATGTTCATAGTGTATGATTCAACTCATGCTATTTTAAAATTAATTTAAAATAAAAAATATGAATAATTTATTAATAGTTCAATAATATAAAAGAGAAAATATCTTTATAAGAGATATACTATTAATGTCTTATAAACAGAACTTAATATTTCTCTAACATACATGAAAATTGACTCCTATATTTTGATGTTGAATCTTTTAAAGAAGTTTGAACTGAATTAGATATATTTTTATTTTTTTTAGCTAATGAATATAGGGAATTAAGCCTTAACAAATAAAAAATCAAAATGCAATATAGGAATCAAATACATAAAAATAGAATAAAAAAGGGCAAAAATAACAACTTGATGGATATAAGAGAGATTGCATAAGTGTCACTATAAAAGAGTGTGCGCTATATGCACAATGCATTATAGCACATATAACATGCGATATTTTACTTTCTTGTACTTTGCCATTTAAATGGCTAGGGAAATGCGCTATGCTACGATGTATCCTATGATGCACACTATTTTGTGCTATGGAGGTGCATAACTGAATTCATGTCGAACATTGATGCACAACCACCTCATACTCAATTGACACACATACCCTCGTAAGGACTGTTTTCCTATATGGCGAGATCTTAAGATCAGTTGTTGGGCCTTTCACTAAATCTCAAAGTTGCAAGATCCATCTTTGGGCTATTAAATAGTAAGGACCACCTACAAGCTTCACTTGCACTCAATGTTGTGAATCTTAAACTTTGGGCTACTTCACGTCCCTAGCTTTAAACCCCAACCTTCAACTAAATTGAAGTCAAAATATCAACATATGATCAACCAAGACTCAATTGACGCACATTGGCTGCATTGCTTATATGATAATATTGGTCTCACCTTTGAGCTTCCCTCCAACTTGGGTGTCATAAGTCCCATATGTTCGGTCTTTTTACCATTAGAGCTAAGCCCCAACCTTCAACCAAATTAGCTTCAAACATTAATGAAGGCCGCTTTAAACTCAATTGATGCACATGCATGTTCATCTTCAAGCTACCTTGTCTACTGGGCAATCTCATATAATTCAATATTGAGTCTTCCTCATATTTCTAGATTAATGATCTATCCATGGGCTTTTCCAACATCAGAGCTATTAGTCCTACACTCGAGCTTCTTCCATACTTAGGGTTATTTGTGTCAAATGTTAGACATCTTTACATTATATCCATATGCTTCAGTTCTCAATCAAAGGTGCAGTAAACATTGATACCACACAACTCCAACTTGATTGTCATACATATTTTAATGGTCTCCTTGCCTACCAGGCAAGGTCGTTAGACCCACTATTTGGCCTTCCTCAAATCATGACGTTATGAGATCCATATGTGTTTCTCTAAAATTAGAACTATTAAGCTGCAAACTTGGGCTTCCCTTACATTTGGGGTTACTAGTCTTTTTCATTGGTGATGTAAGCAAAAATTAGGCAAAAACCTAATTTTTGCATACAAAAATAAAAATACGCTTACATACAACCTTGAACACATAAAAGATAAAGAAATTACAAAAATATAAGACTTTTATAAGATAAAGACGCTTACAACTCTTAACAATGAGAAACACCAACTCATACAACTCACATAAGAAACAATGTCATCCTAAACTTGCTTTGGAGAAGAAGGATACAGGTGGGGTGGACACTTGCGGGAAGAAGAAAGAGGTTAGAAGTCCAGAAGAAAGAGGAGAAGCTCGCAAGCTTTCCTAGAAGGGAAGGAGAAGAAGTGGACAAAGCTCGCAAGCTTTTCCAAACAAAACCCTCAGATTTTAGTCCAAAAATAACATCATATCACTCTCTCTAAACTTCATAAATATATTATATTTATAGGCAAACCATAAGGAAACCAAACAGCCATAGCACCTCCATCTAAACCAATTAGATTTAGGGAAATGAAAGACCAAAGGTCACCAAACAGCAGCCATAAATAGGTACAGGAAACAAAGAGAAAAGCCCACAGATAACCAGCCAAAAAGGCCACGGAACCAGCCAAAAAAACCACGGAACCAGCCAGACGGGATGGAACCGAAGGGGCAAACCAGCGACCAAGGCAGCAAGCACAGGAAGCCCAGCAGAACACATGGGAAACGACAAAAGCCACCAGAAACAGAGAAGGCAGCAAGGGGAAAACCGAGATGGCAGCAAGGGAAAAACCGAGAAGGCAAGGAGGAAACCGAGGAGACACCCAAGTTGCACTCCCGTAAACCTTTTGGAAATAAATACACACCTTTATGCATTAATGAGTCTCCAACAATAATGAGCTACAACCCCAAGTAGGACAACTTAAACAAGCTCCAACCCAAACAGCCCAAGCCAAACCAAGAACAGCAGCCACCAAAAGGGACCCAAAAATATCAACTTGAATTGACCCCCCCCCCTTGCCTACATCAATTGGGCTTATTTACTACCATAGTTGCTTCACCAAATTATAGTAACATGACACATATGGGGTTGCCTTGCCTACATGCAGTGTCATTAGATCCATTAGCGGGCTTCTCCAACCTAGAAATTTCATATTTGGATTTCCACTATCTCAGAGTTGTATGTCTCTTCTAACAGGCCTTACTACCTTTAGAGTTGTAAGCCCCAGCCTTAAGTTGAATTAAAGACAGCATCAATATATCAGAATTGATATAATAATACCAATATTATGACATTGACGTGCGGCAATCGGTCATCAATCTTCTGGCAGTTTAATTTTGCAAGTCTCAAGATTTTAAATAAAAATGGGCATTCTTCAATCCATAGCATGTTTAGCCTACCTTTTCAAAATCAACACACAGTGTATGCTATAAGTTCCTTGATTAGGTTCTATATACACTCTAAGATTCCCTTCTTAAGTTAGTGAACTAGGGTGTACTTGACATTTAATCTGAGCTGATTGCATTCCAATGTCATACCATTAATCTCTCTTGAAAGCAAGGCAAATTCGCACTTTGCTCAAGCCTATGCTCAAGGCAACCCATGGAAATAGTACATTGTCCTTTAGCATGCTATTTAATTACCTAAGAAGTTATGGATCAACCTTTAAGAATAGCTATCGAGTCATATATGTCATATAAATATCAACCTCATATTGGAAGAATGACTTCATAACATAAATCCTAGTTGTTATCTATTTGTCATCCTTGTCCACTTGTGCTATCTAAAAAGTAGCAACTCATGGCTATTAATCTTGATGATATGGCTTTAAGCTATATTTGTTATTGGTAAATTAGGTTCACCAGACTGATCTAAAATAATAGAACTATTGGATTTTGCTTGGGTTGATCATTAGTTCTCGACTATCTCCTTTTCGTTTATTGACTATTTCTTTTATCCTTAGAGCATAATTCATGTTCCTTAGTCGTCAGTGTTTTTGGCATCATGTCAGAGATGTAATTAACCATGCGAGCTTATGTCTATGAGAAACCTCGATTCCTAAGAACAAAAATAAACTCAGGTTGATTCTATTGATTTGCTAGGGGACATCTCTATTACCATTTTAATGTCACATTATTAACTTAATAATATAATTTTTAAATCTCATGCTGCTGCTTCCTAGCCTTTGAAAGAGTGAAAGGTAACACAAGCACACAAGCTTTTTAGAGCCCACAAACACATATTTAGCTTAGTTTCTAGTTGAATATATATTTTTTTCAATGAGAAAAGGACCAAAATGGTCCCTCAACTCTTTGTGAGGGACTAAAATGATCCCAACTCTTTTGAGGGATCGATTTGATCCCTCAACTCTTTTAAAATGGGCTATTTTGGTCCTAACATCCAATGTTGGAGTTAATGATGTTAAATGTAAGGCTATTTTGATTATTTTTAATTAAATATTTATTAAATATAATTTCAAATAAATATAATTTTTCTAAAAAAATTTATTAAACATTTCTTTAATAAAAAAATTAATAATAATTTTAGTTTTAATTTCAAAAAATTTTGTCACATTTTATAAAATATTAAAATATGATTGGTAAAACTGTGTGACTAAGTTGAAAATAACATCTATTTGCATTTGATTTCACTGAATCAATAAATATCATATTTTATAAAATGACTAAAATTTTTGAAATTAAAATTAAATTATTATTAGTTTATTTATTAAAGAAATGTTTAATAATTAAAAAAAAAATATAATTACTTGAAAATTATATTTAATAAATATTTAATTAAAAAGGACTAAAATGCTCTTACATTTAATACCATTAACTTCGATATTGGATGTTAGGATAAAAAAGTCTCATTTTAGAGAGTTGAGGGGCCATTTTGATCCTTTTCTCTTTTTTCAATTGTAACTGTGCCTTTAACTGGATTGGTGTTTGGTTATCTTTGTGTTACATACTGTAAAGTCTTCTCTCATAAAGCTTCATTTAATTATTTTGCAGGATGCAGTGACTGTTGTTGGATACCCACTTGGCGGAGATACTATATCTGTAACAAAGGGGGTGGTATCACGTATTGAGGTTGGATATTTGTTCCGATAAAATGGCATGAAGTTTTAGCTTTATTCATGAGGAATATTTAGCTGATTTACATTTGACTGTATGCAATTTTTTTATAATTATTATTAGTATATTGTTTAAGTTACTAATCTTGCGCTTATTGTTTTCCTTTGAATTGTATTTGTATACTAAACGTCGAGCATAAAAATCTTATGGAGTTCTAGAATGAAAAATTATATGCCAATTAAACGTAGTGCCTGAAAGTTATCAAAAGATAACCAAAATTTTGGAAGTCCTGAATCTGGTTTTAGTTTTTTCTCGGAAGCTAATGGAAACCTGAGATTAGATGCCAAAAAAATACTAATTGGAAATGACGAACATTTTAGAACTTCATTTGACATATGTTAAATTCATTGTTGAATTGTGAAATTTAAGCAATTAAGATTTAACTTAGAAAATAGTTGAAGATAAATATGAAATCCAAAGAAAATTATGATGGTGCAGAGCTACCTTGGAGAACAAAAATTCACTCTTTGATACATATTTGCCATGTTCTTATGATTGTCTAAACGAATGCAACAGACACTTGCATATCACAAATTGAGGTATAGTCAGAAACTGCGTTTAAGTGAGCACTCCTACCTTATCAATCAAGATTTTGGGCTTGATTTTTAATAATTATGACATTTCAAATATTTTTAAATTGATTTTCACCATCATTATCTATGTTAAACGCAGGTGATGGGAACATTTGATTCACCCTTTAGCTTATTGTGAACATGTGTACTAGTTTTATTTTTGCAAGTGAGATCTAATTGCTACATTTGATGCATTGACACTTCATTTAGGGGGTATTCAGCGTTCGAAACGTGTCGGACCCGACACGCATCCGACACATGTCCTACACGTGTCGAATGTGTTTACCATATGTGATAAAAAAAAATAGAAATAAAAAATTAGAGACGCGTGTCCTAAAAATTTAATCAAAGTTTTATTAAAAAACCCACTTTTTTATTTTTCATTCCATCTTCAACATTTTACTTGCAAATTTTCTCGCCCGACATTTTTCTTTCTTGCATGCTTGGCTAGGGTTTGGGTTGATATGGTGTTGACCCGCATACTGTAGACAACAGAAACAACAAAAAAAATGTGTGTAGCTCTTACCTGTAGCGCCGAACTCCACGCGATCAGGATCCCCCAAATCCCGCAGCTGGGATGTCCCCCGCCGCTCTTCGCACGATGGCCACACGACCACGCCGCCAATCCCACGTCTATCTTGAATGCGTCGCGTGATCTCCGCTACGAGCAAAATCCAGCCTCGCGTCGTTAAATGCCGAAGGAGATGAGGAGCGCAGGACCTTTTTTTTTCCCTCAAAAACTTCCCAGCTCCTTCGTCGCTGTTCGGTCCCGCTCCTTCGACGACTCCCTTCCTGTCAGTCGGAAGTTAGGACATTGCGATCGGGAGCAAAAACAGAGCTCGCCTGCTGTGAAGGTTGCACAAGTCGCCTCTTCGGCTCCCAACTGCTGTTCGATCCCGCTCCTCCGACGACGTTCCCTCCAGTCGAATCGGAAGAAGCAGCAGGAGCTTGCTCGCGTGAAGGTAATTTCCTCCCGATCACGTGCTTCTTCGGCCTAGCGTCGCTGTTCGACTCTGCTTCCTTCGACGACTCCCTTCCTGTCAGCTGGAAGTTACGACATTGCGATCGGAAGCAACAAGGGAGCTCGCCTGTTCTGGAAAATCGCACGAGTCGCTTCTCCGGTTCCTTCCCGCTAGTCGACTTCGCTCCTCCAGCGATTCTCCCTTCCTGTTAGATCGCGAGCAACAGCGGGGGCTCACTAGCCGTGAAGGTAATTCCTCTCTTCTGCGTGCTGCTTCGGCCAAATCCTGTAAATCCGATTACTGAACGGCCTCTTAAGGCAAGCAAAAAGAGGGAAACAGAGAGCTTATCCCTCTGTGAGCATTTGAATTTCCTAATCCTACTCAAAGCAAATCTAAATTCTACTTAATTATCATTATTTATATTAATTATGAATTAATTTTAATTTATTATAATTATTTAATATTAATAGAATTAATTATTAATAATGTTAATTAATCATGTTTAATTAATCTTAATTAATTTCTATTAATAATTAATTAATTACTTTTAATTCTTTAATTAATTATAATTAATATAAATTAATTATAATTAATTATTTAATTAATAATAATTAATTTTTTATTAATAATAATTAATTATTTTTAATTAATTATGATTACTTCGTTAATAATAATTAATGATCTTAATTATTATTAATTATAATAATTTTTATTAATTATAATTAGTTATAATAAATGATAAAGAAATGTACTCCCCTCTTGCCTCCACGAGCCGACACCGTCGTCGACGACACACGCAAGGTAAGTCCCAAATCCTGTCCTCGACGCGCTTGATGCGCTGGTGGACCTTCTATACGCGCTCTTGTAGCACGGTGGGGGGGAATCCAGTGCAACAGGTACGACGAGGCAGGTAAGCCTTATACACGCTCTTGTAGCGTGGTGGGGATAGTCCTCGACCCCGACCTCGACATCAGCACTGTCAGCCCCGCACAGGTATAATTTCTGAACTCAGATTCCCATTTTCGATGTTTGCGGCGGACCGGAAAACCACCTATACGCGCTCTTGTAGCACGGTAGGAGGAAACCCGGTGCGGTGCTTACAACGAGGAGGGGAATCACCCAGATTCCCATTTTCGGTGTTTGCGGCGGACCGGAGAACCACCTATACGCGCTCTTGTAGCACGGTAGGAGGAAACCCGGTGCGGTGCTTACAACGAGGAGGGGAATCACCCAGATTCCCATTTTCGGTGTTTGCGGCGGACCGGAGAACCACCTATACGCGCTCTTGTAGCACGGTAGGAGGAAACCCGGTGCGGTGCTTACAACGAGGAGGGGAATCACCCAGATTCCCATTTTCGGTGTTTGCGGCGGACCGGAAAACCACCTATACGCGCTCTTGTAGCACGGTAGGAGGAAACCCGGTGCGGTGCTTACAACGAGGAGGGGAATCACCCAAAATCCCATTTTCGATGTTTGCGGCGGACCGGAGAACCACCTATACGCGCTCTTGTAGCACGGTAGGAGGGAACCCGGTGCGAGGCATACGACGAGGTGGGTAAGCTCTATACACGCTCTTGTAGCGTGGTAGGGAAAACCACTGGTGCTCTCGTACTGTTACTGTTAAAGACCCCATACACGCTCTTGTAGCGTGGTGGGATGAAAGATGTACGGCCGCGGTGTCTAAAGACACCTACCATACACGCTCTTGTAGCGTGGTGGGAAGGCCCAGCTCCCTACATTTCCCCCAAACGGGGGATATGTCGGGATGCTGCCGAAATTTACACTGAAGCATACATGACCTGGACAATAAAGAATATCTAACTTGAGCAACAATACAAAAGACCAGTACTCGAACAGAAGTGCATAGAACGCGAACAATTAGAGGACTGAATCCGAGCTGAACAAACAAGGGACTTTAACTGAACTACAGGGAACAGAACCTCAAGCGCTAAAATGTACAATAATAATCAAAATGCAAGAGATAAGTGATAAATTTGTTTATTTGAACAAACACCAAGTTAACAGCAGGAGACTCGTGGTGGATTTTTCAAATGTGATTGACTTAAACATCAGTCAACTATGAAATATACAAGTACTACCCACCTGGAGCAATTAAAGACCGATCATGCAAACAAATAGTGCCTGTTGATTGAAAAAGGCAACACTGGCAATTGATAACGGAGGACCTGTCACTGCAAATAAGTACAATCAAGACCACCTGAGATTGGTGACGGGTGGATACAGTGCAGGAACAATGGCTCCTCTGCGAATACTTCTAGGAGATCATATTAGACATGACCAGTCCCTATACATGAGCATGATCCATTTGTGGATAACAACAGTAGGTACATTGTGATCATGGGGAACCTCTGTGGACACAAATGTATACAAGGGTATATGGTGAGTACGAATACTAATTGATCCCTCAGGCAGAATCGACCAGCAAGAGGGACATCTCCTGCAAAGAATGGAAGAGGTGTTTGAGTAAATTCGAACTAAACTTCCTGGTGTTTCAAAGTTTCTTCTTTGCCTTTTGTCTGAGAGAAGATATCTCCAAGATCGATAAGCCTTGAAAATACGAATAATCTTTGAAGTCTGGCGTTAATATACCATGCACACTAGTGGTGTTATAATACCGCCTTCGCCGATGCTATTCAACCAAGAAGTACAAATACTCACCGATCCCTCGGGCAGAATCGACCAGCAAGAGGGACATCTCCTGCAAGAATGGAAGAGATGTTTGAGCAAATTCGAACTAAACTTCCTGGTGTTTCAAAGTTCCTTCTTTGCCTTTTGTCCAAGAGAAAACACCTCTGATATTAATAGGCCTTGGAAGCACGAATAATCTTCAAAGCTTGGCGTTACGATACGACGTACCATGCTTACCGAGGGTGCTGCCGTATCGTCCTCTGCCGATGAGGTTCAATCAAGGAATACAAGCATATATCCGGACACCCCTCCATACTACATGCAAATATTATAAAATACCCTTTCTGCATGTATTATGATAAGCATGATGGGTTATGAATGTGTATAAGCGCATCGTATGTGTATGTCTAAAAAACTTATATACGTGCATTTTTAAGAGTATGCCCACATGCATTTACAGAAATCATGCATAATTGTAGAGGGTTTCACTATAGTAGAGGGTTTCACTATAGTGTGCCATTCGACACTATAATTGTATTTCAAAAATCATGCATGCATATGAATGTACCATGTGTAATGTATCCATCAGCGTACACCCGCATGGGCCCCGGCGAGCGTGTTATTGGTACACACGTGACGTCTAGGGATGCTGCGCGGGTCAACAAGTGAATTCAGGTTCGAGCCCGATCCTTCTATTCAGGTAAATAGGAGTTGACACGGCTCGAACTATCAAATAAATATGCGGTCGCAAGATCGACCGGGATATTTATTTTACACTCATATTAGGCCTTTAAGGCTTATAATCAAGAGAATTCAATAACAAGGGCATAAAGCCTACGAAACTCGATCCTCTGTCAATCATTAGGCAGAGTCGACAAGGTTCAAAACATAAAAATATGAATGACCCCACACCCCGATGATGGCCGTGTTGAATGAAAATATCAACCGGAGGGGCCCATTTCAAATATCTCAAAGTACCACCCAAATTCCCTACAAAATCCAATCTTCTGAAAAATCCCAAAATCCAAAAATCTTTTCAACTCCAGATATTTAAAAATTGAAATCCAACTATCAAACCGCTTAAAGCAAAATCCATCCATCCTCCGCAACAGTTTGCCGAGGTGGACAAGTTAAAATTTACTTCAGCTCGCAAAGAGCTAATGCCTAGTCGAAAATATCACTAGGATCCATTCTCAAACAATCTCCTGCCAGCAAGGACGTGGTACGAGTCCTCTAACCGGCAGTTTCGCCGTCAAATGGCACTGCAGGATAAACGGTTATGACTCGGGGCCCTCTGAACCAGGTGGTCGCCACCAAATGGCACCATTATATTATGGTTATGGCCAGAGCCCGTATGCTCCCTAATGGCATCAAATCCTTGAGATATGAATCAATAGGATATGATCGATAGGGCACAAAGCCCTCTGTTAGCTAAGGTGGATTCAAATTTGTCCCCTTAGACAAATATTCCCCCCAGGTCTACAAGGTACCCTTGGACGAAGCAACCCATGGCTGCCGACAAGGATCCTTCTGTCAGGTTGGGTCGACTACCTCCTCTGACTAAGTAGACTAGGGACCACGATGGCCCGGGACGACGGAACCATGGGATCTTGATCGGGTCTATCATCCATTCCCCCACCATCCGCTTTAAGTGCAAGATGGTGCAATTTTCAATTTTAAATATTAAATCTCCAAATCTCCCAACTTTTCAAATTCTCAAATCTTCAAACTTTCAAACCTTCAACCCATTGCTGCTACTATATGCCAGACAATTCGTGTCTTTACGTATCTGATTGACGACTAGCCTTAATCGAAAGTGCTCTCTCGTTACCGGGAGGGGTAATTAACTATAGGGGCTTGCGCCTATAGGAAACCAGAACTCAGATTATAAAGTCCTCGCAAAATGAGGGCGAAATCTCTGGGTAGTGTCTTATCTACTATCTCATCTGCCTTCCAAAATTTACCCCGGAACATAACCTGTTAAAACTCCCCCCGAAAAGAAAAGCACAAAAAAAAAGGGGAGTCGGGCGGAGGCCGGGGCCGAATTTTCGGAGCCCACATATGGCTAGATCGACGAATCCAACTGTTAGCTTTAAAAGCTCAACTCTCACATGCTCGTCTCCTAGTTCGATGACTGACGTTATTTCCCTTCTTGACGCCAAAGTTGACCCCAAAGCCTAATGAGGCAACGACTAACATTCTTTCCTCTCAATGCTAAAGCTTGAAGTTCTCCAAATAAACACTAAATAATCAAAGGAAATTGAGATGAATCATTCAAATAAATATTCTTTAAATATAAATTTATAAGTTTATTAGAGAACGAAACATCATTAATAACAGAATCTCCAAATAATATACAATTTCAATTTTATTGTTTTTCATTTAATTAAGTTTTGCTATTTAATATTTTATGTGTATTGCATAATATGCAATAATGAATAATGAGTACTACTATAACTCTATATATTTAATCTATTTATTTACTTTAATTTGTATGCATTATTTTTTAATTTTAAATGCAACAGAACACCACACATCAAAATACAAATATAAATTTATATGCTTTCACATGAATGCATGAATTCATATGAACTGCGTGAGGAGGTTATGGTTCATGAAATTATTATAGATTCTTGCACTGAAGTTCTTTTTAATATAAGTACTTGAATACCATAAAATTTGAGAATTATTATATTACTATCTGGATTATGGACCTTGGTGCTATGTTTACCTACTTAGTATTTGGTCACTTCCTTGTGAAAGTGCATGTCATTCTTTGTCTTAATTTTATTTGAATTGGTTAAGATAGACAACGCTATTTTGATTTGTGTTGAAAACACATTGAAAATCCCTACAGCAACAACAACAATAACATCAAGCCTTTATCCCACTACGTGGGATCGGCTAAAATAGTGTACACAAAACACTATACCATAAAAAACACTTATCATATAAATCACAATTGTACACAAACTAGTTTAGCTTTGAGAGGTAGAGGTGATTTTATTTTATACATCATGACACTATATCATTATAAAGGAAGCAATACATGTTTGAAAAACTGGAAATAAAACCAAGTTTTATTAGAAAATGTTTATAGAGAGAGAAATATAAAAAAGTAACACCCTCCTTCCTTTTGAAGTGTATATATATAGTTTACCATTCTTTTATGTGGAAAGTGTACATTTTCACAGCAGTTATTTTTGTTTCCTCAAGGCTCAACAATGTAACTGCCAAATGATAGTCAAGATCTTTCATTTTAATCTACACAATAAAAAATCATATGGTTTAGCCATCGTGCCTTTAAAATTAGCATGTTAGTGGATAATCCAGATAAATGGAGGATGATTTGTTGGTTTCATTTTTGGAAGTTTTGATATATAGTAGGAGCACGTAATTTAGAAAAAATAATATCTTTGAGTACAATATTAATAAGCTAGTATTTTTCATAAAAAGTGATATTCCTATGTTGTAGACAAACATAAATAATCTTGATAATTATGTTGATATATCTAACCATTAGAAAATTATTATTGTCAAAAATTGACCTTTTTAAATGAGAGGATGGAACTCTACCCACTATCCTTATGCACACAAGTACCTTATAATAATGAATTCCGTTCAATTGATGGGAAAAATTGGATCACCTGTACATGATATTTTGATCAGGGAATCTAAGTGAAATAACATTGTACATTTGGCAAACATCAACATTAAGGCGCTATTCGGATTGAAGGAAAGTGGAAGAAATGAAGTGTAGTTCTAAGAAATTATGGATTGATTTTTAATCTGCAACCATTGATTTAAGCTTCTCAACCCTTTGTTTTCCTTTACGCAAATTCCTAGCATCCAAATACAGCTTGACAAAAACTTGAATGGTTCAAAGTGATGATGCCTCCTTGCTAGTGAAACCCCTTTGTTAAAATCAACTCTATTTTTTCCTCCCTAAAATTAAGTTAAGCATATACATAATTTTTTGAGTAGTTTTGATATATAGTAAGAATGTCTCACTATCCTGGCTATTTATTAGTGAGGCTTTGAATCATAAAATTTTAGCTCCTATATAATTTTGGATGGTGATGATGAATGTGAGATGTTTGTTTGGCAGAAATGGAGTTTGCCTTTTATATTGCGATGATTATTTATGCATACATATGCAAATATTTTCAAATGAAGTATGTGTGCATATATACATATAAATATCTACTTATATATATTTTTATATATGCACACACTTGTCACGACAAACCTGAAGGCTCAAATTAATGAGGTAGAAACATGTGATCAGACAATTATTTAAAGTTTTTGTTCACTAACATTAATAACAACAAACATTTTCTAATATTTATTAGAAGTGCCACTAAAACTCAAAATATATTTTAAAGAAAAATTCTATAACTGTTTCAAATAAATACCTTTATCTTAGGGCGTCGCGTTTACGGTACACATTTTCTCTTATTCTACTCATTTAAATTTTTTTGGATGATAATTGTGTACTTTTGTTTAATGATAGGGTGAGTTATAACACAACTCAGTGAGCACATCATTTATGATAACATAATAAGACTTTGGAATAATATGCATGTTTGGTTTCATACATAAATTAAAATAATTCTATTAAAATTAATTTTTTACATTGCCATAGATCATATGCTATGCTTAACTAATACTCATATCATTTTCTATAACTAATACATCCATCACAAGAATTACTTTTTAAATAATATCAATTATGGTACTTTCATTTTCATTTCATTTTTCAAAACCTTCTCCAATTCACACATAGGATACATTACATCACAGTCAGTACCATAAGAGGTGTATTCTATCATTCAATCATGCACATACAAGCATTTTTACATAAATTATTCTATTTACATTCTCTATATCAGTTCATACTATTTTATAGTAAGCATTATATGACACGATAAGTGACCTAATTAGGATATTAGATTCATGTCATCTAATTTAACATGACCAATTATCTTTAATAGAGCTAATTCATAAATCATTAACAATAAACAATTAAATCTTAATAATAATTGATGCATCAGATTTAGAAGCAAATGTCATTACTGTAAATTAGAACATGACTACTCACCTCGAATTTAAATGGCTTGCTGATCCACTAAATTTCTAACATCGATTCCATTAATTGAACACCTATGATCATGTAAAATTATGTAATACATCTTTAATATCCTAACTTATATATGTAATAATCTCTTTATTTAGCTTATTAAATTTACCTAAATAAATATCTTTTTCTATATAAAAAATCAACATTAATTCTTTTCTTTTCAATTTAAATATTTATTTCTAAATATTTTTATCACTTAAAATAATAATAAATTTATTCACTAATAATGATAAAATTACTTCTCTTTCTCTCTTTGGTTTGATTTACCCCTTTTTTGGGGTTATTATAACACTTATCATTTGTAATTATACATGTAAATATTTATGCAAAAAAATTACAAAAAGCTTTGTAAAAATCTTTGAGTAATATAGATTTAACATCAATGCTCAAATAGGGATGGGTGGAGAATTAGTTTTCATAAAGCGGACCTAAAATAGTTGAGATAATGTTAATGATGATAGTGTTGGTGATCACCTTTATTGGCTTTATTTCAACTACTTGGGATCAGCTTTATAAATTCTTATTTTTCATTCATGTCTACTTGCTGTTGCTTAAGGTGATAATTGATCCTTCAATCATTCTGAACAATATGTGTTCGTGGCTGTGAAGCTCCATTATATATGTTAGAAGTTGTGTTTGTGTGCTTCTTTCTGTCTGTTTAGTTCCATTGTGTATGCTAGTACTCGTTCTGGTTATGGAAATGGCTATTAGATTTGTTTAGGATCTGGGATTCTAGATCATTTCTTGCAGCAAGGTGGCAGAGTATTTATCTTCTATTTTTTATGGTATTGCTTGAATATCAGGTTACATCATATGCCCATGGAGCATCTGATTTGCTTGGCATTCAAATTGATGCGGCTATAAATCCGGGTTAGTTTAGTCTCTAAATTATTTTTTGAAATTCCTCACATAAATTTTGGGCTGCTTGATTACTAACAGCTTTTACAGGTTCTAAAGATTCATCTATTACATTTTATTCTACATCTTCATAATGGAACACATCCTATGCAATATGCATCTTGTTTCAGGAAACAGCGGGGGTCCTGCCTTTAATGATCAGGGAGAATGCATAGGAGTTGCCTTTCAGGTAGATTTTCTCTACAATATTACATACCTGCTAGGCCTTTTTGTTTTTGGTTTGGATAGTTGGATGCACCCTTCTCGTTAAGAAAAGCAAAATTACAACATATATGCTAGGCTTGTTGTTTGACACTTATGTATGAAGTGTATCTGCGAAATTTATTATTTCCATAATTCTTGGTTGCTTGAAGAATGACTACCCTATGAACCGTATATGCTACAAAGATTGTGTTATGTTCAAGATAGGCATTGGCATCAGATGATGCAACTTATTTTGGGGATAATTGTTTGTGTTGCTCCCAAAATTTAGCTATTTATAAAATCAACACCAACTGCCTCCATTTGCAGGATGTTCACCCAAATCTTGAAGAGCACGTCAAAACCTCAACCATTATTTTTTCCTTTTGTTAAATTCTAAATTAGTTTATCTTGACACACAAATATATGAGTTTTAGTAGCTCATTTTTTTGGAGTTGGGCGGTAGTTTCCTAAATTGTTTATTTTCATGCGGCATGTGCACAATTTAATCCCCCCCGCCCCCCTTTAAGATCCTGCATTTCTGCAATTTAGCATCCAAGTTTGTGAGCATTTCTTGCTCTCAAATCCCCAGTTTCTCTATTTTCATATTTATGCTGAATGTGGATATTTTGATGGATCAGTAATTACCACTCATACCACTTGACATCTTAGATTCTGTTTGACTGCTTGGAATTCTATTCGTTTTTTAAGGTAAATTCCCAATCTATTCTAGCAAAATATTAGGTTGGCTAATTCTTAACCTAATTTTTTATTGCTTTATTGTCCCACATTTATTATTCTCTTGTTTTGAGTCCCATTAGGTTTGCTAAAAAGATGCCAGATGCGTGGAGAATGAGTGTATTGATTCCTATTTATAAGAATAAAGGTGATGCACAAGATTGTGCGAATTATAGAGGAATTAAGTTAATGTGTCACACTTTAAAACTATGGGAGCGAGTTATGGAGCGTAGGCTGCGGCGTGATACTAATGTTTCTCAAAATCAATTTGGATTCATGCCTGGTAGGTCTACTATGGAAGCCATACATTTATTGAGAGGTTTGATGAAGAAATATAGGGAGAATAAAGAGGATCTATATATGATATTTATTGATTTAGAGAAAGCATATGATAAAAGTTCCAAGAGAAGTGCTATGGAGAGTTCTTGAAAAGAAAAGAGTTAATAATGCTTATATTCAAATCATTAAAGGTATGTATGAAGGAGCTATTACTTGTGTTCAAATACAAGGTGGTTTGACCAAGTATTTCCCTATTTCGGTTGGATTACATCAAGGATCAGCTTTAAGCCCATATCTTCTCGCATTAGTCATGGATGTTCTCACTAGACATTTATAAGAGGATGTACCCTGGTGTATGCTTTTTGCTGATGATATTCTTCTTGTTGACAAGACTAGAGAGGGAGTTGAAGGTAAACTTAAAGTCTGGAGATCAACCTTAGAGCCTAAAGGTTTTCGCTTGAGTAGATCTAAAACTGAATATATGGAGTGTAATTTTAGCAGTAATAGACCTAGTGAGGGGATTGTGACTTTGGGCGATCGAGTCATTAATAAGAGTACACGTTTTAGATATCTTGGATCAATTGTTCAGAGTGATGGTGAAATAGATGTGGATGTTATCAGTAGAATTCAAGTTGGATGGTTGAAGTGGAGGAATGCATCGGGCTTGTTGTGTGATAGAAAAGTCCCCCTTAAGCTTAAGGGAAAATTCTATAAGATGGTGGTGAGACCTGCAATGCTTTATGGTGCAGAATGTTGGCCATTAAAAGAGAAGCACAATACTAAGTTATGTGTTGTGGAGATGAGGATGCTCAGGTGGATGAGTGGATTTACTCTTAGAGACAGGATACGAAATGAGCATAAACGTGAAAAGGTTGGAGTAGCTCCAGTGGAGGATAAGATTAGAGAGAGTCGCCTTAGATGGTTTGGTCACATAAAACGGCGGCCTTCCGATGACCCAGTTAGGAAAGTAGATGTATTAGAGTTGACTTATGTTAAGAAAGGTAGAGGTAGACCTAAAAAGACTTGGTTAGAAAATATTAGAAATGATCTTTCTTTATTAGATTTAAACGGGAATTTGACTTTGAACCGGACACAATGGAGAAAAATGATTCATGTTGCCGACCCCACGTAGTGGGACAAAGGCTTGATGTTGTTGTTGTTGTTGTTGTTGTTTTGAGTCCCATCCATCTTTGTGTTTACTCGTAATGCCATTTACTTTGTGTATTTGCTTTAATCTACTTGATTATTTTTTAGAACTCTTCCCCTCATGGAATGATCGACCTCTGTTGGACACTCTGTTCTTATACGGTTACTCATACTTTGTTTCTCCACTAACGCTGGTTATTTCAGTTCATTGTATTGTTTGAACACCCTTTCTTCTAATAAGATTTTCTATTGTGTCATTTGCGTTGAGATTTAACTTGATGAAATGCTGTTATTTTACTCACCTTCCATTTCTTCTCTCACAAATTTTATAACTTAGGTCTACAGATCTGAAGATGCAGAAAATATTGGCTATGTAATTCCTACCACTGTTGTTTCACATTTCTTAAATGATTACGAAAGAAATGGAATGTATACTGGTGAGCAACTTACCCAACCTGGCATCCTTGACTTCAATTCTTTATTTCTTTGAGATTAAATGCTTAAAATATTTCATATTTTTAGTCTAATCTTTGGCGTAAATAAATTGCCTTAAGCCTTAGATTATGAATAAAACAAAGTGGATGCAGTTTGATTCAACCCCTGCAAAAATTTTTCATGTTTTCCATTAACCCCCTGATGTGAAACAAATTAGGAATTGCTTAGAAATTAATAAAAACTTGATATAAGCGTAGTAACAATAAGCTAATGTTTCATCAGATGTGATTTTAAGAATTTAAGGATATCAATATTGTTATGGCAATCGGTTACACAATAGAATAACAAGAATTTAAAATAACTTCAATCATAAACATAAATTTAAATTCTGTAAACTTTAAATCCACCACATAACATTTAGAAAAGTCACCTCGAGTTTCCCTCACTCACGCTCTTTGAAAGGTTTTAGCAGAAAGAAGATCTTAGCAACTCTAACGATTCCACTAAAAGCAATAGGACCTCGAGTGTCTTGATCCACGGAAAGGTAGTCGGAGGAGGAGACGCGGGTAGATGTCCGACGATTTTCCACTCTCCGGAGAGTTGTTGCTCGTCGATAATCTCAGCCAAGTTGAAGAGGATGCGGTCGACGTAGTCATCGACGATGTCTTCTATCTCCCAGTTGGGGTCGAAGAACGGCGATTGAAGAATATCTGTCCGCCCATGAGAATCGTATATGAAGCCGTGGTCTACTTCAGGATCGACCATTCACTAGCAAGAAGAAGTGGGAAAGGATGAAGGTCTTCTTTCTTTTGGAGTGTTATTCATGAAAGAAGAAAATCCAAGAGGGAGGAAGAGAGAAAGAGCGGCGGCTAAGGGAGGGGATTGAGGGGAATTAAAAGCTTCCTAAATCATGAATCTAATTTAGGAAAAGGATAATTAAACCAAATCTAATTTAAAATTAAATTAGACTTAAAATTATGAACTTTCCTAATTTAGCTTTAGTTAATTTAGGAAAGTATTTGAAATTCAAATTTGAATTTTAAATTGAGTTAATTTATTTCCCAAATTACTTAGGCTAATTTAGGTAGGTAATAATGATGATTGAAATCATCATCAAAGGGAAAAGGAGGGTGTGGCTGGCGGTGGGGCTTGGGGAAAGGCTTGGCTGACGGATGTGGGGGCTTGGCTGGCGGCTATGGATGGGGAAGGAGTTAGGGGCCGACGGGTTGGAGGATGGCTGGAGGGTGGCCGACGGTTGGAGCAAGTGGAGGGGAAGGCCGGCGGCTTGAATGGGTGAGGGGTGGTCGGCCGGCGGGGAGAAAGGGGAAGAAGTTAAATAAGCCGCGAGCCACGGACTCTTCCAATGACTGACGGGTATTGCGTTCACCCTTACCTAGGGTTCTCTCTTCTTTTCAGTGCACACACAAGAAGAATACAGATCTGAAATTTTCATTCAGTCATTCATTATCAAAATACAATAGAGAGGGCCCTTATATATCGGCCTCAACATGACAAAAGAAAATGACTAAAGTGCCCTCTGAGATACAACGTCAAGCTAACTACCCATAGGGGTAAAATAGAAAAAACTGATATATAAAATAAAACAATACATAAAATGCATAAAAAGTAAAGGCTCCTGATCGTAACCGTCGATCTCCGATATCTCCTCAGATAAACGCGCCAAAATCTCTTGCTGATGTCCTCATCACCCCCACTACATATTTGGAAGAATTGAAGAGCCATTTAAACGTTCTCAAACACTAAAAAATAGATAAATGATGCACATGCTTGTAACCTTTTGTTTAATTTTTCTGTGAAAACAAAGTTTCTACTTCCACTAGAGGCCTTTTATGATTTTTCCAAGAATATTACTCTTTTTCTAGATTTACCTTATTAATTGTTAACTGCTTCGAATACTTTACGAAGTCAGAGTTTCATTGGAACAGATAAGTGATTTGTGAAAGCAAATGACACAATATAGTATGTCTGTTATATAGTATATATGCAAATTTGAATTAATATACGTTTATCTTTATAAGCTACCTAATTAAGTAGTTTGAAAGCTGTAATAAATTTTCAAGCAAAAGTAGAGATGATAAAATTCAGTTTAAATTTCTCAATTTAAAGTATATTTAAATAGCTTGGAGATGTTATCCTTTATAATGGGGCTGTCTGGTTGTTTGCATTCAAAATGCAAGGATTTTGAGAATGTAGAATAAAATAAATTCAGTGTATTTGATTACTAAAAGTTGTTTGGTTTGCTGCAATATAAATACATGAAATTTTTTTTGCTATTTGTTTTGGTGTATAATTCAGTGTCATACTCTACTAAGATGCAATGGCATGATTACTCCTCACCAATATAAAACATATAACTTTGGGCTCCGAAAATTCGCACCCCGGGCTCTTTGCGTTTGGGAGAGTTTTGACGGAATGTTCCAGGTCAAAATTTTAAAAGGAAGATTAATTTTAAGATATGACACTACCTAGAGATTTTGCTCTTATTTTGCGAGGACTTTTTGATATGATTTTAGGTTTCCCATAGGCGCAAGTTCCTATGGTTAATTGCCACTTCTGATAACGACAGAGAACTTTCGATTAAGGCTAGTTGTTAGGTAGATATTGCTTAGTGTATAATAGCAGCAAATTGTTATTGAAAATTTGAAAATTACTACCTTCTACTTAAATTGGTTGGTGAGAGAATAATGATGAACCCAATTAAGATCCTATGGTTCCATTGTACCCAATTATTGTGGTCCCTAGTTTATTTAATTAGAGGAGCTATGTTGCATCGACACAAGCACGACAACACAAATAAGACAATTATTGAAAATATATGATATAGGTGTGATGCGCACATGACATTATAATTTTTAAATAATGCATAGAAGGATGATCTTAATTAAGAGGATTGAAACTACTTGACAGAGGAGATGCTTATCATAACATTTAATCTTTATTCTAATTGAATCTATTTGGGTGATAGAATCTTAAGTTTCCATGATTCAGATCTAGTCAACAACAATAACAACAACAGCAAAACTTTATCCCACCATGTGGAGTCGGCTACATGAATCATTTTTGTTCATTGTGTTCTATTAAAGTCAAATTCTTATTTAAATCTAATAAAGAAATGTCATTTCTAATATTTTCTAACCAGGTCTTTTTAAGTCTACCTCTATTTTTTTTAACATAAGTCAAATTTAATGTTGACGATTATTTCGCGTCGAGCCTAAATCAGCCCCGATCGAGCCGATTCAACCTTGACTGGGCTCGATAGCGCTTGATCAACTGGATCGAGCATCGTCGAGCGAAATTTAACTCAAATAGGACCCGTATTTAACCAAATTAAATTCAATTTTCTCAATTTAAACTCAAATTAATCGAAAGTGACCTAATCCGATCCAAATTGAACCTCGTTGAGCCTCATTGAACCAAATTCGACGCAATTCGACGTCGATTTGAGCTTAATTTCGCAAAATTGGATCGATTGGACCCAATCGGACCCGAATAGGGGATCGAACCTGAATTGGGCTCAATTTCTGCCCAATTGACCCAATTCAGGTCCAATTTAATCCCAAACTTGTTAAAGTGGACTTTTTGGCCTTTTCTAATCATTCCGTAAGATCAGAAAATTGGATCTAAGGGTTGAGATTCAAAGACCACCGCCAAAGGTCGCGTCCTGCCTGATTTCTGTGGCTGTAGCAGGATATCGCGTAGGAAATCTTATCGAGTGGCACGACCTCATTTTCTGCATAGAGAAGATAAGAGAGAGCCGAGAGATTCATTCGGTTGACATAGGGCTTTTGTTTTAGGCATCAATATCGAAGAGATAAAGAGAGGTGAGAGAGGCGGAGCAGAAGCCTCCTGTGTGCTTGCTTGTGTTCATCCGAATATCTCCAAGCGTCCGACCTCTTCAGTCGCCGACCCCTCTGTAACATCCCAGAGAACCCGTTAGCAGAACAGTACCGTCGAATGTCACAACTAAAAACATAACATTTTCATATACCAAAACATCTCATTCATTTGATTTCAATTCAGATCTAAATAAAATAATCATATAAACATAAGTCTGATACAACATAAGAAGCATCTAATAATTCCCAAATTCCATCCAAAAACTTAAAACAGAGCCACTAAGGAAATCCAAACAATTTCAAAGTAACACAACATGTAAACTGCTCACTAACCTCAAGAGTAGACTTCAAACATAGAATAGACATTAACATAAATTTAAATACTTGCAAACTAGTCTTCTCCCACATTTTGTTTTCTTTTACCTGTAATAACAGCTAGTAATAAAATACTGGTGAGCTACGAGGCTCCAAAAGTGATGCAACTTGAAATAACATTTAAATTGCATGATTATAAACTTAGAACATTGAAAACTTAAATACGAGTTAGACTACTAGAGACAGCTTCATAAATCTAATTTAACATTAACCAGTAATTCTTCTTAAATCCATATTGAATATCAATTTTGCTCTATAAAAGATTTGGCTACTCATTCATAAACATATTCAATGGAGCCCAGGCAAACCTGGCATTATCGCCATTGAATTATATAGAGGTCTCTTTTGCCTCTTTAGGGTCCCTTTTGCCCCATCTGTTATGCAGGTTTCATTTCTTTGGGGTCCCTTTTGCCCCACTTACAAGGTAGTTACATAATTGGGAACCCTTTTGTCCCAACTACACTTGTAAGTCATACATCATTTATATATAGCCAAACTTTTATTTTAAACTGATATTCAATACACTTTATACTTTCCGATTTCATACTTTTCAAATGCTTCCATAATCATTCATATCATCTGTATCCATGAATATGCATACAATAAGCAAGGAAAATGACCTCTTTCCAAAACATTATCAATAAGGAAAACATTTAAATGAACATAATAAACCTTGATTTAAACTCACATAATTAATTTATGTAAGTGGTTAATCATACTTGCAAATTTGTAGGTATATTCTTTTCTAGGCCTTTCCCAAAAGGTTGACCAAACATGCATAATATCAAATCATCTACTTTCATGACTACTTTCTGTTGGGAGAATTTTGTATTCCTCTTAACGGATTGCATACTTTATGGTTGAGTACGGCATAAGAATGACGATATGTTACCCCGAAAGATAAAAATATCGTTTTCTTATGGACTCAATGACAAAATTTGCAATTTAACAGAGATTCCCCCGTTCAATGTTTGGTTGAACGGGGTTTATTTATTCTGGGGTACAGATGCCCCATAGGGGCAAGCCCCTATGGTTAATTACATCTCAAGTTTTAGTACTTGAGAAAATTTTTGATTAAATTAGTGGTTTTCTCTTGTTTTTGAGAGTCATTTAAATTTTGATTAAAGTTTAATTTTGATTTTGAAAATCTATGAAATTCTTGTTTGAAGGATTTTTGGTCCTTTAGGAGTTTCAAGGAGGAAGTGATCAACTTGAAATTAAATTTCTTGGAATGAGTGCCAAAGGGAAGGAATGTCAGAGTACTTGATTCTGAGGAGAACTCGGAGGTACTCAAACTATCCTATGTTGGGCTTTATATTTTAGAAGTCTAATTTTTGTTCAAGTTGATATTTTTCATTAGAAATTTGGGGCTTACATTCCATCAACACTTGTTGGAGGAATTGCCCGAGAGTTGAGGGCTTATATAGTGATTGGAATCAACCTATTGCCTCAGACCCTAAAGCTAAAGTGAGGCCTACTGAGAGGTAGGGCCTCAAACATAAATCTAACGGATGCAAAAGGACTTACAAATTGTACCTTACAAGGGGCACAACCAGCCCGACCCCTGGATTTATTGTCCTGCCTGAAAAGGACTACCAGTTAGACTCCCCTAATCGCTTTTAAAATCATGCTTTCTGGTCTCAATGCAAATGAAGAGTGGTGGGCACTTATTATTTAGGAAATAGGGCTTATAACTTGGCTTTGAGGCCAAGATGCCTTGGTATGCAAGGTATGCAGAATGCTGACTCACATATGTAGATTTTTGTTATCTAATCCTTAAGTGAGGGCTTCTACATGTGACTCTTTTTTAGGCTATGCATGATCATTTTAAGTTTTGAAAATTTGGCTCTTTGAAAGAGAGCCATGCAATTTTCTTTTTGTTAGAAAATCGTGGAGCCTAATTTCATTTTTAGGTTGTTTATATTTTAATGGGTAAAAAATTTATTTTGTCCTGAGAGCCTACCGCATCATAGTCCAGGCCACACCCACACAAACAAGTGAAAAAAAACCTAAGAAGAAGACATGCTTTTCTAGTGCGCATAGTAAACAAGCAAATATATGCATATATATAAACCAAGTGCAGAAAAAGAAAATAATGTCTCAATTATTACAAACAGTTTTGGCAGCTGAGTTGTCTGCCATTATATAATCCAGTTAATTTTTACAGACTCTACTTGTGGGATCTTCAAGCTTCATCTTCTAGGTGAAGCTTTGGGCATCACTTCCAAGAAGCACATCTTACTCGATCCACCTCTCCTTTGATTCAAACCCCCACAAGTTTTACATCCTAATCTAATCAAATACATTTTGAAAAGAAAAAAGACTCAAACCTGCAAAACAGAGTGAGTATGCAGTTTATATAATAACATCACACTCAAAATTTGCCTAGCACTTAGAGTGCCAAGCACCTACTTCTACCCTATTGGCCACATCTTTGGGGGGTCTTAAGCGGTACTTGTCATGCAAGTAATTTATTATTTATGATTTAAGCGCGCCCCCTTTGAGACATGGCCACATGCACAAAAAGCATATATATATGTGTGTATATTTCTATGCTAACCATTTAAGGGCAAATGCCCATACGCAGACAATCCAAAAGGCATTCACACCACAACATCAACCACATGCGCACAAAAAAAAAATCCTAGTCCTAGTATGCCTAAGGGGCTGTGCACCTAAGTGTGTGAGGGGCTCGTGTGGTATGTCACACTAGGGGTATTCCACTTAGAGTTTGGATCTAAGGGAAGGGTGTCCAACACTAATTTTGGGCTAGTGTTAGAAGAATTCTCCTTAGCTTTTGGAGCTAGGGAGAATAGATTGATGTTTCCTTTAGTTTTGAGGCTAAAGAAGAGGTGAAGGTGTCCAACACATAGCTTTTGAGCTAAGTGTTGGGGGATCATTCTTAGCTTTTGGAGCTAAGAAAGGAAATTTGGGAACCCAACATGTAGCTTTTGAGCTAAATGTTAGAGAATTCTCCTTAGCTTTTGGAGCCAAAGAGAGAAGGTTATCTCCTACAACTTTGAGGTTGTAAGAGAATGAGAAGAATATGCAACTTGTGATTACAATTCATGAATGTCTTTGAACATTTTGATGTTCAAAGAGAGGGCTACACCCTTCCAACTTGGGTTGGAAAGATGAGTGGAGATAGGACTTTTGAATCCTATGCTTGGGATGAAACTACTTGTTGCTTTGGTCCTACAAATAGGTTTGGAACAAAGTTGAATCACCCAACATGGGTTGAGTGAAGGGAGTTTCATACAACTTTTGAGTTGTTGAAAGGAGGGAATTTCTCTACAATTTTGTTTGAAAGAAAATAAAGAATGCAACTTGGAAGTTGCAAAGTGGAAATATTTCTTTGAAAATGTTAGTGTTCAAAGAGAGGATTGTTCACCCATCTAACTTGGGTTAGTGGGATGAGAGGAATTTCTACAATTTTTTAGTTGTAGAAAGAGGAAGGAAGATGTAACTTTGGGTTGCAAACTTCTAAAACCTTTTTTGAACATTTGGGGTTCAAAAAAAAGGAGAATTCATTCTCCCAAATTGGGTTTGAGAGCATGGAAATGGATTTGGATGCTCTCCTGCAATCTTGGCTTGTAGGAAAGGGAGGGGGAAATGCAACTTAGAGGTTGCAAATCATAGGAATCCTTCAAACATTTGGTTGTTCAAAGGGAGAATGTTCATTCCTCCAATTGGGTTGGAGGGATGAAATAGAGAGATACAACTTGGAAGCTGTAAGTTCTTGGATGCTCTTTGGACATTTTGGTGTTCAAAGAAAATGGTCTTACCCTTCCAACTTGAGTTGGAAGGATAGGTTGGAAACATGACTTTGGTTCATGTGCTTGGAACAAATTACTTGTTGATTTTGGTTCAACAAAGTGAGTGAATTTTGAAATATGCTTGATTTACTTGACTTGGATTAAGTAAATGATAGGAACTCCCTACAACTCTTGAGTTGTAGGAAGAGGGGAGGAACATATGACTTATGTGTTACAAGTTAGAGAAAGATCCTTGAACTTTTGACATTCAAAGAAGAAGATCTCTTCTTCCAACTTGGGTTGGAGAGATGGAGGAGAAGAAGATGCAACTTAGAAGTTGCAAACTCTTGAAAACTTCTTGAATATTTGACATTCAAAGAAGGATGCACACTTTCTTAATTTAGATTAGAAGAATGAGAAGACCTTCCTACAACCTTTGAGTTGTAGAAAGAGATGAAGAAAAACACAACCTATCGGTTGCATGTGGGAGGATAAATCAATGAACCATGTGTTCAATGATACATAATCATTTACCAAATCTATGTTAGGTAAATGAGAAGAAGAGGTATGCAACTTGGAGGTTGCAAGCTCATAAACATTCTTTGAACATTTTGGTGTTCAAAGAGGGATGTACATTCTCCTAATTTTGAGTCTTAGGAGAATAAGACGGTTTCCTACAACTTTTGGGTTGTAGATGGGAGAAACAACGAGCAACTTATGGGTTGTAAGTTGAGAGAAATCCCTTGAACATTTGATGTTCAAGGGGATTTTATCATTCACTTAAATGAGGTTGAGTGAATGGAGAGGGAGGACTAGGATTTGAATCCTAAGTCCAAGAGATTATTCATTAGTTTTGTGTTCCAATGAATAAATGATTTGATAAACTCCCTATAACTTTAAAAGTTGAAGGAAAGAGATGTAACTTGAGGGTTACAAAATTGCGTGAATGCTCTTTGACTATTTGGTATTCAAAGAGGGATGATCATTCACCTAATTTAGGTTAAGTGAGTAGAGAATGAAGACTAGGATTTAGGTCCTAAATCTAAGCGAGATATTCAATTGTTAACCTTAGATTCAAACAAGTTGAAAGAAAGAACTTAGAGTTTGGTTCTAAGCTCAAAAATCTCATGTAATAGTAAGTAGAAGTTTTGGAGAAACTTCAAGTCACTATACATGAAAGGAGAAGTGACGTTTGTTTGTTGACTTTGTGTTTCAACAAACAAAGAAAGGGGAAAGAACCTAGAATTTCGTCCTAAGATTGAAGGATTCATATGACAATGTGTTTAAAGGCTTGAGGAGCCTTAGAACATCTCGTATGAGGAGTCATTTGTTGGTTTTATGTTCCAACGAATGAGGTTGAAAAACTTGAAAGTTGGTTCCAAGTTACCAATGGTTCATGCAATCTAAAACTTAGAGTCTTGAGAATGCTCCAAGCATTATGCATGAGAGAGGATTGCTCATTTGTTAATTTTATATCATAAACAAATGAAAGGGTATGCTTAGGATTTTGGTCCTAAGATCTTAAAGATTCATGTGATGACATAACTTTGAGCTTTGAAGATGCTCCTAAACATCACACAAAGGGGGTGTTTGTTGGTTCTATATTTCCAACAAAGAAAGGATAGGAGAACTTGGGATTTGGTTCCAAGTTCAATGTCTCTTGGCACGCATTTAGGATCTTAGGGAAAATCCAAATTAGCATACACAAGAGGAAAAAAAGATTGTTCATTGATTTTTTTGTCTCAACAAACAAGAGATGGATAGCTTAGAATTTGGTTCTAAGATCCAATGATTCATGTGATAGAATATTTGGAGCTTTGGGGTGGCTCCAAAATATTACATGAAGGTGTATATGTTTGTTGATTTTATGCTTCAACAAACAAATGATGAAAGAACTTGAAATTTAATTTCAAATTCAAGAGTCTACAACATGATATATTTAGGACCCTTTTAGGAGAATCCATAATACAAATCATGAGGGTGATTACATGTTCTCCTACAATTTCTTGAGTTGTAGGAGAAAGGAAAGAAAGAGCAACTTGGAGGTTGCAACTTAAGAAGTTCTTTTGAGCGTTTGACGTTCAAAAGAAGAGGTTAACTCTCCTAATTTAGGCAAGGAGAGTGAAAAGGGGAAGAGTATTCATTTGTTGACTTTATGACTCAACAAACGAACGTGGAAGCTTAGGATTTGGCTCTAAGCTCCAAAAAAAATTATGCAATGATATTTTCGGAGACTTGAGAATCCCCAAGTAATCATGCGTGGGAGAATATTTGTTGGTGTTACGTTCCAACAAAAGAGAGGAAAGAACTTGGAAGTTGATACCAAGTTCAAAGAATTCATGCAATATTGTGTTTGGAGCTTTGAGATGCTCCAAATGTCATGCATAAGAGTGATAATTTGTAGTTTAGGAACTACAAACAAAGAGGCAATCATCAAGTGAAAGAAAACATTTAGAGCTTGGGGAGGCTCCAAAATACCATCCATGAAAGAGGTGGTCGTTCGTTGATTTTGTCTCAACAAACATGGTATCGTACACCTAGGATTTTGATCATAAGGTTATAAGACATCATACAATCTAACACTTGGAGCTTTGAGAACGCTCCAAGTATCATGCATGAAGAAGATATTTGTTGGTTTTATGCTCCAACAAATAAGGTGGAAGAACTTGGAAGTTGGTTCCAAGTTTCAAAGAATTCATGCAATGATGTGTTTGGAGCTTTGAGGTGCTCCAAATGTCATGCATAAAGGAGAGATAGCTTGTAGTTTTAGAACTTCAAACAAAGAGGGAAATCATCAAGTTTTGTACTCAATGACATAAGATCATCTACCTATGTAGGTTAGGCAAATGAGATAGGTTAGGATTAGAATTCTAGGCCTAAGGAGGATATTCATTCGTTGATATTGTGTCTCAACAAATGATAGAGAGAGCTTAGAATTTAGCCCTAAGCTCCAAAATCTTAATATAATGATATGTTGGAACTTTGAAGAATTCCAAATCATCATATATGAGAAAGAGACATGTTCATTTGCAAATTTTATGTTATTAGCAAATGAAAGGGAGGTTTAGGGTTTATTCCTAAAGCCTTAATGATCCTTGTGATTGAGCACTTGGAGCTTGGAGAGGTTCCAAAATATCACATATGGAGGTGTGTATGCGAAAGAGAATTCCCTTACTCTTTTATGAATATTTTGGATTCATTTGGAGGGGAAAATTCACTCCTACGATTTTCAGGAGGTTTGGAAGACAACTTTTGGTGTTATCTAAAGAAACCTAGAGGCATGTAAGTAAATCACCACTTGAATGCTCATGGATGGGTCCTAGGGATGAGTACATGAACAAGGGTTTTCCTATTCTTTGTATGCATGTTTAGGATTTGTTTAGAGAAAGGAAGATCAATTTCCTAATGCCTTGGAGAGTTTCCTAAATCAATTTTGATATGATTTAGGGGATTTGGAAGCTTCTAGGAATATCCTAAAGATCAATTTTGACAAGATCTAGGAGAAACCTAAGAGTATGCATATGTAGATGATTCTCCAAATTGATGAATCTTGATAATTGAGTGCAATCAAGTGTTTGTCTTGTAAGATGTCGTACATAAACTTAATCAATAATATATTTGTGGGATCTAGAACATAAACTTTGGAAAGCCTATGGGTGACCCCACAATGATTTGATATTTCCGGATTATTGATTAAATTCATATTCAAGCATTCACAAAAGCTCACTAGAGTTCACAAACTTAAACATATACACACTTCTTGCAACTCGTAAGCCACTTTTGCCATGACTCGTACTTGAAAGAAGGGTGCATGCCTTTAGGGTGAGTTTTAAGTTCATGAACATCACACATACTTAAATTGCTCCAACAAATAATCAATTCAAGATTGTCGTTCCACATTCTAAGTTTCAAGTGATGCAACACATAAATTTAATTGACCATTTATGTTGTGAGATTTGTTACATAGGCTCTTGAAAGTCTATGTCTCGCAACGACTAGAAAGCCCAAATCAATCAAATTTAGTATATGCATTAGACAAAACTCTAGGGATTATTAATTTCAATGCATGCAAATTCTCCTAAGTTTGAGGTGTCAATTTTGTCATAACATGTGATGTAAGGAAAGAGAGCACAACTTACAATGCAATGAATCCTACGTTTTGACATCCATTTTGGGATATGAAAAGCTTATCAAATCCTATGGTCCATTTGTAGGTGAAGGCTAGGCATGCGTCATGAATGCGAAATCATGCATTTGAGAGGTGTTGGATAACAACCCAACATCTCTACACGCGATGACATCCTCTCCGGACTCTCACATGAGAGCCAACACGTGAAAACCATTAAGTTTTCACTGTTTTACAAAGAGGACAGCTAGTAAAGGGTTTTGGGGAAGCAAATAATGAAGTTTCTAGGGACCTAAGGCTTTGGATCGTCAACCACACATCAATTGGCCTTGGGGACCCTAGGTTTCACTAAGTTTTAGTGTTTACCTCGCCGGGTTGTCACGGCGCAAGCCACAATGCACTCGCCTAGCTAAAGGCGAGAAAGTGTGCTGTCCAAGTGCTCCGATCCAAGTTCCGGGTTGCTGTCCAAGCGCTGTCAAAGGTTCCAACTGCTGTCCAAGGCTCCCCGGACGTCGCCGCTGCTGTCGAAGCCGCTCCGGAAGAGGGAAACTACTGTCCAAGACTTTTCGAAGGCTCCAAACTGCTGTTTAGAAAGCTTTGAAGCCTTCCCTTGCTGTTTGGAAGCTTCCAACAGCCCCCAAATCGCAACGAACTCGTCGGAGTTGAAGGAGGAAAGAGTAGAGACCTCCCTCAGGATGGAAAACCCCACAAATCCCGAGTTGGAGGGGATTGGGGCCTTCAAATTGAACAAAAACCTTGAATAGGGGGCTGCAGCTTCGGCTGATCCGGCGAATGGAGGAAGCAAATCCTCCAGAAGACTCGGCCGAGAATCCAAGCAAGCTCGGACGAGTCGTTCGCACGCGAGAAGGGGGGATTCCGCCTCTTCTCCCGCTCTCATGCTCTCTCGCTCGCTCTCCTCTCTTGTTCGGGGCGGACGAAACGAAATAGGGGAGCCGAATGGCTCCCCCTTTTCCTTCTCCTGCTCTTAGAGGCGCACGCAAGGAGCTGACTTGCCGCCCAAACTCGCCAATTTCGCCTCCTCTATGCGCGATACGAAAAGAATTCCACTCGAGTCGATTCTCTTAGGGATTTGACAAGAAATTTGGGCAAATTTTGAGATAAAATTTCAGCCCTAGGTCTCAATTTTGGTTTTGAGACTCAATCTAGCCAAAATTGACTAATTAGGGCTGAAATTGAAATCGAATCGGACTCGACCCGAACCGATTTGAGTCGATTTGGGTCCGATTGAGTTAATTTTTGCGAAATTGAACTCGAATCGACGCCGATTTGCGTCGAATTGGGCTCGACGCGGCTCGATTAGGTTGATTTGATTTTAATTTAATTAAAATTTAATTTAATTTAATTTAATTTGGTGAAGTTAACATTTAATTTCGCCGAATTAGGGTCCAATCGGAATTATTTGACGCTCGACGAGTCTCGACTAAGTTGATCAAGCGTCATCGAGCCTAGTCGGGCTCGAATCGGCTCGATCCGAACTGAGTCAGCACGAAAATGTACGTCAACACTTTCCAAAGTGCCATTATAAGCATTGCACATATCTAATGATAATGTATATTTTTCTAAAAAAAATACTTGCATCACTTACCTCCTTGCCCAGTCGTCTCCTCCAATTCCCTACTATGTATTCTTCGACGATTGTAAGTCACTTCGAAACTTCCTCTTTGCATATATGTATTTGATCAATCCTAACATTCCCATTGATATATACTTCTTCAGACTTTTATCATTACATAGTGATTTATAAGACAATCATAAATAAATACTATAAAATAACAAGAATATCTCACCTTAAATCTCTTTTGTCCTTTTTAATTGGATTTTCTTCAAAGAATTCCCTTCTTAATAATTGCTGTAGGAATCTGAAATTCTTAAAATTATACCACAAATTTTCTAACTGCTCATGCTAAATTTAATCACAACATCACTTACTCAATTTAGTCTGCCATTCTTCTTTACCGAGTATAAGAAGCCAGCCTTAACATCTCCGAAATGGGCAGAATCAGGGATCCAAAACACAAAGTCGAAGACTGTAGAGCAGCCCTTTATCAAATTTTCCTACAAGGAATTCTGGCATAGACCGATGGCATGCATTCAGACAACCTGCATGACTTCTCCTTTAATTTCCCTGCCAAAAACCCATATCTTAAAGCAATAAGAAAATGCTTTACAGTAATCCAAGCCCAACTTCTTAATCCTATGAAAATCCAATTACTTACCCTGCCTTGCACTGAATCCACAAAACAATCCACTTTTTCTTACAGCCTTTGCATAATGCGTTGCTCTCTACCTACAGGGAGAATTCCGCCTCTTGCTACAGGAGTTTTGCGAATTTCCTTCTTAGATTTGCGGCTTTTGCTACAGTCCCGGGAGCACACAATGCGTAAACCTTACCGTGCTGAATTGTTTTACCGAAAACTGCTTGGAGGAATTCCAAACACTGATAAGGATCATTGAGTGGACCCCACCTCTCTAACTGCTCTCACAATAATCCAAAGGAAGCATCTATTCAAGAATTCAGTAATTAATTTATATTTAGAAATAAAATTACTAATAATTACTTAATAATAATCTAATTATAATAAAAATTTTACAGTTTCACCAAAATAAATTATATTTACCTGATTTGAGACCTTGGATATTACACCCTCTAGGCAGCCGAATGTCCTCAGCCCGCCGAGCATCTCTGAGCCCTCTGCCTCTTCAATCATAGGTCGCGATCCTCCTAGCCGGCCGACATATCCAAGCCGTCGACCCCTCTAGGTCGACCGACCTTCTGCTTGCGTGCGGTCCAGATACCGGACCGAACAGGGTCTTTGGAGTGGGGACCTGAAGCCGAGCCTAGTGCAGAAGATCGGAGAATAGGAGATCGTCATGTGGCTAAGCTGTTGTTTTTCCTCTCTTCCCATATCCATAAAGAGATTCAGAGGCTTCTTCCACCTCTTCTCTCAACCCCGACGAGCTTGCAACAGTCAAGTCGGCTTTCAGAAGCATTCAAACAGCACATTCAGCGACTTGGAGCGCCTTGGACAGCAGATCCATCTTCTGGAGGAGCTTGGACAGCAGCTTGTCACCTCATTCTCTCTCAAACTCGCCTTCTGACAAGGCGAGTGGATAGTGGTTGCGCCGTGACAACCCGGCGAGGTAAAACCTTTAAAACTTAGCAAAACCTAGGTCCCTAAGCCAATGGTTGTGTGGTTGACGCTTCCCAAGCCATAGGTCCTATAGAGACTTTGATTTGTGCTTTCCCAAAGCCCTCCATTCGCTGTCCTCTCCGCAAAACAACAGAAATCTAGTTATTTCTGTTCGTTTGCTCTCTTGTGAGAGCCAAGGAGGCATGCCGATATGCGTAGGGTGGCTGGGTTTGTGTCCGGCAACCCCCAAATGCATGTAAAAGCATTCTTATTGTGTTCAAACCGCCGCCTACAACAAACCTAGGCTTTGTCATCATCACACCCAAATTTGGTGTCTATGCATTTGAACAAATAGATCACATGATTGTTTAAGGTTTAGATTATGCCAAAGTTAATCTAAAAGAGAGTGGGAGGCATCTTGCTAGTCTCTTCACTCTCCAATTTGTAAATTTTATGAATATGTCCAATATGGTTTTAGAAGTCCGTGACTCATGGTGTTCTCTAAACCTTTAAAGGTCAATGAGCCATGTATCATCCTACCTTGAATTTGTTTGAACATGTTTATGAAGTCTCCAAATTAAAGCTTCATGACAAAATTGACGGAAATCTAGGAGAGTTTGCATACAAAAGAAATGATAGCCTCTATGGCTTGGTAAATGTCATGATGTATTTGATTGATTGAAAGTTATGCGTATGATATCAAAGCATCGTGGGATTTCTTGTATGCTCCAAAGACCTACGTTGCAAATTCCATAATGTATATGATCAATCAAATTTAGGATTGATATCTTTATCAAACATAGAGTATGAAATTGTAAAGTTCGTGAATACGCTCATTTAATTCCAAATGCTTGTAAATCTAATTGAGGGGTATACAATGGACCCTCAAAGGTCCATATGTCATACTCCATTCTTTCTTTCTTTTGGAATTAAGTCAATTTATTTATGCAACTTTCCAATCGAAGTGGCCACATAAAGCAACAAGCAACCTAAACATGCGAAGAGTCCTTAATTTGTAGTTCAATCAATGCATGTCTAAACTCCTAAATCTTCTAATCATACCAAAAAATGAATTAAATGCCTCTCCAAAGTGTTAGAAAATCAATCTTCTTTTCTCCAAACGAATCCAAAACATTCGTAGAAGAATAGGGAGTTCTCTTCCTCATGCACATTCTCCTTCATGCATCGTACTTGGAGCTTCCTTAAAGCTCCAAGTTTTATGTTGCATGAGTCCTAGCACACATTAGGAGCTTTCTTCTAGATGTTCCTTTTCCTCTCATGCATGATGTTTGGAGCCTCCTCAAGGCTCCAAATGTTTTTTTGCATGTATCCTTGCATCCCTTAGGAGCTATCATTGATCTCCTTGTGTATGGTGTTGAAGATTTTCTCAAAATACTCAACATACCATCTGCCAAGCTTCTGAACTTAGAGCTCAATTCTAAGCTCCTCCATTTTATTTGTTCGGACACAAAACTAACAAATGATATCCTTGCTTGTTTTCTAAGCTCACGTAGAGGCTTTCCAAATAACCTCTGAAGAGCCCAAAGAAAGCACTAGCAAATCCTGGATTCTTTTGCATCTTGTTTGTTGACACAAAAATCAACAAATGAATGTTCCACCTCCATCATGCATGATGTTTGGAGCACCTCAATACTCTAAACACCTCATTGTATGAATCCTATAATCTCAAGATCAAAATTCTAGGTTCATTGCATTCTGTTTATTGATATACAAAATCGACAAACATGCATGTTTCCCTCATGTATAATATTGGGAGCATCCCCAAGGCTCCAAATGTTTCATACATGAACTGTTAGAGCTTGGAACCAAATTTCATGTTCTTCTACCTCATTTGTTGGAGCACAAAACCAACAAATTTTTCCTTCATGTGTGATATTTTGGAGCCTTCCCAAAGCCCCAAATATTCCATACATGAATTTTTGGATCGTAGAACCAAATTCTAAGCCATCCACTCCATTTGTTGGAACATATAAACCAACAAACAATCATCCATCTCTTTCATGCGTGATATTTGGAGCCTCCTCAAGGCTTCAACCATTTTATTACACGACTCCTAGCATGCCTTAGGAGCTATAACCAATCCTCTTCATGCATGATACTCAGAGCATCCTCGAAGCTCCAAGTTTCAGGTTGCATGAACCCTAACATCTATTAGGAGCTCTCTAGTAGAGCCTCCTTCCTCTCATATACGATGATTTGAGGTTCCTCAAGCCTTCAAACTTATCACTACATGAGTCCTTCAACCTTAGGGCCAAATCCTAGGTTCATGATTTGTTTATTGAATACAAAATCAACAGATAATCACTTTCTTTTCGTTCATGCATGATGCTTTGGAGCACCCCAATGCTCCAAACATTTCATTGCATGAAACCTATAATCTTAGGATAAATAAAATCCTAGAATCTCATTACTTTTTGTTGAAGCACAAAATCACTAAACAACTATCCTCTCCTTCTTGTTCATATTATTTTGGATGTCCCTAAAATCTTAAATACATGCTATAGGCTCCTAAACTTGGAACCAAATTCCAAGTTCTTCAATCCTTTGTTTGTTGGAAATATAAAATCAACAAACATTCACATCTTCTTCCTTATGCATGACTTTCGGAGCCTCCTCAAGGCTTCAAATGCTTCATTGCATGACTCCTAGCATGTCTTAGGAGTACCACCAATCTTCCCATGTCTTGTATTATGGACTTCTCCAAAGTCCTAAGCACGTCATGTTGTAAGTTATTGAAATGAGAGTTAAATTCTGAGTTCTTCTATCCTATTCATTGGAATACAAAACCAACGAGTAATCTTCTAGACATAGAATCCAAATCCTAGTCTTCCGTACTTGCTTAGCCCAAATTAAGCAAGTGCACATCTTTCTTTGAACATCGGATGCTCAAAGAAACGCCTCCATTTATTTAGCCTAAACTAAGCAAGTGGTCATCTCTCTTTGAACGCCAAGTGTTCAAAGAATATCCCCAATTTGTAATCCTTAAATTGCATTTCTCCCCTCATTTGGCTAGATCCAAATTTGGCAAATACACATTCCTCTTTGAACATCTAAAGTTCAAAGGATTTCCCTCTAAGTTGCAACCTCTAAGTTGCATCTTCTTTTCTCCTTCTACGACTCAAAAATCATAGAAAATCACTCCATTTACTTGGCCTAAATTAAGTGGGTGTGTACCTATTTCTTTGAACTCCAAATGCTCAAAAAACTCCCTCCAATTTGCAACCTATAAGTTGCACATTATTTTCATATTTACCTAACACTCAATTGGGTAAATTATCATGTTTCATTGAACAGAAAATTCAATGAATCATCCTCCAACTTGCAACCCATAAGTTGCATGTTGTTTCTCTCCTCCTACAAAAGTTGTAGGAGAATCCCTCTTTCACCCAATCCAAGTTAGGTGGATGAGCACCTCTTTCCTAGAACACCTAAAAGTTTAAGGAGATCTTTCTTAATTTGCAACCTCTAAGTTGCATTTTCTTTTCTTTCATACAAGCCAAAATTGTAGGAAATTCTCCAACTTTCTTTAGCCTAAAAGCCATAGGAAATCATCGCACCTCCTTGCTTGTTACCTCTCTAAACCTACATGAAAGTTTCCAAATTACTTTCAAGGAATTTATGAGAGTTTCAACTGAGTATAAGAGTTCCAATCATGATTCCTCATTCTCCTAACCAAAATTAGGAGAGTGAATTCTTTCCATTGAACACACAAAAGTTCAAAGGAACTCTACATAATGTGTAATCAAGCTTATGCATCATCTTTTATGTTTGCCTTACATACATTTAGCAAACTAAACTTTCATCATTAGAACAAAATTTAATGATTTGTCATTTCATTTGCTTAGCCTAAATTAAGCTAATAAATCCCTATATTTGAATACAAAAAATCAAAGAGACTCCTTTTGATTTGTAGCCCAGAGCTACAAATTTTTTATCATTTCTATGAACTCCAAAAGTCCTAGAAAAATCCTCCAACTCTTAGCCTCAAAGCTACGAGTTTCATTCCTTTTTCCTTAGCTCCAAAGCTAAGGAGAACTCTTCAGCCTTAGCTCAAAAGCTATAGGTGATGTAGAACGTACATGCATGGATGAATTGCTTAAGGAATTTTGCATGCTTTATATTTAGAGAACAAAAGAATTATAACTTTATGGTGATTTTGAACGACAAAATAAAACCCAAAGAGCGGTAAAATAAGCTTAGGCATAAATCATATGCATAGGAGTTAAGACCGTAAAACAATCAATTAATCTAACATTGTATATATGAATGGTTTCAATAGATAAATCAAATGCTAACAATAAGATTAGTCACTAAGAGATATCCCTCACTCAACTCTCTAATAGTACTAAGTTTTAGCGGAAGAGCATTGACACTATTCTCATGAATCTACTAAGACCACAATTGAAAAGTAACTATAAAGATAAAAGGGTCGGAGGAAGAGTTTACCCAAAGAAATAAAAGATACGAAGCTTTGGTGGTTGTTTGGGGGCTTGAGATGAAGTAGACGGCAACCAAGACCCTTCTTGATGTTGTGGGTAGCAATCGAAAACTTTAGGACAGCACACGAAGATCTCCCGACTGGCTGGACAGCAGGAAGAGATGCAGAATTTCTCTGGACAGCAGCAGTTTGGTCTTGGACAGCAACCTTTCAGGTGCAAGAAGCTTTGTACTGCTCTTCTGGGCTGCTGGACACTTGGGACAGCAAAGTGTGGTCTTCCAGAGTGCTGGACAACAAGATATTCTTGCTGGAATAAGGGGACAGCAAGCAGACTTTCAGGACAACAACAGTTTTGACCTTGGACAGACTCTAGACAGCACTCCGTAAGGCTTAGAAATGTTTGGGCCTGCTCCTTGGGCTGTTGGAAGCTATGGACAGCAAATCGTGGCCTTTAGCAAGACACAATTGATGGATTCGGAGAGCAGCAAACAGGAATTTAGGGAATGATTTAATTGGGAGGGAGATTTGAAGTTGACATTCAAAAAAAAAATCCCAAATATGGTTAGTATGGGGGCAGCTACTAAGGGAATTAGTGGAGGAATTTAATTAGGAGTTAGTGACTAGATTGGAGAGAGAATAGGGAGAGGGAGGGCCGGCCATAAGGAAAGAAGGGGAAAGCGTCTAGGTTCGATGTATGTGGGCCCTTGGTTTTAATTATTGATTGAAATCAAATCTGAGATTTAATTTCAGATTTGATTAAATTAGGGAGGCTTCCTAATTGGGTTGTATCATTAGGGAAAGTATTTGAATTCAAATATTTAATTGAATTTAAGAAAGGAAATTTTTTTAATTGACATGAGTTATTTTAGGAAAGTAATCAAGGGAAATTTGAATTTTGAATTTCAAAATTCATGGTATAGAATTGATTTCAAATAAAGACACTTTCCAAATCGACATGAGTTATTTTAGGAAAGTAATCAAGAGAAATTTGAATTTTGAATTTCAAAAGTCATGGGGGATTTGGAGGGGCGGCCGGTGGCAAGGGGTGGCAGTGATGGGCTTTGTGAGGGCGGCCGACGGCTGGATGAGCCAAGGGAGGCCGGCGGCTATAAGGTGGGGACGGGGTTGGTTGGGGAAGAAGAGGAGGGGAAGATGGGGAAGAACAGGCCAACGGGTATTGGGAGATGGATAAGGTTGGCCGGCGGTGGAGGGAGGAGGGGAGGATGGTCGGATATAAAGGGAACGAAGAAAACGATAAACCGTGAGTCCCGGAATCCATCGGCGGCTGACGGGTGTTGCTTGGCCCTCTCTTAGGGTTTCTCCTCTTAAGAACTCACAAAGAGATCAATAACAAGAAAATTGAAAATTTTCATTATCCTTCATTAACCAAAATAGAAGAGAGCTAGCCTATAAATAGGCCTCATAAAAAGAAAGAAATGATGACTAAAATGCCCTTCGGGCTACAACACCACATGACTACCTCTAGGGGTAAAAAGGAAAAAACTACTACATAAAACACATCAAAAATAAACTACAGATCGTAGCCGTTGTCTTTATTTGAAATCAATTATATACCATGAATTTTGGAATTCAAAATTCAAATTTCCCTTGATTATTTTCCTAAAATAACTCGTGTCAATTAGGAAAGTTTTCTTTCTTAAATTCAATTAAATATTTGAATTTAAATACTTTTCCTAATGATACAACCCAATTAGGAAACCTGCCTAATTTAATCAAATCTGAAATTAAATCTCAGATTTGATTTCAATCAATAATTAAAACCAAGGGCCCACATACATCGAACCTTGACGCTTTCCCCTTCTTTCCCTATGGCCGGCCCTCCCTCTCCCTATTCTCTCTCCAATCTAGTCACTAACTCCTAAATTCCCCTACTAATTCCCTTAGCAGCTGCCCCCTCCCCCCCCCCCCCCTACTAGCCGTATTTGAGATTATTTTTTTTTTAACATCAACTTCAAAACTCCCTCCCAATCAAATCATTCCCTGAAATCCTGCTTGCTGCTCTCCGAATCCATCAATTGTGTCTTGATGTCCAGCGGCAAGGAAGGTCACGGTTTGCTGTCCATAGCTTCCAGCAGCCCAAGGAGCAGGCCCAGACGTTTCTAAGCCTTACAGAGTGTTGTCCAGGGTCTGTCCAAGGTAAAAATTGCTGCTGTCCTGAAGTTCTGCTTGCTGTATCCTTATTTTAGCAAGAATATCTTGCTGTCCAGCACTCTGGAAGACCACACTTTGCTGTCCCAAGTGTCCAGCAGCCCAGAAGAGCAGTCCAAAGCTTCTTGCACCTGAAAGGTTGCTGTCCAAGACCAAACTGCTGCTGTCCAGAGAAATTCTGCATCTCTTCCTGCTGTCCAGCCAGTTGGGAGATCTTCGTGTGCTGTCCTAAAGTTTCCGATTGCTGCCCACAACATCAAGAAGGGTCTTGGTTGCCGTCTACTTCATCTCAAGCCCGCAAACAGCCACCAAAGCTTCGTATCTTCTGTTTCTTTGGGTAAACTCTTCCTCCGACCCTTTTATCTTTGTAGTTACTTTTCAATTGTGGTCTTAGTAGATTCATGAGAATAGTGTCAATGCTCCTTCGCTAAAACTTAGTATTATTAGAGAGTTGAGTGAGGGATATCTCTTAGTAACTAATCTTATTGTTAGCATTGGGATTTATTTGTTGAAATTATTCATGTATGCAATGTTAGATTAATTGATTATTTTACAGTCTTAACTCCTATGCATGTGATTTAGCCTAAGCTTGTTTTACCGCTCTTTGGGTTTTTATTTCGTCGTTTAAAATCATCATAAAGATATAATTCTTTTGTTCTCTACATATAAAGCGTGCAAATTTCTTAAGCAATTCATCCATGTATGTACGTTCTACATCAATAGGTTTCCCCTCTTTCTCCTATAACTTCCAAAATTGTAGAAGATCTCTCTCTTTAGCTCCAAAAGCTAAGGAGAGCTCTCCAATATTTAGCCCAAAAACTTTGTGTTGGATATCTTCCCTTACTCTTCCTTAGCACCAAAGCTATATGTTTCATCTCATTTCCTTCAACCTCTAAGTTGTAGGAAATTCTCCTCTCTCTAGCTCCCAAAGCTAAGGAGAATTCTCCAACATCTTGCCCAAAAGCTCTATGTTGGATATTTTCCTCTTAAACCCAAACTCTAAGTGACATTTCATTCACCATGACACTTTTCATAGTATGACATGCTACACAAGCCTCACACATTTAAGTGCACAACCCCCTTAGGCATGTCAGGATTAGGATTTTTCTTTTTTGCTTATGTGTTTAATGTTGTGGTGTGATGAATATTGGATTGTCAGCATTGTGGGCACTTGCCCTTAAGTGATTAGTATAGATATATACATGCTTTTCTTGCACGTGGCTATGTCCAGGGGGCATGCAATAAATTATAAATAAAAATGCTTGCATGACATGTGCTGCTTAAACTCCCCAAGAGATGTGACCAATAAGATAGAAATAGGGGCTTGACACTATAAGTGCTAGGCAAATTCTGGGTGTTGTATTTTTACTATATAGATTGCTTTATAATCCTCTGTTTTACAGCTTTGAGTCTTTTCATTTTTCAAATGTATTTGATTAGACTTAGGTTATATTTGAACTTGTGCGGTTCAATTGGAAGAGAGGTGGACTAAGAGGATGTACCTGCTGAAGGTGAAGCCGAAGGTCTACCTGAAAGCTAAAATTTGAAGACTCCCACAAGTAGACCCTATAATAATTTAACTTGGTTGTATATTAGTAGGAAACTCAGCTGCCAAATTTAATTGTAATAACTGGGACATTATTTGCACTTTCGTTTTGGTTGATTTATATATGCAAGCATGTGTTGATTTGTTTACCTGGGTGCACAATAGAAAAGAATGTTTTTTCCTAGATTTCTTTTCTTGTTTTGCTTGGGGGTGGCCTGAACATGTTGGATACGGTAGGCTCTTAAGATAAAATTAAGTTTTGTACCTGTTAAAAATATAAACAATTTAAAATCAATCTTAGGCTCCATATTTTTTAAATAAAATGAAAAATTTGTATAGCTCCCTTCAAGGAACCAAGTTTTCTAAAATTTAAATTGATCATGCATAGCCTAGTGTGTCACATATAAAAAAGCCTCCACTTAAGGATTAGATAATAAAAAAAACTTGCATTTGTGGGTCAGTATTTTGCATACCCTTCATGTCAGGCATTTCAGCCTCAAAGCCAAGATATAAGCCCTATCCTCTAAATAAAATAGCCCACTATTCTTCATATGCATTGAGATTGGATATCATGATTATAAAAGCGACTAGGTGGGTTAGCTGGTAGCCTTTTCCAAGCAGGGCAATAAATTTAGAGGTCGAGCTGGTTATGCCTCATGTGAGGTGTAGTTTGTAAGTCCCTTGCACTCCAATAGACTTAGGTTCGAAGCATTAATCATTAGTAGTCCTCACCTTAGTTCTAGGGTTCGAGATAGATGTTGATTTCAATCACTTCATAAGCCCTCACTTTTCGGGCATTTCCTCCAACGCGTATTATTGGAATATAAGTCCCAACATTCTAAATTAAAATGATCAACTTTAACAAAAAATTGATTCTAAAATGTAAAGCCCAACTTAGGATAGTCCGAGCACCTCTGAGATATCACAGAATCAAGTGCTCGTACTTCAGTCCTTTTGCCCTCATTCTAAAATCTGATTTAAAGTATGGTCCCCTCCTTTGAAATTTCTAAAGACAAAATATTTAAACCAGAATTTCATGAATTTTAAAATGAAGACCTTTTGCCAATATTTTGATGATTTTCAAAAGAAAGAAAATTGCTAGTTTAATCAAAAGTTTTCTCAAGTGCCAAATGCTTGAGATGTAATTAATCATAGGGGCTTGCCCCTATGGGGCATCCGTACCCCAGAATATATTAAACCCTATTCAGCCAAATATTGAATAGGATAAAATTTGTGTAAAAAATTAAAATTGTAAATTTTGTTATTGAGTCCATAAGGAAATGGTATTCTTATCCTCCAGAGTAATATATCGTCTTTCTTATGTCGTGCTGGATCACAAAATATGCAATTCGTTGAGGATGATAAAATTTCCCCAACATCTAATACATCTACTTTCCTAATCGGGCCATCAGAAGGCCGCCGTTTTATGCGACCAAATCATCTAAGGCGACTCTCTCTAATCTTATCTACCACTGGAGCTACTCCAACATTTTCATGTATATGCCCATTTCGTATCCTTTCTCTAAGAGTAAACCCACTTATCCACCTGAGCATCCTCATCAATGCAATGCTTAACTTAATATTATGCTTCTCTTTTAATGGCCAACATTCTGCACCATAAAGCATTGCAAGTCTCACCACCATCTTATAGAATTCAGATCCAATCTTGTATACTAAATTTGTACGAAATCCTTTGCAAATCTGGGTGTAGCAAAATAATTAGCCTTTACAAAAGAACTAAGAGTTTATCAATTTGAAAATATGATGATTTTTTGACTTAACATGTCAAATGGATATCGATAGTCAAAATGTATCCGAATATCTTTAACTAAGAAGGCTCGACTAGTGAATCTGAATCAGTAAAGGCAAACTAATAAGGATGTTTTATATAGATAACCTTTAAAATATCATGTTTGTCAAAATATCTCCTATTGATAGTTGTGTTGGATGGTAGACATAGTCATCCAATAAGATATATGATCTATTTTTATGATGCCTTAAATACAAAGGGACTTTGCAACAAGGTAAGTTTTTGATATTTGTAAAGCTTTTGAGACATCAAATCATACCTTCAGGATGGTCGTATCACATAACATAGAAAGAAATATCTTGGCTGTGGGTTGCGTCAAGTATGTGAATGAAGGGGCATAAATTGACTTGCAGTTGATTTTGCTTTCGCTGACTCACCTACTTTGTCTTAAAAAATGTGGATGCCTACTTTCCTTTTTACTATGCTAGCTTGGATAGACTGGGTAGGAGTGTGCGCAATTGACTTACATAAATCCTCATAGTTCTTTGCATCAACATAAGATGAATAATTTCTTGCAAGGAACGCGTTATAATTTAATGATTCACCACATAAAAAAATTCTTTGCTTAATTTGAGAAAATGATAAACACTTATTCTTTACCCATTAACAAATGCTAGACTTCTTTGCTCATAAGCACTGTGTTGCAATTCTATCTCGAAATCCTAATATTCTCTCCCCCAAGGAACTAACTACATTTCCTCCCTAACTCTGGGATGGCTTCATGAGCACAATTTTATAGTGATATTGCATAGCCATCTATAGTATAGTGGATTGGACCATTTTTGTTTAGGTTAGTGGCCTCGCAGCACACCATATTGCTTTGTAGCCCTCATAGTTTTTCCTCCTATGTCGGACTATCCATGGGTATCCAAAAAATGCCTCATCATTTGCAAACAAGTCGAGCATCTTAGTGAAAAAAATTGTTATGTCGTGGAGCACACAATCTATAAAGAAATATAACTCAAACTTTCACACTTCATGCACTCTTGAAAGCTTTCTTTAGATCTTTTTTTTAAGTTCTTATTCCTATTAAGTATGTCTTGCGCAAAATACTACTTCTGCTCATCTTTCGGAATCCTCCTCCGATGAGAATTCTCCAATTTACTACCTAATGATAATGAAAATTCAACAATGTCAAATGAGCTGTTCTTCTCTCTAATGTTGAACACAATGGAACATTCTTTATTCTCATCAGCATCATCAACTACCCTCAATAACATTTGATGAATTAGGGTCCGAGGGAATTGCATTTCTGGAGTTTTAAAGAACTGACCAATGTGGGATCTCTTAGCATTGAGAATGTGGTTTATAGCCTCAACTTTTTAATTAGTTTATCCATCATACCCCTTGCTATATACGTGATCCATGTATTGTAATATATCTCCTATGATATTGTTAGAACAAACATTTAGATAAATCGCAAAATAACTAAAATTAGCAGAGCAAAACAAAACATGGCCGACACATGGTTAAACAATAATCGAACAATCTTTGAACCATAATTGAACCATCTTTGAACATGATTCAAAGTTGTTTCAATAATGGCTCGATCATGGTTCGAATATTGTTCAAATCATATTGAAGATTATTCGATTATGATACAATCGTCATTTAAAGATTTTTTGAATATGGTTTAATGATTGTTCGATTGTAGTTTGAAGGTTGTTCGATCATGATTCCCAAATTGTTTGATCATGGTTTAATCATGGTTCGAAGATGAATGTAATTTAAAGATTGTTCTAACAAGTTTGTATTATATAATCTAATGTTTTGTGGGTTTATGGTATCATCACTAACCTTTACTAACAATGAATTGAGAGATATGTCTCCATGAACTTTTGACGCAGCTTGAAAACACGCTCTGCAATCTATGAAAACAGAGAAGGTGCTGGGTAGAAGAAGGGTCAAGGAGGTCCTTTGATTAAAAGTTTTGTTTTTTTGCGAGGGTTTTGATTCCATTTACTAAAAACTGGGGTATTTTGGTTCAGAAAGTATATTTCGGGTATATTTTTCCAAGAAAATAAATAACAGTCATATCTTTCAATTTTTGCTATTATAGGGAATATAAAGTCATCTATATGGTGTTGGTCGAAGGACCCCTTAAGCTTGTGCCTTCTTTCCTGCAAGGCACTTGAGGGAGTATTACAAAAGGGGGCAACACCCCCCACCTCTTTTTATTTATTATTTTTATTATATGTAATATATATATATATATATATATATATATATATAATGATTTAATTTGTTTGATGTGGAAATTATGTGCATATGCATGTGAGCTCACTGCCAATTTTTCTCATTGTGCATGTCAAAATTTTGTCCTCTCGTGTGGCAACTGAATCAATGAGCAAGGGGGCCTTCTTGATCCATTTTAGTGTTTTGAACGTGTCAGGATATTCCTTTTGGCATAATAGGAGATGGATTTAGTGTTATTTTCATGTAAGCAAGACATTTCAAGTCAATCTCTTGTTAAATTATGTTCGTTTTCCACCATTATCATTGGATTTGACTGGGAAACTTGTGGATCAAATATGGATGTCAATATTTATAAAATTCTCAAAGTAGTATTTTTTTTCTTTCCTTAATATCATCAATTTTAACAAAGATCCAATTGTATTTATTTCTAAACGTCTAACTAGATCAAATTCTCTAGAGCTCTTATTTTTATACTTCTATACATATGTGCATCTCACTTTCTCCTTTTTTATAGCAAGCCTATTGTATAAATAATTAGTAGTTATGCTTTTTGCTTTGCCTCACTATTTTCTTAAAAATTATATTTTTTTGCATGATTATAATTCTTAGAACTCCTTTTTTTAGTAGCAAGCCTATTGTATAAATCATTAATAGTTATAATTTTATCTTTGCTCACTATGTTCTTAAAAAATTTATATTTTTTACCATCTTTATAATTCTTAGAGTATTCGACTTTTTCATCAGAATGCAAACAATTGCATACTCAAAATCATAGGCAGGCTACAAGAATGGTGTCAAATCAGTTTTGGATGACGTGGTTTTAATAGCTCTTCATTTGATATATTGATTATTTTGTTGTGTTGCTTGTTCCTTAGTAGTAAGTTGTGTTGCTTGTTTCTTAGAACCTTAGTATTTTCTGCTTTTTACCTCGCACAACTTAGAGAGATGCCAGACAATATACTGGCTTATGCACATAATTAGATATATGCATAGTCATGACTTTCTTGACAACTAATGATCCTTTCAACAGTTTGAAGTGAACTTCAAATGTATTTTGGAAAATTTTTCATATACTTTAACATTGATAAAGCATTATTACATGAAGCATGCGAAATTGTCTTGATCATATTTAACCTTAACCTTATAAATCACAGGTTTTCCTTCTCTTGGAGTACTCCTTCAGAAATTGGAAAATCCAGCATTGCGCGCTTGTTTAAAAGTGCCATCCAATGAGGTATTTAAGCATGTATAGCGTCTAATATACTCGCGTGATTCCTGTTTTTCTTGCTTATCATTAGACAAAATCAAATTCCTATGCAAAATTTTGATTCCTTCAATTATGCAACTATAACCTTTCAATGTTTGCTAGTTCTTGATGATGCTTTCTATTATAAATTATTTATTTCTGTGTTAATAATTTTCCTTCATAGAACTTTCAATAAATATAATGTGATCAGGATACAGATCTCTGTGTTAATAAATTTTGAATTCCATACATACACACACGAATATATATATATATATATATATATATATATATATATATATATATATATATATATATATTCACATTATAAAACAAATTGTATTCATAAAAAACATGAAAATCTTGATATTTTCATCAAGTATCCACAAGATGCTAAACTATACATATTTATAACTTACAAATGCATTATTATATAATCCACTTTGTAGCATTGATTTATAGATCATCAAAACGCTATGTGTCCAATGGACCATAATTATAACAAAAGTATCTAGAAGTAACATTTTACATTAACCACAATTACATGCATATACTTAACAAAAGTTGCTGTTTATTAATTGTACTTCCAACATGTTTGACTCGTCTACTCCATAGAAGGATTTCCAAAAGAACAATCATCAACTATCAACTAGTGGGAATGGGTTATATATATATCTTAATGGATATTTCACAATTTTAAATTACAGTAAACACAATAGAAGTAATTTGAATATGATTATTAATTTCAATAGGATAATGATGCAAAGATCTATATATAATTTTGGCATTTGGCATAACAATCAATATCATACACATAGACTATAGCGTAATTGTCTCTTAAAAATCTCTGGCTAGCTTTGGTATATTTGAGTGATTTTGAGTTGACTTCTCAAAAGGCAAGTTGGATATTAGATAAGATACTATACATATTTGGATATATATATTTCATTCAACTAAACAACAAAGTTTCAAAATCCCTTCATTCATTTTACTCTACACCCAAAATACTTTAATCCCAGTGACCCCTTAGTTTCAATCAAATTTCCTTATGAAGGCGTGTCCTTTTTACATTCATCCATACTTTATCCCTGAAATGTTTTTTGATATGACATGCACGCTTTTTGGAGTAATGCTCACTTTTTATATTGAAGTTCACGTTTACTTTTTGCTTGTTTGCCAGTTTGTTTTCTTACATGTGTTGGTAAGTGAAATTTTAATGATTGCTTAAAGTAGTATTGTCTTGCTTGTATTTTGCTTGCACTCATACATAAGGGGGTCCAGATGGAAATCAATCCGTGCCTATTAGTAGGGGTGTTTTAGCTGTCATTTTGTACAAGTTTCAGTTTGTTGCGTGCAAAAAAAAGGCAAGGAATTCATGTTTGCATCCATTCGCTGGTAACCAAATTTCGTGTAATCCAATATTCACCTTTTGCTTTTTTACTCGACTTTTTTGCGCAATTTTAAATGTTGTTTTAGTTCTTTTGCATTTTTTTTGTTCATTATTTTGATTTATTGTTCATTATTTTGATTTATTGTCACATTATTTTACATTATAGACTTGCTTTTATGCTAACAAATTTTAATTGAAATCTAGCAGTACTTCTAAGTTCCTTCTATGAGGGAGTGGTAAAGTATTCCATCTTGCCGCACCAATAAATGCAATTTAGGTACAGGTACCACAACCTAATCCCACCACAGCAATAACGGTGGTTTAGGGCCAAATGAGAGTGCATTTTTGTATAGGAGATTTGCAAAAATAGGTGTTTGAAGGATTAAAAATGCTTCTAAACTTTTTGCAAAAACTTGAAAGAGAGATCGAAAGGGATAAGGAGTAGACAGAACGTGAGGGGCTGAAGGAGAAGAGGAAGAGGGGAGGCTTGGGTTAGTTGTGGAGTAACTGGATGGATAAATCGAGAGAGGGAAAGGTGAGTGAGTTTTTATGGAAAAAAAATTCTTTTATTATAATTTTATTATTATTTTGGGAGGGTTGGTCAACGCCTTGTTATTACATTTAAAAAGTAAGCGGTGATAAGTGCCACGTTTATGTGATATATATGTATATAATTTTTTAATCTTATTTCTAAATATTATCGTTTATGTTATTCTTATTATTACCTATTAACTACTGCTATTATTATTATTATTATTATTATTTTGTTTTCTTTTATTGCTACTATTTTTATTGATTATACTATTTTATTATTTTTTATATTTTTACATGACGTTTGCGGGGTGGTATGTGTGCTTGCGTGCATGTTCACACATATATATGCATGTGCGCATGCATGTATATATATATGAATTTACTTTCTCCTTCCCCCTTATAGGTTTTGCTTCGTCTTGCTCTCGAGCTAGATGAAGGCTTCGATATAGGTCACGGCCCATTGGTTTGCAATGAAAAAGCTCTTTTCAAACAGTGGATAAAGTCGATCATACTGGATCAGGCTCATTCCAATACTGATCTTCCGGCACATGTATTTAGGTCAATAAATTCGTCTATCAAATATGATGCTTGTAAAGCAGACCATGTTTATAGTCCCTGTTAATTGTTTATATGAGTTAAGGTGTTTATCTTCATCTCATTTTCCTTTTTGCATGAATTATTCTACTGGAAGTGATCAACAGAATTGCTACAGGATGAGACCAATGGAGATACTATCTGAGCAATCATTGATAGATGTGATCTCATGTCTGTAGTCAGAATGGTTGACATCATCAACTGCCTATAGTGTAAAGAAATGATTAGAGGTCTGTGGGCTTCAAAAATTCCCTCCCCAGCCTCCCTGCCGCTGTTGCTTTCTGCTGTCGGGGGAGTTTTAATGAATTAAGTTCCGGGGTAAATTTTAGGAAAGCAGATTGGGATTGTTGATAAGACACTACCCAGAGATTTCGCCCTCATTTTGTGAGGACTTTATGACCTGAGTTCTGGTTTCCTATAGGCGCAAGTCCCTATAGTTAATTACCCCTCCCATTTACGAGAGAGAACTTTCAATTAAGGCTAGTCGTCAATGAATATATTGTATCCGTAGGTACATGATATCCGGCATATAATAGCAGCATGGGCTTTGGTTTAGATGTTTGGAAATTTGGGTTGAGATATTTGAGAAGTTTGATATTTAAAATTGAAAATTTCACCATCTGTACTTAAAGCGGATGGTGGGGGGAATGATGATGAGCTCGATCAAGATCCTATGGTTTCGTCGTCCCGGGCCATCGTGGTCCCTGGTCTACTTAGTCAGAGGAGGTAGTCGACCCAACCTAACAGAAGGATCCATGTCAGCAGTCATGGGTTGCGTCGTTCAAGGGTACCTTGTAGGCCTAGGGTGGATGTTTATTTAAGGGGACAAATTTGAATCCACCTTAGCTGACAGAGGGCTTTGTGTATTATCGATTATATCGTATTGATTCATTGCTCAATAATTTGACGCCATTTGGGAGCATACAGGCGCTGAACTTGACCGTAATATAATGGTGCCATTTGACGGCGAACCACCCGGTTCAGAGGGTCCCGATCATAACCATTTACCTGCGGTGCCATTTGACGGCGAAATCGTAGGTGTGGTACTTGACGTCGAAATCACCAGTTAGAGGACACATGCCACATCCTTATTGACAAAAGACAGATTGAGAATGGATCCTAGTGATATTCACGACTAGGCATTATCTCTTTGTGAGCTGAGATAAATTTCGGATTTGTCCACCTCGACAAACTTTTGCGGAGGATGGATGGGTGTTTGCTTTAAGTGTCAGATGATTTAATTTTAATTTTAAATATCTTTGATTTTGAGATTTTTTTTAGAGTTTTGAATTTTATGGGCGTTTGAGGGCACTTGGAAAGCATATAAAATATTTGAAAATAATCCCTCCGGTTGAGATCTACATTCAACACGGCCATCATCGGAGTGTTTAGGGCATTCCATTCATGGTTTAAACCTTGTCGACTCTGTCGAGTTGTCAACAGAGGATGGGATTTTGTAGGCTTTATGTCTTTGGTGATGAACCATTCATTTATTAGGCTTTGAAGGCCTAATATAAACTATAAAACAAATATTTCGATCATCACTGTGACTGAACATTTGTTCAATAGTTTGAGCCGTGTCGACTCCTATTTACTCGTATAAGAGGATCATGCTCGAACTCGGGTTTATTTGTTGAACTATGCAGCCTCCCTAGACGTCACGTGTGTACCCATAACACGCTCGCCGGGACCCATGCGGGTGTATTATATGTCCCCTTTTGTGTACCTATGTGCATACATATTACAATGCACGTGCAGGGGTATTTCAAGATATTTGCATGCGATGCGGAGGGGTGTCCGACTGCATAGGTGACTATTATTGTTGAATGTGCGGGGCTTTATTTCGGGCTTTGTTGACGCCTTTTGTCTGCGTTACAAATGTTACAGATCCGGTGGCGAAGCATCGTACTCCAATGGCCCGTGGTATTTCATTAATGATTCCTTGCTTTTGCTTATAGATGAATCGTAGCATTGTTACCTGATTATCACGAGATGCCTCTTTGTTCTAGTGTCGACTCCCTTTTCTCATTCAGCGGGAGACCATATTTATGGCTCGTATAGGAATCAATAAGCAGCTCTTCCATTACGCCATCATCATCATTTTTTTATTGTTGGCTTAAATAAAGAATCAATCATTTCGACCTTAGATGATTGCATTCTTACTGATGCCCTATACTTTGAAATCAGCGGCTGCTGCTTTAAAAATAATCTTTTTCAGGATCTATAATATTGTGGATCTCTACAAGATGTAGCCTCCACAGTTAAATAATTAGTCTCTAAGATAAGTTGAGGTATCTGTGTGCTCTTGTCGTTCCTTCTTCAATAAGAACAATAGTCTTATTGTTATGGAGGTATTGAGGGAATTTATATTTTCTTGAAGGCACTTTGGAACACCAGGAAATTTAGTTCGAATATGCTCAAACATCTCTTCTATTCTTACGTGAGGTGTCCTTCTCATGGGAGGATTCTGTCCAAGAAATCAGTAGGTACTTGTATTCCTTGGTTGAACAGCGTCGGCAGAGGCGGTACCATAGCACCATCAGTATGCATGGTACATTGTATTGCAATGCCAAAATTTAAAGATCATTTGTGCTTCCAAGGCCTATAGATGTCAGAGATGTTTTCTCTCAGACAAAAGGCAAAGAAGAAACTTTGGAACACCAGGAAGTTTAGTTCAAATTTTCTCAAACATCTGTTACACATTATTCGTCATCATCCGTAGATGGATTACTGTATGCAGCATATCTCCTAAGGTTGTTTATAGATTTTGTGTGTATGTGTCCACATGGTGTTCACTGTACTTATGATATACCCACTGTTGTTATCCACAAATATTATATCATTTATCACTGCTTGCAGGGAATGTTCATGTTCACTATAATCTCCTAAATGTACTTGAAGGAGAATCATTGTACTTGCATCATATCCACCTTTCACCAATCTCAGGTGATTTGATGTATTTGTTTGCAATGATGGGCCTTCTACTATCAATTGCCAGTGTCGCCTTTTTCAATTAACAGGCACTATCGCTTGTGTTGGGGATACGTGTAGGAGACACCCATGTATTTAGCATCTGACTGTTGTTATTTGCAAGTACGGTGCATTTGATCTCATAGGGACTATTGTAGGAGTCCACTAAATCTATTAATGTCATTTGTTGTGTATCGTGTATTCAAGTATTGATGATTGCTATTCATTTGTAATTGTTGTAAACTGATCATCATTCACTGTATGTACGCCTCAAGGTCTTGCTCGTCATGAGTCCCCTGCTTGTTTGCTTGTGTTCATTTGAATGAATTAAATTGTTATTTGACATTTGCATTTTGATCTTGATTGTGCATTTTAGGATGTAGAGTTCAATTTCTTGTTGTTCAGTTCAAGTCATGTTCCCTGTTGTTCGTACAAGTCCTCTGCACGTTTGGTTCAAGTTTTGTGCATTTCTGTTCAAGTATAGGTCCTCTGTATTGCTGCTCAAGTGAAGTCTTTTTGTTGTTCAAATTCTGTATATTTCAGTCTGAATTTTGTCAGCATCCCGTCATATCCCCCATTTGGGGGAAATGTAAGGAGTCTGGGCCTTCCGACCACGCTAAGAAAAAACGTGTATGGCAGGTGACCTTATACACCACAGCTGTAGTCTTCAATCCCACCACGCTAAGAAAAGCGTGTATGGGGCTCCAGAGGTACCTGCATAAAAGAAGCACAGTGGGTTCCCCGCAGGCACTGAGGTGCATATAGGTACTTAAAATTATCCCCGCCACGCTAAGAAAAGCATGTACACGGCCTACCTGCCTCGTCGCATATGTCGCACCGGATTCTCTTCTACCATGTTAAAAAAAGCGTGTATAGGTGGTTGACCGGCTCGTCGCAGGTGTCGCACCGGGTTTCCTCCTACCACGTTAAGAAAAGCATGTATAGATGGTAGACCGGTACGTCACGCGTGTCAAGGACATGCATGCTTAATTTATAGTTAATTATAAATTATCAATAATTAATTATGCTAATTATATAATTAATTATATTTAATTTATAACTAATTATAAATTAACTGGATTAATTTATATTTAATCATAAATTAATTATAATTAATTATATTAATGTATAATTAATTATGTTTAATTTATAATTAATTAAAAACTAATTATAATTAATTATAATTGGGCTTAATTTATAATTAATTAAAAATCAATTATAATTAATTATATTTATTTGAAATTAATTATAAATTAGATTAATTTAATTTATAATTAATTTTAAACTAATTATAATTAATCATATTTAATTTACAATTAATTATATTTAATTTAAAATTAATTATAATTAATTATACTTAATTAAAAGTTAATTATAAATAATTAAATTTAATTTATAATTAATTTAAAAAACTAAATATAATTAATTACATTTAATATATAATTAATTATATTTAACTTAAAAATTAATTATAAATCAATTTTGTTTAGTTATAGTTAATTATAAATTAAGCTATAATTAATTATATTTAACTAATTACATTTAATTTAACATTAATTATAAATCAATTTTGTTTAATTTATAATTAATTGTAAAATAAGCTGTAAATAATTATATTTAATTTAAAATTAATTAAAGTTAATTTATAATTAATTATAGGTTAACTTTAATTAATCATAATTTAAATAAAATTTGAGCAGGGTTTATGTTAAATATCACAGCTAGTTAAAGCCTTAGTTTCCCTTTTTTTGCCGCAAGGGTTTATGGGACTTGGCTGAAGGCGCATGCAGAAGGGAGAAAGTTACCTTCACATTGATCGAGCTCTTGTCGCTACTTCCAATTAAAGTGTCGTTGCTTCCGATTCAACAAGAGGGAATGTCGTCGGAGGTGGTGGAGACGCCGACTAGGAGATTGGGGCGTCGGCTAGGGCTTCGGGAGCGGCTAGGGATGAAGATGGAGTTCGGTTGGAGGTGGTGTATACTCGGTTGCCGATGGGATTTGATCGGAATTCGGAGCTTTCACGTGGGAGGAGGAGAAAGAGCGAGGAAGAGGCCGAATGGCCTTCATTTCTTCGGTATTTAACGATGAGCCAAGACATGCCTGAGGTAGCAAGATGACGTGCGAAGAGCTGCGGGATTGGTATCGACGTGCGTAGAACGTCCGGGTCGTGGGATCTCCGTGATTTGGAGATGGCTTCGACATGCCGCACGACGTGAGCGCTGCACAGGTATGAGGCTTTTTTTTGTTGCGTTGGCCGCTGGTATACGGGTCAACAAGGTCGTGACATTTATGACAATTTGTTCACATGATCATTTACTCTGCTCAAAAAGGACCTTGACCACTCCCTTATCAGGGCCATGAAATCTGGGTCAAGGTAACAAAGATGAGATGTGGTGAGTTTAATCCTTTGGAGAAAACAATTGATTAGAGCTATGGTGACTGAGGTCTTCCATCCTGCAGCAAGAACTATCAAAATTCAGTGGGAATCCAAACTATTTGCTTTTCGGCTATTACAAGTGCACCTAGGCTTGTTGAAGGCTATTTGGGTTTGTGGAGTGATATATGTTTCTTTTTTATTTGGAAAATTTGGTTTATCGGCTACTACAATTAAATGCAAAGATTGATTTGCTGAGATTTTAAAATTTTATTTTCTTTCTTTTAAAATTTTTTCATGCTTTGTTTTTGAATATATAACTCCAATATTATGAGCATTCCTCAACCTCTCTTTTCACTCAAGCGCTTGTTCATGTGATATGATGGGCTCATGCGCTTTTTAAAGTGACTTGCAAACTTTCCGAAATGATGTAAATTGAGATAAACTTTACTTTGAGAGCGTGCATAACACTTGGGAATTTTTCATATTTCTTTTTTTTTTTTTTGGTTCTTCACTGGCAAAGGCAATTTCTTTGAAACACCAGCAAGGTTTTACATTTCGCACCTTAGCATGTTTTTGATGCTGCATTTTGTATGTTTTCCATTGCACTTCTTTGTGCCCTTCTCACTGTAGCATGCACGTCTTTATATGCACCATTCATTCATTTTTAGTGCATTGATATTGGTGGTGAGTTCATTGAAATGTTTGTAAGATTATTTTTTAACATATTTTGTTCATATCAACATGCATTTCAATTTAATTTGATTTTAGTCGAATTTATGTTTCAGAGTGCAGTCGTTATTACATTTTTCACATTTTCACCACTGCACAATTTCCAGTGTGATACATGGCTTTCAAAGTGATATGAGCACCCTTCATAGAGATGTGCGTGCCTTTCAGGGTGATGTGCACATTTACTTTTCCCCATGATATATAGCCTATTGTGTATTTTTTGCTGATGTAGGAATAGTATGTAACCATATATTGAACTTTTGAAACTAGCCAATAGCCAAATGTGAAGCTTGATAGGAAATACTTGAGTTCGCAAGCAACCCTAACAATAATTGGTCCAAAACAGTGAGAAAACACCACAAAATCTGAGAAAATCTATCTAGAAATGATAGCTTGCGATCGTGAAAATAAAGCAAAGAAAAACTCAAATCAAGATACAATCGATCCTTAATTCGAGAGGAGGATCGTCTCTCCCAAATCTCTAGACAAGAGAGTCTAGAGGCCAAGTCACCAAGAAACCCTAATTGAGAACAAATCAAAACATAATCCTTCCCTAAATATCTCATGCTCTTTAATACCAAAACTTTCCTAATCTAATTTCCCTCCTAAGCTCAAATCGCCCCCTCCTTTTCAATTTCAAAACCATTGGCATAGTGGGGCCCATCATGTGGGCGGGCAAGAGCAAGGGAGGCAGATGGTTTCCACCTCCTGTAAACTTGAACCGGCCCTTGGGCCTGCTGGGCCGGTTCAAGATGAACCGGCCTATCAATACCGCCCTCCCAAAGAATCACCTTGTCCTCAAGGTGAAAACAAGGAAACTGATGTTTTGCTCTCTCATATGGCTCCCACGTGGCCTCGTAATCAGGAAGGTTCTTCCACTTGATCAACACTTCCTTAGTCACATCTTCTTTCTGGCGAACCCCCATCAGCTCTAAGGGTTCCAGAATCACTTCTAAATCCTCAGTAAGTGTCGCCGATAACTCAAGGCTGGTTGTATAGTCACCAATGGCCCTTCTCAGCTGAGATACATGAAAAACCGGATGTATAGTTGCCGTTGGTGGTAGTTTCAGGCGATATGCTACCGCTCCGATCTTCTCCAGCACTTCATAAGGTCCAAAGTACCTTGAAGCAAGCTTCTCATTCCTCCTGTTGGCGACTGTCTTCTGTCTGTATGGTCGGAGCTTCAAGAACACCCTCTCCCCCACTTCTAACTGGATGTCCTTCCTATGCCCATTAGCTTGTTTCTTCATAATCTGTTGAGCTTTCAGTAGATTTCTCTTCAACTCCTCTAGCATTCTATCCATCTTCTCCAAGTACTCATCTACTGAAAAAACTGGAGTTGTTGCTCCCGCTCCCAAAGTGCACCAAGTGGGGAGGATCCCGCCCGTACATCATCTTGAATGGGATCGTCTGAGAAGTAGAATGAAAAGATGTGTTGTACCAGTACTCCGCCCATGATAGCCATTTGGCCCATAGCTTGGGTGTCTCCGACACAAAGCATCTCAGGTAAGTCTCCAAGATCCTGTTGACTACTTCCGTTTGGTCATCCGTCTGTGGGTGGTAAGATGTGCTCCTCTTCAGAGCTGTCCCCTGTAATCTGAACAACTCCCTCCAAAAGTGGCTAAGGAACACCTTATCCCTGTCTGATACTATCGCCTCGGGTATTCCATGCAATCTGACCACCTCTTTGATAAAAGCTGATGCCACTGTCACTGCGGTGTAAGGGTGTCGGAGGGGAATGAAATGAGCATACTTGCTCAATCTATCCACTACCATTAAAATCACCGTGAAACCTTCTGAACGGGGCAGCCCATCTATGAAGTCCATGGATATCTCTTCCCATACTCGTCCCGGTAGAGCCAACGGCTATAGTAGTCCTCCTGGTGACATAGCCAGGTATTTGTTCCTTTGACAGATCTCACATATGGCCACCATCTCCTCTACATCTTTATGCATCCCCTTCTAATATAGCTCTGAAGCTAGCTTTCGATATGTCTCCTGCACGCCTGAATGACCCCCAACTATGCTCCCATGAAACTCCTGGAGTATATTTGGGATGTGGATCGAGGTCTGGGGCATCACGAACCTCCCTTGATATAGCAGTATGTCCCCCTCCACTGAGTACCCCTCGTGGCTACCCTCTTCCTTCAGCAAATCTGACCTGATCTTCCCCAAACCTTCATCTTTAGCACTTTCTGCCCTGATGGCCTCCCAGTCAAGCATCAAAGGAACATATAGTGCTACTGTCTACAGCTCCCCCATACATCTAGACAAGGCATCTTCTGCCTTGTTCTCCACCCCTAGCCTATACTGAATCTCAAAATCGTACCCTAGTAACTTGGATAGCCACCTTTGATGCTCCTCTGTCACCATCCGTTGTTCTAGCAGGTACTTCAAGCTCCTCTGATCTGTCCTGACAATGAAATTCCTCCCAAGTTGGTAGGGTCGCCACTTTTGAATGGCCAAAATGATAGCCATTAATTCTCTCTCATAGACAGACTTCAGTTTGGCTCTAGGCAATGGGCCTACGACTCTGCATCAACAGTGCACTCTGCGAGTATCCGGACGCATCTGTCTCCACAATGAAGGTCTGAGTGAAATCTGGCAAAGTTAGGACCGATACCGTAGTCATCGCCTTTTTCAGGCTCTCAAATGCTGATGTGGCCACCTCGCCCCATAGGAAACCGTCCTTCTTCAACTGCTCAGTGAGTGGCCATGCTATGGTGCTGTACCCATTGTTTAAAATTGTGCAATATGAGGCTCGCCTTGAGGCCTGCCTCAGCGCAATTCCAATAAAAAACGCCTCAAGGCTTACGCCTCAAGCTTTTTTTATGAGGCTTACACCTCATCTTGGAAGATGCCCGCCTTGAGTTGCGTCTCGCCTCGCTGGCATGAGGCGTACGCCTCACTCTATTTATATATTTTTTTATTTAAAACTTACCTAAATCCTATAGAAAAGCCCCTAAAAAAATCATGCCTTCTTGCACCCCTAAGCCACAACAACTTCCTCTCAATTGCCTCGACCTGTAGCCCACCGCCTTGACTGTAGCCACCACCGTCGTAGCCGCCACAGGGGATTATTAGAAAGCCGCACGTTATCACCATTTCCTCTTAAAATTTTGGAGTATTATCTTTATGTTGATGACAAACATTTATAAAAGATAAAGATGACTGAAATAAATGAAGAAGCAGATTGAGAGGTATTGGGCCCTATAGAATGAGGTAGGAAAGAGACCAATTTGTTATGACAGAGACTCAAATAAAAATCACCTTAGTAATGATAGTACAGATGATTTCTGAGTTGTTGCCAATTATTTCAACTTTCTTTAGGAATTAAAGGTAGATGAGTAGGCAACTGAGAAAGAAAAAAAATTAGAGTTGAACTTAATGTTATATGATACTTTTATGCAATTCATATATTTTATGTTGTTTTGTTCCTGTAATATTTGGATTTCAATTCTATTTCACATAATTTATCATTTGACACTTTACATCTTATACAAATATTTATTTCATATGTATGTAAATTTGTTACTTCATAGTTCAATAAAAAGTTAATATGTCATCTTTTAACATATTATTTTGATATTATATAAAAAGTTATTTTTAACTTTTATTTTGACTTGACGCAAATTTTAGATTTTGAGGCTTACGCCTCGCCTCACGAACGAAAAACGCCTCAATACCCAATTGCGCAATTTTAAACCTTGGATGTACCCCTTTACAAACCTTCTGTAGTAATCTGTCAGCCCTAAAAATCCCCTCAGCTCCTTCAGATTTTTTTGCACTGGCCTCTTTAGTATTGCTTCAATTTTGGATTGATCTGCCACCACCCCTTCTTTCGATACAACATGGCCTAAGTACTCTACACTGACTTGTGGGAAACAATATTTCTTCAAGTTGGCCCTCAACTGATGCTCTTGCAGCACCTTTAACACCCTTTTCAAATGCTCACAGTGCTCCTCCTCTGTCTTGCTGTAGACCAGGATGTCATCAAAGAATATCAATACAAATCGTCTGAGATAAGGTTTGAAGACCTTATTCATACGTGTCTGGAAAGTAGTGGGAGCATTGGTGAGGCCAAAAGGAATCACCAGGAACTCATAGTGTCCCTCATGAGTTCTAAAGACCGTCTTAGGTACATCCTCCTTCATCCGGATATGATGGTAACCTGATTTCAGGTCTATCTTGCTGAAGATCACTATTCCACTCAATTCATCTAACAGCTCGTCAATGACTGGTATGGGAAACTTGTCAGGTACAGTTTCTTTGTTGAGGGCTCTGTAGTCCATACAAAATCGCCAGCTGCCATCCTTCTTCTTCACCAATAGAACTGGATTAGAGAAGGGACTGATGCTGGGCCTGGTGATTTCTGCCTCCAGCATCTCTCTAATCAACCTTTCGATTTCATCTTTTTGGAACTGGGGATAACGATAGGGCCGTACACTAATGGGTGACACTCCCTCCCTCAACACAATGGCGTGCTCCTGCTCCCTCTGTGGTGGCAATCCCTGAGGCGGTTGAAATACCTCTTGGAACTGCTGAATCAACGGCTGTACAGAGAGGGGTATGTCCCCTCCCTCTTCCAATCTAGCTCCCTCCAAACTGTGCAGCTCCACCAAGTATCCTCCACCTGCCAACTGTTTATCCCTCACCATAGTTTTAAGAGAAACTATGGATTTGGATAGTCCCACATCTCCTTTAATCACCACCTTCCTTTCATCTACCATCAACTCCATCGTGAGTGCTCTCCAATTCACCTTGGTGTCTCCCAAAGTTTGCAGACATTTCATCCCTAGGATGACATCTAAACTTTCAAGCTCCAGTGGAAGAAAATCTTCCTTCACCTGAATCCCCTGGATAGTTAGTAGCTCTCCTCTGCAAATCCCCTAGCCCTTCTCCACCTTCCCCATACCCATCATCACCCTGTAGTAACCCGTATCCACCAATCTCATTCCAATCTAGTCGACGATCTAAGTGGAGATGAAATTGTGGGTAGCCCCACTATCAATCAACACCACTACCTCTTTGTCCTCGATCTCTCCCTTCACCTTCATGGTATGATTCATCATGAATCCTACCACTGAGTTCAGGGATACCTTGGCCAGATCCAAGTGCAGCTTCTCCTCCATCTCCTCCTCACCTCCCTCCTCAGTTTCCTCGTCATCACAGACAGTGAGAACCTGAAGAGTTCGGTCCTTGCATCGATGCCTTGGCGTATACTTTTCATTGCACTTGAAGCACAACCCCTTAGCCCTCTTCTCCTGCATCTCCTTCTCTGTCAGCCGCTTGAAATTTTCCCCACTCCCTCCTCCTACTGTCTTCTCCTTAGTGGCCTCTCGACTACCTCCTGTTGCAGGACCTTTAGGTGCTAGATGGGTGGTCGTCATCCTGTAAGTACCCCTTGTGCTGTTTCTCCTGGCTCCTCTCTTCAAATTTATCTGATTTTCAACCAGTTTGGCTAACTTCATGGCCTCCCCCAAGTCACGGGGCATCAGAACCTTTACTGCTGCTCGGATCTCTGCCTTCAACCCCTTCATAAAATTTCCCTCCAATACCGTATCTGATAGTCGTTCCACCCTGCTAGCTAGATGCTCAAATCGCTCCCGGTAGTCTGCTACTGATCCCTTCTGTGTCAGAGCAAAGAACTGCTCATAGAAATCTCCTCCCCGGTCGGTTTGAAAACGTTCTATTATGCAGTCCTTGAATTCCCTCCAGTCCCTGATTGGCCTCCTCTGGTCTCTCCACTGATACCAAGACAGAGCTTTTCCTTCCAAGCACAAGCCTACTGCTGTCAGCTTCTTCTCCTCTATCAGCCCATTGACGGCGAAGTATTGCTCCACCTTATAAATCCACCCATACGCATCTTCTCCTTCAAATATGGGCATCTTCAACTTCCTCACCTTCTGGTCGCCACCATTCCCCCTTATTCTTCCATAGTATCCCCTCTCCCAAGTGCTAGGCCCTCCCCACGTCTCCCGATCTTCCCTTGCCCTGCCATAACCCAAACTCCCTTCCAAATCCCCCTTCTTTCTTCAAAATTAGCACCTTGACGACCATAGTATCCCTCCTGGCGTTCCCCATATCCACCTCCTCTTTCTTCCCTCTGGACAGGCTCCAGATGGGGTCTTCTTCTTTCTCCTTCCATGATTTTCTCCGCATCGTCCTCCCTACTAATCTCAGAATTCGTGTTCTTCCCTTCCACCCCTTTTGCCACGGAAGCCGCCGTCTAGTTTTGAATTTCCAACATTTTCTTCATCATATCCCGGAGATCGGCTACTTGTCCTTCCATGGAGGAAATCCTTTCCTCCACCGTTGTCTTGATCTTATTCATCTCCCCTTCAAGCCTTTCTTCCAAAACATCCACCTTCTTGGCTGCCATCACAATCCGGAGTTTGTAGATTCAAAAAGATCTGAATTTGGGACTCAAAAAACAACAACTTCTTGCTCTTCCGGGCCAACAACTGTTGCAGGAATTTGCAGAAAACAGCCCTCCACCGGTCCCAAGACGTGCTCTGATACCAATTTGATAGGAAATACTTGAGTTCGCAAGTAATCCAAGAGGAAATACTTGAGTTCGCAAGCAACCCTAACAATAATTGGTCCAAAACAGCGAGAAAACACCACAAAATCTGAGAAAATCTAACTAGAAATGATAGATTGCAATCGTGGAAATAAAGAAAAGCAAAACTCAAAGCAAGATACAATCGATCCTCAATTCGAGAGGAGGATCGTCTCTCCCAAATCTCTAGACAAGAAAGTCTAGAGCCAAAGTCACCAAGAAACCCTAATTGAGAACAAATCAAAACATAATCCTTCCCTAAACATCTCATGCTCTTTAATACCATAACTTTCCTAATCTAATTTCTCTCCAAAGCTCAAACCGCCCTCTCCTTTTCAATTTCAAAACCATTGGCATAGTGAGTCCCATCATGTGGCGGGCAAGAGCAAGGGAGACGGTGGTTTCCGCCTCCTGTAAACCTGAACCGGCCCTTGGGCCGGCTAGGCCGGTTCAGGGTGAACCGGCCTATCAAAGCTCAGATAGTTTGCTGAAAAGAACTTGAAGCCTGAGATGTGTTCCATATTCCCGATTAGACTTCAACACTATGCATTTAAGCAAAGTGTGTGTCGCCAATTTATTGTGCTAGCATGGCTTGTCTCTGAATGCTTACTGTTCCTTTGCTTGAAAATATACTTGTTTCGATTAATGATTTTGCAATGTTTCCTGTTGGAAAAATTCGGACTTGCGGCAATACATATATATGCTTAAGCTTCTTTGAACTTTGAATTACTCAAATGTGCAGTGGAATTTTTTAATCATGTGGTTTCTAACAATTGTTTTTGTTTTAGCTGTAATAAGATCTATTATTTCTGACTTATTTGACCTTTTTTGTAAAATATACTTATAGTTTGTCGTTCAAACAATGTCACTAGAAAGAACAGTGGATGTGGTTATATCATAGTTTTACTATGCTAGGTTTATATTTGATTAAACTTCTTTTTTTTCGCCCTAAGTGAATTATGCAGCCCCTGATAAAACCAATTTGAAACGTCTTTCCTTCTCTACATTTTTTCATTCACTTAAGCATCTATGGCCTAATTCAGAGCTCTCATTTTCTTCGTGCTTCTATTGTCAAGGGTGTTATGGTTCGTAGAGTTGAACCCACCTCACCAGCGCATGGTGTTCTAAAAGAGGTATTCTCAATAAAGTCACACATAAACTGGTCTTTAATTTTCTTGTCATTTTTTTTTACTTTGTTTCTTCTTTTTCATTTTTTATGTATATTTAAATGAAACAACAAAATCGTTTACGTTTTCATGGTAACTTAATGATTTCAACCTGGTCGTCTGTCTTTTGGTTATTATGCAAATCATTTCAGTATCAAGTGTTCTTTCTACTGCAGGTCAAATGTAGAAAACCCAAAAAAAACTGGCAAATGAGTCTAATTAGTAATGATGTATATGCATGGCATGAATTTGAATCAAATTAAGTACCTGATTTTTCTCTGATGAGATCTACAAATTCCAATGGCGCCAAGGTTTTCCTTTTGTTTGGGCAAATGGCACTTTTCTTTTACTAGGGTGAGATCACAAAATTCTGTTTAAAACAAAAACCAAATGAAATAATTAAAAAAGGGTTCTGTTCATTTTAGTTTGATTTATTTTCAGGGTCGGCTTGTAGTATGTTTGGCTTTGGTTGGATTTTGGGAACTAAATTAAACGAATCATTTTGAATAAAATATACACTATGTATATTTAGTCATCTGATATAAAAAGGGAAATATGACATTATATGGATCATAATAGCCGTAATTAAGAAAGATGCCCACTATTTGTTTTCTTGTGGAAACATATTTGAAAATTTTGTTTTTGACTAAAATACTCCTCTTTTGACCTCAAACTAACAATACTAGTTCAAATAATATTTAGAACTTGTTTGAATAGCTTTCAAACAAGGCATGAATATAGTTCAAATTGGGTTCAAATAGGGTTGATGTATCAGAGTGCAATTAAAACATCTACAACACAACAAATTATAACGTAGATACAATATATTGTAATACAATCGTAATAACACAATATAGTATAATCCAATAATTATACTACAATAGAGTGCAATCCAAGAGCTACAACATAACATAAAGCAATCAAATAATCATAACACAACAAAGTGTAATCCAAGTGCTATAACAAATCAATCAAATAATAAATATTTGTAACTGAGATAAATAATCTACATTGTATTAGTCAGAGAATTGATGAATAGAAACCAAATGTTTATATAATAATTCAATCTTTTTTGAATGAATCTATGGATCAATTTTGTTGTGAAATAAATCTACACATTGATCCCTACAGAATTGTACACGATCATGTGCAAGTCTCATAAGATTTTTCTTTGAAGTTGGACATATGATGTGTTGTGTCACATATGCTTCATAGTTTACGTTGCAAAAGAGACAAAACACTTATCAAACTATGTGTGTAAGTAATACTTTAATTACTTAAAGTTTTGTTTAATTTGGAATGTCTTATCTTACAGTAGACCTGGGAATCTCATCTGTGCTAGCCCTCCACTTCTAACAAGCTTTAGAGGAGATATTTTCCTTTATGTTATCAAATAACTCTGGCATCTCAAGCAATCTAGGGAAGCACTTGCAAAATAAATTTATTGTTTCTTGCAAGGTTTGCACTAGAGTGCAAGAGGGATCACATTAATACAACGTCGTGATTTACGTAGGTAGTGGGATCTTATATGTATTGCATTTTACATTATTCTAATTAATTGAAAAATATATGAGCTATGCATCATCTAAGAATTTAAAGAATTTTTCCTCCTATACATCAGGGTTTCCTTCCCCTTTTCCTTGTTGTATGTAGAGATCATTGCTCTATAAAATTAATCAAATAATTCATCCAATATGATAATGATAGATTCAAAGGTCTATAAAGAATCTATATGTTGTTAAAAAATAAAATAAAATTAAAATGAGTATATTTTGCATTCAATAAAATAACAGATTTTTAATCTTACAACCTTGCCTTGTGGGGGTATTCAATTGTTGAAACAACATTGCACTTCCACTATCCACTCCTATCTTCATATCCTTAACTATCAACTAGTCCTGAAATCAAGACTTGAAGTAAGACAAATTGCTCCTCACAATCAAGCTGAGGGGATCAATGCCGCTTGAATTGATGGACTTGTGCCTCTTTTCTGAATCCAGTCAAATATTTCTTTTTATTTTTCCCCATTGTTCTATAATAAGTAACTTTGCCTAACTATTATGCATAATAACAGGAGATAGGCTATCATATCCTGCCTTTTTTTATCTCTTTTCATGTACATCAATAGCATGGGAGTAGTCTACATACCCTATCTTCTTCATCTCTTTCTCTACTTTTTGCTCCATCTCGTAGTAAATTGTAAAACGCTCTATATCTGTATCAATCAGGGCATTATATCTATTTTCGGGTATTTATCTCATAGTTTTTCCTCCTCGTTTCTTGGCGCTCTGTCACGGTGCTTATTGTAGTGCCCTAGTTGTTGTAGTGTCATGTGGTCTTCACATACTCATCTTTAGTCTCTTGTGGTGCTTGATGCACTCTCACACAATACAACACGCAATCTCGTGTTTCTTTAGCTCCTACGAGTTCTTGCGCGTTGCTTTGGCTATGTGCAATGCTCGTGTTTGCTAGCTCCGTCTCCATTTCATGTTACTCTAGGGCTCCATCTTATGTTCATTTGTTGTAGGCTAGAGTTCTCTTACCCTTCTCGTGCAATGTAGTTTGGTACTAGTTGCATGAGGCATTGGTGTCACATTCACTTTTAGTTGATATGGCATATAGGTTGGTACTTATCGTGCCATCATCTTTAGTTTTCTTGTCGAGGGTGGATTTTGTTGACCTGTAACTGTAATCTACACTCCTAATCGGCTAGCTTCTAACTACCGCACTCACACGATCCCACGACCTCCCTTCAACCGCCTCTCACGACACAAAACAGAAACTCTCGCCCTTTTGCGTTCTCACACACACAAGGAATCAAGTTTGGAACTCACCTCTCAGTCTCGGGATCATCTCCTCAGCCGCAACTGAAGCCGACCTTCTCTTCCATTTTCGGCCGCACCTCCTGCTCCCGACCCTATCCTGCATCTTGTTCTTCACTGTCGACCACCTCCTCACTGGTCGAATCCACACCGACAGCCTCCATCGCCTCCAACAATTGAATCTAGCGTGTCCTAGTCGTTGCCAACCAAAGACTCGCTTAAAAATATTTGAGTGGTTGAGCAATCATATTAAATGACTCGGGCTAAACTATATGATTCAATCTGTCATTACTAATACACACGAAGTAGGAAATTACATAATACATGATATTCAAACTTAAATAAAATTTTTTGGAGGCGGTGACTACTGTAGTTATACCTTTGGTATGTGATTAAATACACCTCTTTCATGTGGCACATTATTATCCAAATTTATTTCCATTCATATAAAAAAATTGAATTGACAATAATCAACAACATACTGGGGCATTGATGGTACGAACACAGACTTTTGTCATTTTAAAGGATTATCAGCTAGCACTCGTTGATGTTAACAGACTGATGGAACTTAATCCAGCATTAGATGTGTATCAAAACCTATAAGCACGACTAAGAATACAATTTTATGTAGCTCCAATACCTGAATCTGAGGATAAATCAATATATTATGATGAAGATGAAAATGTTAAATCAAATACTTTATATAAAGTAAATAAAAGAATGAGGCTCCATATATCTCTAATTGTTAAGGCTAAGAGATCTTGAGATTCCAACTCATTCAAATCCACAAGGATACGAAGCAATTTGTAAACCTAAAAGACATCTTGGTTTAGATTACTCAAGATGAGATGATGTAGAAGGTGATTCAAGTAAAGAGGAATAAGATGAAACAGGAGAGTAACAGTTTCAATATAAATTCTGTATTAGAACTGTTGATGTACATCTTGTAAAGTGAATGGTTGAATCAAGAGTGGATAGATCAGATTTCACATAAATTTCCTAACTAAATTTCCTGCAATAGGTGTTTAGTATTTTACAGAGTTCAATTTCATGGTGCGGTAATAGTTATGTTGTTCGCATGTAGATATTATGAACCCAATCAATCACTGTATAAAAAGATTGTTTGTTAAAGAACATAACACCACCGGATCTGCAACACTCATATTAGCAGACAGAAGGAGTCTACAAGTTCCCAAATAAAGCATTGCGCATATTCAAATGATATTCTCCTGCATGTGCTCAGACAAACATATAAAGTAGCAAACACAAAGTCTAAGAACGCATGGTCAAATGCTCATTCTATTTTCAAATTAAACATATCCTGCATGTGCTCCGATCGTTACATCTAAGTCCCAAAACTAACGATCCGAGAATGCTGCCCAGGTTAAATATTCAAGTTTCATCCTCCTCCTTGAAAGGACTGGAGTTGACCTGACTTGAATCACAAAAAATGCCTCCCAATTTTCTACAAAAATATAAGTGACTTTAACGTTACCTCGATGATGGTCGTATTGATAGAAAATCTCAATCGGAGGGGTCAAATCTCAAATCCAACAAAAGCCCAAATTCCTAAAATAAAATCTATCATTTTAAAAACTTAAAATTAAAACTCATCCACCTCCCGCAACTGTTTGTCGGGGGTGATAAAGTTGAAATTAACCTCAGCTCACAAAGAGCAAATGTCATGTTGGGTGTATCACTAAGGTTCATCCTCAAATAGTCTCTTGCCAGCAGGGACGTGGCACGTGCCCTCTGATCGGGTGGTTCGCCGCAAAATGACACCATTATATTACGGCTATGACCAAAGCCCATATGTTCCCTAATGGCTTCAAACCCTTGAGCAATGAATCATAGGGTATATTCGATAGGCATAAAGCCCTCTGTCAGCTAAGGTGGATTCAGATCTATCCCCTTAGACAAATACCAACCCATGTTTACAAGGTATTCTTGGACGAAGCAACTCATGCCTGCCGATAAGGTACCTTCTGTCAGGTTGGTCGACTACCTCCTCTGACTAAGGAGACCAGGGATTATAACAGCCCGGGATGACGGAACCATGGGATCTTGATTGGGCTCGTCTTCATTCCCCCCACCACTAGTTTTAAGTTCATGGTGATAAATTCCAAATCATAAAATCAAATCCAAATTCTAAAACTGTTGCTATTATACGCTGGATTTACAACCTAAGCAACCTCTTTAATAACTAGTTTTAATCGAAAGGTCTTTCTTGTTATCAGGAGGGGTAATTAACTATAGGGGCTTGCGCCTATAGGAAACCAGAACTCAGATCATAAAGCCCTCACAAAATGAGGGCGAAATCTCTGGGTAGTGTCTTATCTAAAACTCAATCTGCCTTCTGAAAATTCACCCGGAACCTAAACTTGTTAAAACTCTCTGCTGTCATCAAACAAGAAAAGAGACAGATGGTGCGGAACGGCCGGGAGCGTATCAATTGAATTTTCGGAGCCCATAGTTTTTTTCTCCATTTGCTTTATTGGCATGTTCATTCTATTTCTATGGTCATTGATGGAGGTCCAAATAATATTGATTTCTTTGGATTCACCAGCATTTCATTGTATCCTACCTCTATCTTCATTTGCATTGATTGCTCCTAGGGTTTTTGTTGACCCCCAATGACGTTGTTACCTTCTCAAGTGGTCCCTTGCTTTTCTGAGGGTCCTCTTGTATCATCTCTCGTGTTTTTACACCACCTACTATACAGCATCTATGCTTATTTGTTAATGTTGTTCATGGTTCGAATGTTGTGGGCTTTTACCCCTTTCCATCCAACAACATTCCAATTTTTTTTTTCACTATGATTCAACAACAATTCAATGAAAAAAACAACCTTCATCTTATCAAGGCAAGCATGCTTTCCTCTTTACCGATAAGGAGATATCTGTGCTTGCTAGGTCACTTGCTTGTCAATTATTGGTTAATTTTTTATGGGTAACCTCAACTTGGAGGTAATTCACAAATCATGTTTAATTTGTAACTGATGGGTGACTTCATCGTTGGACTCATTGACACTTGGCATATCGTTATAAGGATTTCATTGGAAGTAGATTACACTAACTATTCTCTTGGTACTCATATTATATCAGTGACTTCCAGCTGCACATGCTGAAAGCCAGCCTTTACAGATAGCCTATCTTGCTAGGGCTTCTGTGCCCAGAATTTTCGTGGAATTGTGCGTTGCATCCTTTTTTGATAAGATGTGGATTATATCCCCGTCATCTGGATATTTGAAGGTGGAATTTGAAAGTGTTTCAAGGCTCATCCTGAGTTTAGGAATTATAAATATAAGGCGCATGACCTTCCACCAAAAGCTCATATTCAACCTCCTGTTGGCTAATGTTCCTATCTTTACTAGTCTCCTGGTGTTGATCTCTTCATCGGCTACTGAAAATCGGACTTGACATATAACTAGGAGTGGTTCAACATTCAATGGTTCGACCGGGGCCTAGCCGGTGTTAAACCGGATGATATAATAAATATGAAAATTATTTAAATAAAATTTAAATGACACAATAATCATGTAATAATATAAATTTTTGGTTAAACAATAAATTGAATTCACACATTAATAATATCTTATGTAATTTTAACTTTAAACATATTAAATCTTTAAATTTAATTCAAATTTAACAAAAAATAGTTTACATATAAATTTATTATACATTATTATTAATTTATGTTATATGTTTAGACATAATTTATACCTATAAATTATAAATTATTAAGGTTAGATCATTTATTATAAATAAATAAATAATTTTTATAGTACATAAATAATAAATGAATTATATAATTTATTTAACATTATTAATTTAAAATAAATGCTATTTACATCATAAAAAGTTTATTTAAAAAGTCTTTTTAAAAATATATAGTGTATGTTGTAAACTTAAGAAGTAAGAACTTTAACTTATTTAGTCTAACATTACTTGAGAACTTCCTCTTAGTAATGTTTATATTATTTTTTGAGTTTGGATGAGATAAGAACTCACATGGAGTGATGGAGTCATGTGAAATGTTTAGTTTGAATCTTTTTGTTAAAAAAATAAGCATTTTAAATTTAAATTAATTTGTTAAATTACAAATATTATTTAATATTTTATTCTTAATATAATAAATTAATTTATTTAATTATTTAAATAATTTAGAAATTGAATCGGCAGATTCAAGGGAACTTGGATTGGTTCATCTGTTCGCTGGTTGAACTTGCAATTTTGGCAGGTTAGCCCGGTTTGATGCAAAAACGGTTTTCAGGATGAGTCGGACCTACCTTAAACCGGTTCATAGTTGAATCGGTCGGACTAGCCGGACCGGTCTTGTTTTTAAAACCCTAATATTAACAGTAAACGTAATCCTCAAATTTTTGAAACACCTCAACTCCATCCTATTTGTGAACACAATGATGGCAGCATGTCTCCGCAGCTTTTTGATTTAAATTAGAGCATTAGAGCATTGATTCTTTGGTGGATAAGTGATTTCATATTCTTTATACCATAAGGGGCAGGAATGAGAAGAAATTCTATCAACACTCACCTATATTCATTAGGTTTCAAGCTAGACTATATATATATATATATATATATATATAGATTCTGTACAATGTTTGGTAATTGTCCTTATTGCACTCAAGTCATTATCTAGTTAGTATATTTTGCTTTTAAAAGAAAAAAAAAACATTATTATGTGTGACCACATTTATCATAAATTATTCGTTTGTCTAATAAGATCAATTTTATTTGTCATCTGAAGTCTGAACCAAAACTTTTCTATTATGTTTGTAATTCTTCGTTTGACGTCTGAACAACTAATTTTACATGATATTCAAAATTTTCAGGGAGATGTGATTGTAAGCTTTGATGGGGTACAAGTTGGGTGTGAAGGAACTGTCCCTTTTCGATCTACAGAGCGAATTGCTTTCCGCTATCTTATAAGTCAAAAGTAATGTCCTGTTTCATTTTTCTTCATTTAATTTTTGTTGTCGTTTTCAGTGAAATTATATATTTTTGATGCCCAAATCTATTTTTTCTTGAATCTTCCATGGTGCGTGGTCACTCCTATGTTCTCTATTTGCTCGTTGGCTGACATATTATGTGGTGCATTTGATAATTATGAATCTGCTCATCTTTTAAAAGCTATTAATTTGACACTGGAATATTTTTAGTAGTAGAACAATCAATATAAGCTCTACTCATATTTTCACCTTTATACTTTTCCACATAATTTTTAGTAAGGCTTGTTGTTGTTGTTGTTGTTGTATACTTTTCCACATAATTTCTTTTTTGGATTCAAACCTGCTTGAATGTAGCATGAATTTTATGGCACTAATATGCTTTTTTTTTTTCAGTATTTCGGATTCTTATGCTGTTTTTTTTTCCCTGTTTTTGTTCAAAATTAGATTTTCAGGTGATGCTGCAGAACTGGGAATCATCCGGGAAGGTGCATATATAAAGGTTCAGACAGTTCTTCAACCACGTGTTCATTTAGTAAGAAACATCTCTTATTGATCGATACATGATTTGGAGTCGGACATTTTATCGTTTTGAATCACGGAACAGTAAAGTTTCCAGTTGTTATAAATGGTAAATATTCTTTTCCTAAATAGGTGCCATATAATGTTGAAGGAGGGCAGCCTTCTTATCTGATTATTGCTGGTCTGGTATTCACTCCACTCTCCGAACCTCTGATAGAGTAAGTTAAATCCCAATCACTGAATGAATCTGATTACTATTCACGAGCAGTTTTAGACAGTCTGAATTGTAATAGCTGAACTGAATACAGGGAGGAGTGTGAAGATTCCATAGGGGTAAAGCCAATTTCTGGTTTTTTCATTATATTTTAAACTTGTTTTATGGAAACTTTGGTTATGTGATGACCGTTTTTTTTTTTCAGCTGAAACTGTTGGCTAAGGCTCGCTATTCTCTAGCAAGATTTAAAGGAGAGCAAATAGTAATTCTATCTCAGGTAAGCAATTTTATTTTCTGATGTAAGAATTTAGTTTATTTTGATCTATTAGTTTTTACTTCGCCAAGTTTATTCTGTGTTTCAACATATTCTTTGAAGTTGTTAAGTTATGAGAAATAGTCTTGTGAACTGGACCTCTTCTCTTCACATCCATACCATTCCAGTTTTGCTTGGTATTCTCATTGTTGAAATCCCTGAACCTTCTTTTTTTTGCTCCTAGTTAAGAGGATAGGGATATATATATATAATGAGGCACAAACATGTACATGACATAAAAGGGCCATAGGACAAGTCAATTATTGAACATATGAGACACACTGAAATGGGTTAAACAAACATGGCATTATAATTTTTTATATCGTAAAAACACTTTATAGAAATTTAATAAGTAGAATATTAAAAATAATTAAGAAATAATAAATCATTTAACTAGGATTTGTGCTTAAAATAATTAGTATTAGGATTTCGAGAGTCAGGCATAGATGCCCTGTCAAGTATCGAGAGGGGAGACGAAAATGCTATCAAGAGTTGGGCATCGATGTTGTACATCGGGCATCGATGTCGATATAACATTGGCTCTCAATATCAAGACGATGTCAGTCGTCAATATTGAGATGACGTTTAACAAAGATGAGATGTCGAGATGACACGGGAACGTGATTGTGGGGGTAGAAATTATTGACGTTGAACATGAATGTCAAGATATCATTGCACTTCGACGTTAAGATGGTTTTAAAACATTGATGTTGTGACAGCCTTGGACGTCGATTTGAGATAGCATTGTGCGTTGTTGTGAAAACCTAGTCGTAACTCGCTAGAGAGAAATGAAAATGGGAATGTTCGAAGAATGAGATGTTGAGTACGAGCGATTGATTTGGGGTTGTGGAGAGGAAATGCGAAATTTCATTTTTATTCCTTAATGAATAAAAAATTGAAGTACAAGACATTATATTAAAAAAAATTCATAATATGTTTAAGACACGTGTATCCAATTTTTTTTAAGATATTTTTTGAGAAAATAATCAAATGATCCTTTGACTCTTTATGAAGGATCATAATGATTTCTAACTATATTAAAGGATTATTTTGATCCTTCAAGTCTTAAAAAAGGAATCAATAGAGTCTCATAGTGGGACTATTTTGGTTCCTCTATAAGGAGTTGAGGGACCAATATGGTTTTTTAATATGGCTCGAGACTATTTTGATCTTTAATAAAGAGTCAAGAGACCATTTTGGTCATTTTCGCTATATTTTTTTAATCGGACACATCTTCGGCTTGTCTGACATGTGTCAAGTGTGTGTGGTGTCCGATACATGTTGTACATTGTATACCTCTTTGAGTAGAAGTATTGGTGCATCATAGTTGTCGAGCATGGTTTCAATAAGAGCATTTTTGGATTCCATTGTATCGGCATAAATAATGCTATACAACTAATGGATGATGCATTATATTTGTATCTGCTAGACAACTAATAAGAAGCAGCAACTTTGTATAATGATGCCGCCCATTCCTATGGCAGTTGATTAAGGGCTTTGACCCATCCAAGGGATCTTTGGTTCATGGATAAGCATGTGTGATTTATTTTGGCACTTAACTTCTCTGACAAAAAGAAACTAATCATTCTTTTTAAGTTTGATTAAAAAAATTAAATGGTAACCACAAATATTGCAATAATATAATTTTCCATTGTATAATTAGTCATATTAATATAAATTATAATTTTAAAGTATTTAATATTTTTAGAATTCTATATACAAGTATTTATTTTATAAATTGCATGTTACATATTTTAAATTAAGATATTTATTATATGATTTTTCTCTTCATCCAGGATTATTTATAGAAGATATGATAAATCTAAAATAAATATATTATTATTAAATTTATAATGTAAAAAGTAAAAAAAAAAAACAATCAAAATTAGGAAAAAAATAATGTTGTTAGAATTTGGGGTTTTGAGTCATTTTGTGTCACTCTTATTTTAACATTATTAAGACTCATATTCAAAATTAGCACGCATAAAATTTAAAATTTGGGGTTGTGAGTCATGTTGTGGCACTCTTATTTTGATATTATTAAGACTCATGTCCAAAGTTAGTGCACATTAAATTTATTCCTGATTTAAATTTGTTTCTTATTTTTAAATCTACAATAACAATATGTTGATAAGATAATATATAAATTTTTTTGCATTGGATTGTAAAAGTTAAGAAAAATGAAATTGAAACTGAAAGCAAATAATGAAATTGCAGAACTACCAAAACCTGTGAGATCGAACTTGAAACTGAAACCGAGATTGAAAACCAAGTTTTAAATTTATTTTTTAATGGAAGCATTCATATTTCTGCCAACTCTCATCACTCTACCTTTTTCACGTATGTGCTAGCATTTGCTAATATAATCCCTTTGTATTTATGATATCAGGTCTTGGCAAATGATGTGAACATCGGCTATGAGGATATGGGCAATCAACAAGTATTTGAAACTATTTAACTATTTCTATTAAGTATCTCCCTTAATCCTGATATGTCTTTCTTTTTAGTCATTACTTGATCTATAATGAATGCAGGTTCTAAAGCTAAATGGAACTCGCATAAAGAATATTAGACACCTTGCTCATCTTGTTGACAGTAAGGATGCTACACCCTAAAGGAGAAATTATTCTAACAAACAACAACTCTGTATTGAAGTTCTTTTGGCTATTTCATATATGTTTTCAGCTTGCAAAGGAAAGTATTTGGTGTTCGAATTTGAGGACAATTTTCTTGCTGTTTTGGACCGGGAAGCTGCCACTGCTGCCTCTCTGTGTATTCTGAAGGGCTATGGAATTCCAAGCGAAAGATCTGCTGACTTGTTAGAGCCATATATTGACATTGAAGATAACCAAGTGTCAAATGAAGAAATTGGAGATAGTCCTGTGTCTAACCTGGAGATAGGATTTGAAGGACTTCTTTGGGCATAAAAATTCACCACGATCCATTTGGTCTTTTCTCAGTTGAAAGGTCTAAAGCAAAGACTTCTCCTTCTATTTCTTCTCATCTGAAGCTTGCTGTATTGCCAGTTACACAGTTTTTCTTCCCTTGTAATTTTAATATTTTTTAAATAGCTGATGGATCCATTCTTTCTAATTAATTGGAAGCCCTTTAAGGCTCGATCGATGCATGATGTGATTCATTCTCTAAATCTCTGTATTCTGTATGGTAATGAAGAAGCTGCAGTAATCCTCTATCAAAGATGCTGTAAGAACTGAAGAATTTTCTCTCATCTCCTTACTTTTGTAATTTGTTGTTATCCATTCTTTTTGAAGAAAGTGGAAACCAATTCTAGTATAAAGTTACCTATGGTTTTTCTCTTCTCATCGATTTCTCTCTGTATGGACGATAGATGCTAGTACAAAAACTGGATGCTCAATTGATGCTCGCAGAAGTGTTGAAGGCAGAAGCATCAGTCGATGGATATCCTGATTTTTGTAGCTTTTGAAGATGCTAAAAAGATTTTGTGAGCTTCCTCACCAAGAAGAATTTTGACCAAATCATTAAGTTTATCATTCTAAATTATTCGTAATAATTGTTTTTTAAATTAATTTTCAATATTTTTATTGTACTGTCTTTGTAACATCTATGTACTGACAAATTAATCTCTTTATGGGCAGCATAATGATTTCTCAATTGTAGAGTCTCGAGCCCTTCATCTGATGCTAGTTTAAGTGAGATGTTTGATGGGAAATGTTGGAAGTTAGATGGTGGTCGGAGGTCGGCTTGATTGTAGGTCATGTTCGAAGGCATTGAGCGATGATCGACAAGAAATCTTGGAAGTTTATTGATGGTGGGCGGTTAATTTGGTGTTTCTCTTGATAAGAACGGCGAATGAGTGATCGAAAGATAGACGTTAGATATTGATGGTTTTATATGATAATTGTTGGAAGTGTCAAAGTGATGACCAATAAAAAACATTTGTAGATGGATAATGCTGGGCTATTAATATTTGTCGATCTTTGATAGGAGGGGAGATTGCGCGACTAAGAATTGGTGCTCTATGTGAATCATATGTATGTGTCAAATGATGGTGGGATGGCAATGTTGAAAGTTGAATGATATTAGGTGGTTAGCTTGTACATACTTATGATTGGGTGGGGCGATTTGGCATTCATAAGGTGGTCGTTGAACATTAGTGATTGATACTTGATATAAATGTTAGATGTTAGGCGATAATATGTAATCAGCTTAGTTTTTATCCTTATAGAAGATGAGATAAAGAGACTGAAGAATGATATCAAATGTTGGTGGCTAACGGTCATTAGCCATTGATAGGTGTCATGTGACAATTGATGACTAGCATTGAAAGTTAGGCTATGGTGAGTAGTTTTGGTTTTCTCATTCTCTCTTGATGAGAAGGTTAGTTGGGCAACTACGAACGTGGATGTCGAGCGATTAAAAATGAGAATGTTAGATGTTGATTGCTAATGAACGTCAAATAGCTGTGATGGGGGAGTTTCAATGTTGGTTGTTGGTTGAGCCATTGGTATTCTTTATGTTGATAGCACAAATGCTTACCGTCTTAAAATAAAAAAAAAGCCTCCAAATTAATATTTGATCATGTGAATATGGTGTATCATTTTCTCCTACATTCAGTCATCAAAATTTACATGTCTAAAAATACTTCGGGTCTTTAAAAATTTAAGACAAAACATTACGATTTTGAAAAACACTTAAAGTGAACACAATCATTTTTAGCGCGATTGCTAATTGATGATTAATATAAGAAGAAAATTTATTAAATTATTAACAATCAATTATTTTGATTAAATCACTAATGAATTGCTAAAGACTCATCTAAGTTTCATGAAATCATCATAAACTTTCCTTAATTAGTTACCCCTATTATAGTTTTTCTTACCAAACTTTGAATTTGTTAGGTTGAAAACATTCTAACTATTCAACAAAGCTTATCCTATATAGTGGAGTTAGCCTTTTACTTGTCTCGATCTATTGAATGTAAGCATAAGGAAGGCAAGTCTTAGGCGTGATTTACTTTGTAATGAAATTTTTTATTGCATTTTCACATAGCTCTTACTTAAAATCTTAGAACAATTTCTTGTAGATGATTTCATAAGCCTTTATTAGTATAAAATTTCTACATTTTTCGCATAAAATGATGTAGTAATACAAGTCTTTTAACAGCTAGAGCTCATTTTATTGTACACTTTAAGATTTTTACAATTGTATACTTACTCTACATTGTTATATCTTTAAAAACTTTTTGATAATTTCTCTTTTTAGGATCTAATAATTCTCAATCAAACAAAGATACTCGGGTTTTATTTGGAAGAGCTTTTTGACTGTTTTCTGGGTAAAAAATAGTTAGCGAAAAATAAGGCCTATTTGGAAGATAATTTTTATCGCTTTTTTTTTAACTTTTGTTTTTAAAAGGTTATTTTTGATGAAATAATTTTGAAATTGTAATTGAAAAAGAGGCTTTTAAAAGCTAAAATGGAAAATCTTTGAATATGTTATAGAAAAATTTAGGGTTCGTTTTAGGAAAATTATTTTGTGCAGACACCGGACGTTGTTCGGTGGCAAATCAGAGCACGTCACATCACCTCTTTGTTGTGTACCGTGGCTATGTACCCGTTGTGTACCGGATGATGTGGTGCATTCTGATTGGCCTCGAATTATCTGGTGTCCGCACAGAATAATTTCTCTCATTTTAGATAGCTTTCTTATTGCTTTGCTTTTTAGATTGTATTAACAATTTTTATTTAGCTTTTAAAAAAAAATTCATGATAAGAAGCTATTTTTTATAACAAATTTAAAAATTAATTTCTCAAACGAAGTCTAATTATTTCGAAAATGGATGTAAGAAGAAGCTTCATAGCATAAAATTTTTTAAAAAGTAAAAAGAAAATAATAGCTAAACAGAAACTATTTTGATGATATGAAAAATAAAATAATAAAAAAATTATCTCAAATAAAATTTTAAATTACACCAAATAAAACCTCAACATATATATATTTTTAATTTTCTTCTCAACTTTTCTGCCTAAGAAAGTTTATAAAATAAGATTTTAGTTTTATTTCACCAAAAAAATTGGAGCCATCAATAAGAAGAATATATATTCATTTCTTGAATAAGAACTAGCACTGCTCTATACGGTTAGCTAACCCGCTACGGTTCTTCTTTTCCAGCAGAGATAACGCGCTTGCCCTCTTCTAACGGCCGTCAATCACTTTGGGCCTCCGCCTGATCACGCTCCCGGCGGGGCCGACCCATCCAACGGCTCATATCCTCCTGCGTCCACGTGTCACGACTTGCTCCTCCAGCGCCGCGATTCGAGCCGTCCCTAATTTGCTCTCATCTCCCAACACAGAAACCAGCGTTGAACGGAAAGAAAATTAGAGAGAGAGAGAGAGAGAGAGAGAGAGAGACTGTGAGTGCTCTTCTCTGGCAGAGGAGCGAGAGAGAGGTCTTCGGGCATGGGAGGAGGGGGGTGGGCGGCGGAGGCGATGTTCCCGGACGAGGTATGGGAGTACGTGTTCTCTTTTGTGGAGGCGGACGCGGACAGGAACGCGATCTCGGTGGTGTGCCGGGTGTGGTACCGGATCGAGGGGCGTTGCCGGCGTCGGATCTTTGTTGGGAACTGCTACGCTGTTTCTCCGGAGATGGCGTTACGACGTTTTCCTGAAATCAAGGCGGTGACCATCAAAGGAAAGCCTCATTTTGCGGATTTCAATCTTGTGCCGAGCGACTGGGGCGGCGGAGCTGCTGCGTGGGTGGAGGCCTTGGCGGAGGCGTGTCCGCAGATGGAGGAGCTTCGGTTCAAGAGAATGGTGGTCACGGATGACTGCCTCGAGCTTATCGGGAGGTCATTCAGGAACTTTAAGGTGCTTTCGCTTGTGTCGTGCGAGGGCTTCAGTACTGCTGGGTTGGCATCCGTCGCTTCCAATTGCCGGTAAATGATTGATAAGGCTTGTCTTTGTTTTTCACTTTGTTGGTTTTTTTTAAATGTTGACTAGGGTTTCTGGTAGTATAAGACGATAAGTTTTGGAGGGATTTTCGTGGACGAGTAGCAAATCTTCTGTTGGGTGATTGATTGGTGAATATTAAGTTGTCAGCTGAGCTGGACTACGAACTTGGGAGTTTCGTGCGCTAATTTCTGTGGCATTTGGTTGGCTCGTGTTCTCTTGAAGTGTTAGAAAACATTTTTATGTTACTTATGTTGCTATCTTTAGAGGGCATGAAACTATTTAATTACTGTGAGAGTAGTTTTTTTTTTCGTTTTTTGCGGAGATTGGAGAGTTTTCGTTTCTGGATCCTTGAGAAAGAGGAGGTTCAGGACTTGATTTGGATCTTGTGCTATTTCCGGAGTAATTGGGGATGAAGGGCTTTTAAACGGGGATTTTGGATTCTGTTGCATCTGACTTGACTTTTTCCCTGAAATTTTTATCTCCTATTCTCTTATCTTTATTTGCCTACTTATAAATCATGTTCATATTAAGTACCACTCTTTAGAACTTAACTTGCCAATTTGCTTTTTTGTTTTTTTTCCCACTAACCTATGCTTTCTCTTTTTAATCTTTTGGATTGAGTTGAATGTGGGTATTGTGGAATTGTTGGAGCTGAAAATATTATATTTGGGAACTTATCTTACGCTGCTGCAGAACTTGGAGAAATGTGTAATGCTGCAAACCAGAGCTAATTGAGCTTAATGATGTGTTGGCTGAACTGAGTTTAGTGTGCTCTTCTACTTTTTTTTATCTATTGTTTAATATTTTTATGATCATAGTATGTCTTCCTAGCTCAGTTAGGTGTAGAGGAAGTGCTTCCTCACCTCCAGGGATGATGATGTCATTAAGTTTTGCAACTTGTGTTTTTAGATCTGCTCATTCCACTTCCACATCCCTCTTAGCCGGTATCTTTCTTCTTCTTTCATATGGCTCTACTGTTGCATGCCTATTTCTTCTGATTACCTTCCTTTCATGGTTGTCCAGTTTTAGCAAAGTGTCCTCATGTATGCCTCTTCACAGTTTAGTGAAAATCCTCTAAAGGTTCATCTCTAGAGCCTTGTTATTTTTGAAATTCGGCTTATATAACACTTTCTCATCCTTAATGTTTGGTTGGAAATAGCTACAATCATAGTGCGGTATTATTTTTGGTAATGGTCTTTAGAATTTCTGAAAATTTTTTGGAGAGTTATCAAGAAACGATAGTATTGCTTGAATGTGGTTTATTTTGCCTTTTCATTTCATTTTTTATTCAGCAGCCTGTGATCTGATTGTAGCTACAATTTTGTACATTGAAAATTTTTAACTGAATTTAATATGAAGGTTTTTAATTTTGATGTGACGAATACTTGGTTATTGTGTCCCATGGTTTATAGCTTGTAGATTGAATGGTATATGTTCTGGATCGCTTGTTTTTTCCCATGTTCTATAGCTTTTAGATTGAATGGTATATGTGCTGTACTTAGTTCAGAATTCTCTCTAATTATGCACTTTTGCTCACTTCTTTTCTCTCTAATTGTTGCAAGGTGTGGGGGATGGGGACTTAAAAATGTTTAGATATATAGAATATGTACTTCACAAATGCTTCTCAATTGGGCCAAAATTGGACTTGAAGCTTGCAATTTTAACATTTTCTTTACCAATGATATTTATATCAATAATTAGATTGTAGTAGTAATACATAAGTTACACTAATGGTTTACAGAAATAAATCTTCTTACTACTCATTTATAACTTCATTTTGTTCCTTATTATATACGTGATGCTAAATCATATGCTTTCTTGGGCAATGCATTGTCCCTGCAGAAACCTAAGGGAGTTGGACCTGCTGGAGAATGATATTGAAGATAATTGTAGCCATTGGCTGAGTCATTTCCCAGAATCTTTTACCTCCTTGATGTCACTTAACATTGCAAGCCTTGATGGGGAGATGAATTATTCTATCCTCGAGCGGCTTGTGAGCAGATGCTCTAAACTCAAAACACTCAAGCTCAACCACTTAGTGCCTCTTGATCGGCTTGCTAGCATTCTCTGTAAGGCCCCACAATTGGTTGACCTGGGAACTGGCAGGTTTTCAGCAGACTCTCGTCCAGAGCTTTTGGAAAAACTTGAATCATCATTTACAGGATTTACAGGTCTCAAAAGCCTATCTGGTCTTTATGATGCTGTTCCTGCATATCTTCCAACTATCTACTCAGTGTGTGATGGACTTAGCTCACTAAATTTGAGCTATGCTACCTTGCAAAGTGCTGAACTTACAAAGCTTATTACCCGGTGTAAAAATCTCAAGCGCTTATGGGTATGAATTTATCTTTTATTCCGTCATTTCCTGTCACCAAAGTGGTATTATTCAAGCATAGGTTGAACCGACTGAGAGTTATGCATTTCTCTTCATCATCTTGCTTTTCTCATCACAGTATGAAACTACTACAACAACAACAACATCAAGCCTTTGTCCCACTATGTGGGATCGGCTACATGAATCCTTTTTCTCCATTGTGCCCTGTTAAAAGTCAAATTCTCGTTTAAATCTAATAAAGAAAGATCTATTGTAATATTTTCTAACCAAGTCTTTTTAGGTCTACCTCTACTTTTCTTAATATAAGTTAAATATAATACCTCTAAACAATATCGTTGTCAGGTCCTAAGTCCTAGATGAGAAAAGTGGAGGGTTGCGTTAGGTAGTTGACAACTAGCGTAAAACTTGTCGAATAATCATGACACAGTATGAACTAGGGTTAAAAATTATTGACTTTGCTTATTTCTGATTGTGCTTGAATAGTTTAGGGACTGTTTATCTCAACTTAGTGGCATTTCCTGTCACTTTTTATTTTTGTTTGTGTTTTTAGCTCTTTTTCTGTTTTTTTAAATAAATTACATTGTCTAGAGGGGCTGTTTGGTATGCGGATTTAGGCCGGATTTGGGCGAAATCCAGCCAAACGGCCTAAAATGCAAATCCAAATCTCACGGCAAACGAAATCCTCTGTAGACGGAAAATTCCTCCGATTCGCTCTAAATCCCGGATTTTCGAAATCCTGTATTTTGTCGGATTTGCGAAATCCTCCGACTCTATTGGCGCGGGAAAGAAAAAACTCTGCTCAAAATTTTCAACTTCCTTAAATCCTGAGTAGAACAACCAAACAGTCACATAGGATTTATGAGGATTGATCATGAATGTTACCAAACAGTTTTCAGGATTTAACCCCTTAGGATTTCCTAAATCTGGATTTAGAGGATTTACGAAATCCTACTTAAATGAAATCATGAGTTCTACCAAACAGCCCCTTAGAAAAACTCAAAAGAACTTTTATGTTTTTTTCTTTTTTCTTTTTTTTTGAAATTGAAAATCACCGTGGCCACCACATGCCACTATTGGCCACCATTTGCCGTCACCGCTTGCCATCACCACCTTATGTAATATTTAATTAAAACCAAAACAATACTTATTTAGGATATCAAATATCTTATTATCTCATAGCAAGACAAATAAAACAAAACAAAATAAAAAGTGATCCTATATGGGCACTTAATATTTACTGATTCCAGGTTTTTGGTACGATATTTACATCATTTTGGTGTATTTTTCAGGTTATGGACTTGATTGAGGATGTTGGCCTTGAAGCAGTTGCATCATCTTGCAAGCACATTGAAGAGCTTCGTGTTTTCCCTTTTGATCCATATGATGCAGAACCTGTATCTCTTACAGAGCGTGGGCTTGTCAGCGTGTCAGCTGGTTGTCCAATGCTTCGCTCCGTGCTCTACTTTTGCCGGCAAATGACAAATGCTGCGCTCATCACTGTTGCAATGAACAGCCCCAGTTTGACATGTTTTCGACTTTGCATCCTAGAGCCACGAACCCCTGATTATCTCACACAACAGCCACTAGATATCGGCTTCAGTGCCATTGTTCAATCATGCAAGGAGCTCCGTCGTCTCTCCCTCTCTGGCCGCCTTACCGACCACGTGTTCCAAAGCATTGGAGCACATGCAAATCAGGTTAAAATGCTGTCAGTTGCCTTTGCTGGAGACAGTGATGCTGGCCTTCATTATATTCTATCAGGTTGCAGGAGTCTTAAAAAACTGGAGATTAGGGATTGTCCTTTTGGGGATAAGGCTCTTCTCGCCAATGCTGCGAAACTGGAGACAATGCGATCCCTTTGGATGTCATCGTGCTCCATAAGCTTGGGGGCTTGTAGATTACTGGCACAGAGAATGCCAAGGCTAAATGTAGAGGTTATCGATGAGAGGTGGGAAGGATCACTAGAATCTAGGCCTAATGACTGCCCCGTTGAGAAGCTCTACATATACAGGACAGTTGCTGGTCGTAGGTCTGACATGCCAGCTTGTGTTTGGACGGTATAGAGGTATTGATATCTTTCTTAGCCCTTGTTCTTTTTCTCCATGAATCTGATAAAGGTTGATTATGATATGGAGAATCCGTTTCTTCTGTTTTTCCAGGTATAATTTTGTGTAGGATGAAAGAATAGAGCCTCAGTTCTAAAGCCTTGTTGTCAAATTAAATAAATATAATGTATTAACTTATAGTGATCTTGTATTATTGTTTAGTGAGGAGCTCTTAATGGATGGTCGGCCCTAGTTTATTGTAAATGAGTGTTTTTTTTTTCATTTCTTTAGGTAGTTCATTTGCCAAACCTTGTATTTTACTTCATATTTTTGCATTTCACCCAAGAAATTTCATATTTATTCTATTGTTGGAATTATCTGCTACTTGCTTCTGCTAATAATCACTGTCAACTGTGGATAGATTGACCTTCATTGGTGCTTTAGTGATGCTATTATTCTTTCAACTTATTGTGGTAAATAACTTCTGACATTGGAGAAATTATTCTATGCGGAGACCGAACGCAGAACGCCGTCCGAAGACCAATCAGAATGCGCCACGTTAGCGGTACAGAGCCGCGGTACCGAGCAGTATCGAGCCGCGGTACTGAGCGAAGGGGTGACGTTGTGCATTCTGGTTGGTCTCCGGACAACGTTCGGTGTCCGCACAAAATAATTAATCCTGACATTGACACGATCAAACTAAGGGAAATATATTACCCCCAAGGTTTATGATTTGTTGCTGTAACCTTGTAGGAACTGAATTTCACGTTCTTGCTAATAAAAGGTTTACCATTTATTGAAGGGTTTGTTTTCTCTGTTTTGCTTTTGGCCTTTTCTGCATCCATTATCTATGTTGGATCAATCGGATGATATAGGACATTGTTGTTGCCTCTTTAGGAAAAATTCCTTAAGATATTGCAACCGGGATTCATTATTCATTGTGTTTTACTTTGTTTATGTCGCAAAAGACAATGCAGGGTGGATGGTAGAGCCGCATGGTTTAGGACAAGGAATTTATGCATTATTGTTAACCTGCTCTGAGCATAAGCATCTTATGGTGCGTTTGGGACAACGTTTTGCATAATTTTTATAAATCATTGTCATATTTTTTTTTAATATAATCTTCTTAATATATTTTAGAAATTTTTGTGATTAAATTTGTTAGTCATATTTGTTAAGAGTATGATAGTTGCATGAAAATTTTATATAGTCATTTTATTGTCTAGAGACAAGCGAATAACCCACAATAGCTTTCTAAGGCTTCGGTTGGGACAATTTTCTTATTGCTTTCTAAAACAATTTTTTAGTACAAAAAATTTTATACTAAAAAGCAGCTTTAGAAAGCAGTAAGAAAGCCGTCCCAAATGAAGCCTAAAATTCTATTTTTTCGCATTATTCTAAGACTAATTTTGCCCATATCAGCAGTCATTGTTAAGTTGCTGAATTTCATTTATTGCTTTAATCTAATAAATAAAGTGGAGGTCTAAATTAATGATTATGCTATCTCTAATTCATTGTCAGTTAGAGTTCATGATTCTGAATTATGAAAATAGCTTTGTTGCATTGTAAAGATGGTAAAGTGCAGTGCTTTATGCGAATTTAGAGTTTCAGTTTTGGCTATTTCACTCTTCTTTCCTTTTTTTTTTCAACTGGCTATAATTGGTTAAGGCTGTCTTTGTAATTTGTGACTTTATTCAAGTTCTTAAGCATAAAAAGCTAAGTGAGATTATAGTAATAGTTGTATCAGTGACTGAGCTTGGAAGCTTCAGTGTTTGCAATGAAAACACTCAGAAGCCATATCTGATCTTACTATGCCCATTCCAGATTTAAATCCTCTTTGAATTCCATCATAAGAGATTAAATTTTTTGCTTACTGCTTTGAATGGAAGGATTTTATTTAGGTCTCTCTCTCTCTCTCTCTCTCTCTCTCCCCTCCATTGGAGACAACAGATAGCATTAAGGTCTCGTTTGGGACGGCTTTCTTACTGCTTAAAATAATTTTGTAGTATAAAAATTAAAATTTTTATACTAAAAAGCTGTTTTAGGAAGCACCAAAAAAGCCGTCCCAACGAAGTCTAAGTTTGCTTTTGGTAGCTTTGTTTAGTCTGCAACTTTGCTATTGCTAAGCGAGTTCTTTGAATTGATGTTCCAAATTTTGAGTTACAATTTTTTCTAAAGCGCTTTTTCATTTGGATTGTTTTCTTACAGCTTTTTACATCAATTTTTTACACCCACAATTTTTTTAAAAATAGTAAAAAAAATAGTGGCTAAAAATTGTCCCAAATGAAGCTTTAGTATAGCTGATAGCTTGATTTATGAATTTGGTTTTGCCAAGTGAAAGAGAGAATTGTTCTGGAGCATTAGTCATATAATGATTAAGTTGATTGTTGGAGAATAATATTATGGCTTTTGAGTGTTCTATAATCAACTCATCATTTAATTCACTATCTTTCTTGTCTGAAGAAAAGGTTATAAAACTTATTCTATTTAAGGGAAATGGAGAGAGAATTGCTCTTTCATTAACTCCTATTTCAATAATTAGATATTTGATACTTAATATCTCCATTTAACAATACCACATGAAAATTTCATTTTTATAAAAGGCCAATAAGTATATAAATGTTGAGAAGTTTATATACTGACCAAAGTAGTCATAGCATAGAAAGGTAAGAAATTATTCTGTGCAGACACTAAATCTGCACACTAAATCGTTCGAAGACGAATGAGAGCGTGCCACATCATCTAATATACAACATCGGTCCACAAAAAAAAAAGTGGCATAACGCTCCCCCATTCATCTCCGGACACCGTCCGGTATCCGCACAAAATAATTAATCTAGAAAGGTTACCCATAATGATGATTTTCACAAGGAAGCACCAAGGAAATGCCTTCCCCATTCTCTTATTAGAGACCACTCATTATTATTGATAGTTTAAAAAACTCTTTTCATTAAGAAAATAATAAATAATAAAAGACAAAATTACAATATTTTTTTTATTAATTTTACTCACAATGATAAATCTTTATGGATTCATATTATCCATTTAGTCCACTTTTGAACATATCAATCATATTAAGTTAATTTGAAATAAGAGAAAGATACATTTGCTTACTTCAAAAATGAGTATAAATTTCATTAATATCATTCATGCATGTAAAATATTCAATGGTAAAAATTTCTATGTACAAACAAACATGAAATTTTTTTTAAAATGGTTGCATTAATGTTATGATTGAAGTGCCACTTATGTAACTAATTACCCTCAAATGTATAGCATCCAAAATAAATAAAAAAATTACTGCATGCTCTCATACAATTCTTATATTTTCTTCATTTCTTCTTCTTTATATCCCTAAGAACCCAACAAAATTTTGGCATCAAAGCTCTCTTTTCTGGCATTTTGTTAACCCAAATATCTTCTTGTTATACAAAATCAAAATTTCTCTTCCAAGAAAGAAAAAAAAAATCCGAGATGATGGCAGAAATTCAAGAGCAAATTCAACCACTTCTGTTGCAATTGTTAGCAACACCACCTCAACCATGCACAAAATTTTGTGCCAATCCTTAATGTTGAAACTAAAACTTTTGGTATATCCAAAAACTCATCCTCTATTCCTCTTCATGCAACAACACGTGGGACATGGTTAAAAATAAAACTAGAAGGTTAAGAAGCTTTAGCAACTCAGGCTTTGTTTGGGACGACTTTTACTGTTTCTTAAAATAACTTTTTAGTACAAAATTATTATTATTATTTTTATTTGAAAACTGCTTTAAAAAGCAGTAAAAAGTAGTAAGAAAGTTATCCCAAACAAAATCTTAACTCCAAGCAAAACAGGACTACAGAGAGACGAGAAAAAGAAACATGCTAAGTAAATTTTTACTCATCCAATAATAAGGTATGAGAAAAATAAAAACAAGGATTATGCGCTCAACTAAATCAAAGATATATAAGAAACTCTTAATATTAGCTTTAGGTGTCAGAAAAAATTATAATCTTACTTCTCTTCAATATTTTGTTTGCCAAAAGCAAAGGCATGAATAGAAAAAAACTGTAGAAAAATGTGCTGGAATTGTAAAATTGGAATCAGCTCAAAAAATAGGCTTTTGGAACAAAAAAGTGAAAATTGAGCCAAATTTGTCGAGGGACAACTCTAGTGAACTATTTTATGCCTGCAAGAACACAAAGAAAATCGCAAGAAATATATTATGAAAATAGTCAAAAAGCTTCTCACCAAGCTTAATTAAAAGCCTTATCTTTTTCAAGTCATGCTTGATGATGAAAAGATGCATAAAATCAAAAGCAAATGAGGGATAAAAAGATTTATTCATTACATCTCTTTGTGCTAAATGAAGTCAAAATTTGTTAAGTAATATAATCAGTTGCTAAAACATGGACTTCTGTTGACTTCAATGACAAGGCATGCAAAATCTATAACAAAGATGACAATACTTGATAAGGACATCCGATCATGGAGAGTTTACTAGAGACGGGGCCGACGATCTTCCTCCCTCCCCTCCAAACCGTCGGCTACCACCATCCTCCTCCCTCCAAACCGCCGGCTCTGAGACCCAACACCGCCAGCCATAGCCCCACCATCTCCCATAGACGCTGGCCTTCCCCTCCAAACCCTAGCCACCGGCCACCCCTTTCCCTCCTAGATTTACTACTTTTCTAAAATATTTCGTTATTAATTTGGAATGTTTTTCAATTCAAATTCAAATTCTTTCCTAAATGATATAACTTATTTTAGGAAAGCCCCCCATCATGCAAATCCGAAATTAAATAGGATTTGATTTTAAATCCACATTCAACGTATGTGGACTCATTCAAAGTATGTAGACGCATTCAACGTATGTGGACACATTCAAAGTATATGGACGCATTCAACGTATGTATACACATTCAACGTATGAGGACTCCTTCCCTTTTTCCCTCCCTTCCCACTTAATCCAGAGAATTTGAAATTCAAATATCCCTCCCCTACCTCCACCAAAATCTGAACTAATAATAAGAAAACCCCTTCCCCTTACCCTTGGCCGGCCCCCACCCACCTCCTACGCCTAAAATCTTGACTCCAAGTCCGCTATCCAGATTTTCTGGGCGTTCTATGTTGCTATCCTGAAATTCCAGCAAGGCGAAATCAGTCGTGCCATTGCTTCAACCCCTCCAATTGTTGTCCAAAGTCTCCCCGTGTTTACTATCAAGATTTTCTGGGCATTCTATGTTGCTAGCAAGGCGAAATCAGTCGTGCCACTGCTTCAACCCCTCTGATTGCTGTCCAAAGCCTCCCCATGTTTGTTGTCCAAATTTTCTGAGCACGTGAGCTTGCTATCCTGAAATTTCAGTAACATCTTTTGCCGTTTCTGCTGTCCAAAGGTTGACGTTTGCTGTCCAGAAGTTCCAAAACTCCTAACGAAGGTAAACTCTTCTCCTAATCATATTCCTTCTGAAGTTTTCTCTCAATTGTGGCATCATAAAAATTGTACAATTTATCTCCGCTTAACCAAACATCAAGAGTGTGAGTGAGAGAATCCAATTAGTAACTAATCTAAATGTTAATTTAGGGATTTCCTTTGAAAATCCCCCATGCTATGCTAAGCTTGATTGGAACTGATTATTCATGATTCTAATTCTTATCATGTAAATTGGCCTAAGCTTAAATCACATCTTTCTTGTTTTCAAGATTTGTTTAAATGGCTAAAAGTAAACTTAATTATTGTTGCTCTAATTTAAGAGACGTTTAATTTCAACATTGCATAATTACCGACACATTTAGTTCTACATAAATACTACTTTTCATTAATATTTTTTCACTTACTATGCCAATCAATCTAATATATAACACTTGAAATATAATCATCTTAATTTTAAAGGCATTTACTTGTTGAAAGACAAGAATATGACTGCTGGGCTTGCACACATTAAAAAGAAGTCAAATCTATGAAGGTTGCATCTATGGCAAGCTACATTTAACTTCTTTTCCCGATGACAACATAGAGAACAAAAATTCCCCTTACATTTGCATATGTCTATATTTTTTGCCTATCAAGGACACCTCAATTAATCAAAAGAGGCACTTTCTAAGATTTATAATGACTATAATAGGATGATATGTGCTTTCTTTTTTTGAAGTAAAAGTCAAAAGCCTTCACCTTTCTTAATTCAAAGTTTTTTTAGAAACTAAATGACAATTATAAATAAATACTTTCAGAAGTAATTGAGGTGGCAAGTTCGTGTCAACTCCATTGAAGAATTGTTACAAAGAAATAGGCATAAGAAAACTTATTAAATAACATATGACAAAACAAAATTGAGTTTGATAGCATAATGATCATACAATTATACAGATGGAAAGGAGTATGCTAAAGACCAAGGTTTTATTTGAGACGGCTTTCTTACTGTTTTTTAAAATAATTTTTAAGTATAAAAATTTCTTGATGTTTTGGTTGAGACAGCTTTTTTACTTATTTGTTTTTTAGACAGCAACCATAAAATTTTTTTTTATCATTATTTTTAGTTGCTTTCAAAAAAAAAATATACTAAAAAACTACTTTCTATAACAACTTTAAAAAGTTACTTTCTCTACTACAGTTTTACAAAGCAGTAGAATGTTGTCCCGAATGAAGCTTGAATCTTCTAAATCAATTTTGGGCTAAGGCTAATAAATACAATTCATGTTCTCAATTAATATCTACAAACACAGTTCAGGATGATATCTCATGAAGCTTAGCTTGGGAAAAACAATGGGTAAAAATTTTAGAAATTTTTGGATGCTTATCGGCTTTATAATCCAAAATGAAATGAACATGTTATCCTAAAAATTCAAGGATGACACTCCATAAGAGATATTTACTAAACCTCGAGACATTGCATCCTTTATATGTGAGCCTTTAAATTATGAAAAAATAAATAAAAACATCTGAACAAAAACAATGAATGAAGAAATATTTTCAATTAAAAGAATCAAAATTAGGAGATCTTATAAATAACTATTTCAGAAAAAATATTCGATCAAAGATAGTTTGTGGCATATAGAATATGATTCTGTTGGCATGCAGAAAGCTGAATAGATCACACAACTTGATGTAGACTTCAATGAAATATTTGCACATGTTGTTCGTATGGAGAGTATGAGACTGGTTCTAGCTATAGCAACCCAAATGTTGTTATGAATCTACCAACTTGTAATAAAATCAACATTCGTAAATGAAGAATATCAAAAAGCATTAAAAAAAAGCTTTAATAGAAAAGAGTCCCATGAGGAAAGTAGACATAAACGCCAGTACGGTGTCCTTCACCTCCAAGTGAAATCAAGGTGATCCAAGGCACCATCCCCCAATTATTCAAGACCAAAATGGGCACAAGCAAGCCATATGACTAACGTGGAATTCAGCATAAATACAACACATGCATTTCTCTAGCGTGGAATTCAGCATAAATAGATTTGTCAATGTTTTTTTTTTATATTTTATGAATGAAAGTATGACAAAAAAGCCCTTGAGAGCAAAATTGCAAATAGTAAAAACAGTATAAAGCATACTCAACTGGCGCATAATTGTGCAGCTATAACAAGATGCAATTATGTGATGTGACTAAGACTCGAGGCAAAGAAAATATAATGGTAGAATCAATTCTGGTTGTAGATAAAAAAAAAAAATTACAATTTGTTACTAACATTAAAATTCACTGAACATACAAGGAAAAATAATGTAATATGAACTCTACTTGAAAAAACCGTTTGGCATTGCCCCACCTTTAGCGGTTCGTTTCTGCTGTTCACTATCATAATGAGCAAAGGCAGCATCTAGAGCCTGTCCCAAAACAGTCACCTTCGTAATCCCGTATAGCAGTAGAAGCAAAAATTATAATAAAAATAGCAACAATATGATATCAGGGTAGCATGTAAAACTTATCATTATTCATGAGCTTGAACCTAACAAGGGAAAAAAATTTTGAATCCGGATATTTTGATAAAAATTTAATCTGAATGAATGCCAAAGTAATTGGGTTTTCTTGAAATGAGTATAATATATGGGTAGTAAATAAAAATATATATTAAATTCATGTCAAAATAAATCTAATGTATTTGAGATTCATTTTGTTCAAATTTGATCATGATATCTTCACCCAATTTTTTTACATTCCCTTATTCCACAAGAAATTCAATGAGACTACACGTTAGTTATCTTTTAATAGAGGAAAGACAATTTTAAAAATAGACCGAACCCGTCGATTTGACCGGTTCAATTGTGACCAGTCAAATGACCGGTCTAATCCATCTTAAAAATTAACTGTACATCAAACCGACCTGAATCGGCTAGAACCGCCGGTTTACCGTTTACCGGTTGAACTGGAACCAACCAATTCAAGTGTTTTTATATTTAAATCATTAGATAAATTAATTTAATAAATTAAGTATAAAATTTAATGTTAAATGTAATAAATTAATTTAAATTTAATCTATTTTAACTTGTAATTGAAGCATCAAAAGCATATAATTATCATTTACCAAAAAAACATCAACTAAATATTCTCACATAACCCCACCACTCCATGTGAGTTTCTAACAAGTGTGAAACAAAAAAGCTATATAAACCATATAAAGTGAAACTTCCCAAGTGATGTGGGACTAAATAGCTATGTTGAAGTTTTCATGTTTACAATACATCCATTATTTATTTTTAAACAATTTATTTATTTATTTTTATAATATGAGTAATAATTATTTTTTAGTTGAAAATTTTTAATTTTTATCTATTTCATTTTTTATATATTTAATTATATACTACAAATAATTAATTTTTATATATTTAATTATATGCAAGAATGATTTTTAGATATAATTTTATAATATGAATTTGTTATATCATTTATATGTATATATTATATCTAAGTATGTAACATAAATCAATAATAATTTATATTAAATTATATGCTCATATAAAAATTAAATTTAGATTAAAAATCAAATTTTAGGATTGAAGATATTTAAATTTAAAATTACAGAATATATTGTTTATGAATTATATTTATTTTTAATTTACAAAATTATATTATTATATAAATATTATATCATTTAGACCTTATCTAAATAATTTTAATATTTATTATATCATCCGACTCAACATCCAGTTCGACCCTAGTCAAACCATTAAACCTTGAACGTCTCATTCTTTCAATTCGATGTCCGGGCCAATTTTCACAACCTTGGGAAAAGGTTCAAGAGATAAGTTCAAAACTCGTGGCAATAAAATTGTTATTTATATTGAGAACCTTCTGAAACTGGCCAAACATTAAGAAAATAATCAACTTAACAAAGATTAATTTCATGCATAATGAATGGAACAAGAACTTGATTGTATTCCAATTAAAAGGGGATCATAATGTAAAAATGTGTCGTGTCATATTTGTCAACTTGATGTGATAAGGTTATATATGTAATAGTTTTTTTTATTAGGGTTTTATTATTATTTGTTCCTTTTTTCTCTTTTAGCTTTATTTTCTTTAGTTTTATTTTTATTAATTATTTAAGGGTAGAGTGGTAAATTGTGTCTCTTTTAAGCTTTGGGGTGTATAAATACCTATCATTTCTTTTGAAAAGGAAAGTTGGTTCATTTTATTTCAGGTTTTAAAATCTGAGAGAAGAGAAATATCTCTTTTCCTTGGGGTGGATTTCCCCTAAAGCTTGAGAGGAGAGGAAGTGAGGGATTGTAGTGTGTTCTAGGATTCCGCTAAGATGGAAGCTTCTCTCTCTCATCTAGCCAGCAGTCTTGATCAATTGACAAGAGCAGGCGCTAAACTGCCACAATCCCCATCATGAGGGCTGACCTGATGCTGGAGTTGGCTACCAGCAGGATTCCATCATTTTGTCCCTGCTCTGCAGCTGACCTGAAGTGCCGCCCTTCCTGTCTTTCTTGTTAACAGCATAAAGAGCACTACTGGGAACAAGAAGTCAAGAGACTGCCACCTGGAAGCAAGGACGAATTCTGTGGGTTGCAAAGCCGGCACTAGGTCTCTGTTGTCCATTTTTTTTCTATTCTGAACAGTAAATTGTATCAAGAATGGTGATCTACTGATTGTCTTTGGGTTCTAAGTAGGTGTAATGAATAAATCAGTATCTTCACTGGTTCAACACCCCACTCCCTAAACTTTGTACTGGTGGAAAACTGGAGACCGAAACTGGAAGGGAACCAATCGCCAGCCTTCTGTCAAGGGAAAATTTTCTAAAGAAAAAATTACAGCAACACTGGTGGTCTTGAGCTAAATTTATAAATCTGTTTTGTCTCTTTCTTTTAAGTCATTAAAAGAATTGTTTAGTTACCTGGTTTTCAAACCTAAGTTCCATATTAGTTTTAAGACTTCTTCGGAGTTTTAAATGTTGGAATTTGAGGGTGTTTTGTGTCCTTCATTGGTTAGTAATTCTTCCTTCTTTTCCTAAGTGTCATGATGAGATAAAAACAACCCCAAAACTCTAATGCCCTTCATTAATTGGTACCAAAATTTTGCTAACCAGTAATAGATATGAGAGCTTTCATGCTTTAAAAATTAATTTGATTTCCTTCTTTAAAAAACCTGGTTAATATAGGTGCCAAATCATTCACAAGGAGAGAAATAAAGCAAAAAAATTGAAAATAAAATGACGGATGTATGGTTAACCATGGCATACTGATTTAACTACAACTTAATAGCTATTTAAATTTTCAATTATGTTCAAGGTTTTGACATACCGTTTTGCAAACAGAACGGGTAATAACCACAACCCATGCTAGCTATTGAACTTTTATTGTCAAAACAACCAGACTCAAATTTTCCAAATTTGAACCATGTCAGACTTTATCCAAATAGTTTAATGGCCCCATCCAATTAATGTATATTATGATATAATATTTATATTACAAAAGTATATGTTAGGTCTTTCAACTGGTCAATCGTATGATCCAAGAGATCCTGCAACCAAATCAGGTTAGTCAACCAAGGTAGGCTAGAACAACTCAAACTTAATTGACCGACCAGCAGGGAAACTCATTTGGATAAATCCAATCATATTGATGTAAGAACCTCAGGCCTAACCCAAACCCAATGTTCTTAAGTTCTAGATGAGGGCAAAATAAAGGTTACAAACAAAAGGTTACACAAACAGCTCATAAGGCTACATAAAAGTCACAAGGAGACAAGGAAGGGGGATCAACCCCTCCTCTCTACTTATTATATCTTTCCCTCATCTCAAGAGATGGACAATGGTAATGCTGATTTTTATTTCCTTGTTTTATGAATCAGAAAGCTAATGAGTATAAATAGGGGAATTGTGTAACTTTTTACGCTATCTATTTCTCACTGCTTACCCTTACTGAAATGGAATTGCATAGTATCATCTTTCTCCAACAAACGGTCACTTTCCCTCTCAACAATAATAACTCTTTACGCTAGCTATTTCTCACTTCTTACCCTCACTACTCGATAGCATCAATCCTAAACACACAATTACTCAAATGCAATAAAGAAAGATTTGCTCCAAGCAATAACTCACTTTTCACTCTGTTACCAAGGTTATATACTTCCAATAGATCCCTAACTTCAAACTAACATCTAAGTTTACTAATTTTTTCCCTTATAGTTAAAAACCATATTTCCCTAGCAAAGTTGAGAAAGCTCCTCCTCCCGTGGCCAAAAAAACACCCCCGTTCAATACAAAAAGGTCCACTTCTTCCAATCTAAACGTACTTCATGAAAACTTAGCTATTGAACCCAAAACCATCCTATGTAAGAAGCCTTCCCTTCCCTATTTGAATTCCCATCAAGGCTTATCTAAAATAGACCATCTCATCATTTAAATTTTGGAACATAAAATAAACTAAAACCCTAACCATCCACCGACAATAAATACCACTTTCCACACTTATCTGTTGGGGGGAAAAAAGCACATCCTCATGAGCAATAACCATCAATCAGAGAAAAATTAAAATATCCGCAAGTAAATCACACCAAAAAAAGAACAAATAAGATTTATAAGATTCAATTAGATCTACCTACAACCACAATCACACCAAAAAAAAAAAATCACCAGTTTAGAAAATAGTACAAAGATACAAATATTAATTTGCAATATTTTGTTATCTTATCTCATTATTTAAATTATTTCTGTCTACCCTTTATTCCTTCTTATTATTCTTCCTATCTCCTCTCATGCATTTTCATTTCTCTTACATTCTAACAAAATCAAAACAACAAAAGAAATACCAGTAGCCTCCAAAATTTTGAGCTTTTTTGGGGCCACAGCCTCTCCGCATATGTTCGAGTAGAATTTTAACGGACTATATTTCGGAGGAAATTTTCGGAAGGCAGATTAGATAGAGATAAGACACTACTAAGATATTTTGCTCTCTTAGTGAAGATTTTTAAGATCTGAGTTCTGATTTTCTATAGGAGCAAGCCCCTATAGTTAATTACCCCTCTCGATAATGAGAGAGCACTTCCGATTAAGGCTAGTCGTTAAACAGATACTTAATATCCATCATAAAGTAGTAACATATTTAAATGTTTAAAGTTTAACGTTTAAAATTACAAATTCACCACCTTGCACTTAAAGCAGATGGTGGGGGAATGATGATAGACCCGATCAAAATCCCATGGTTTCATCGTCCCGGGTCGTCATGGTCCCTAGTCCACTTAGTTAGAGGAGGTAGTCGACCCAATCTGACAGCATGATCATTGTCGGCAGTCATGGGTTGCTTCACACAAGCATACCTAATAGACATGGGATGAATATTTATTTAAAAGACGAATTCAAGTCAACATTAGCTAACAAAGGGCTTTGTGCACTATCGACTATACCCTATAATTCATTACTTAATGGTATTAACTATTGGGGAACATACAAGCTCTTAGTCATGACCATAATATAGTGGAGTTATTCGACCAAGCCACCAGGTCAGAGGGTTGTGGTCATAATCATTTACCACGAGAAGCCATTTGGCCAAATCACAAGTTCTTTGTGGAGCCATCTGGCCAAACTACCGATTAGAGAACCAGTCATAACCATACCACGTGGAGCCTTCTGGCCAAACTATTGATTCTATGGAGCCGTCGTCTTGCCAAGCCACTGGTTAGAGGACAAATGGCACGTCCTTACTAACAGAAAATTATCTGAAAATGAATCTTAGTGATATTCTCAATTTAGACATTTGCTCTTTGTGAGCTAAAGTTATCATTAAGTTCATCGCCCTCACCAAATGGTTGCAGAGGGTGGATGAATTTTATTTTAAGTTATAAGTAATTAATTTTAATTTTAAATATAAATATTTAGATAGATATTGAGCTTAAGAGTTTTGATGGAATTTGAAAATTAACCCATTTGTTGATATTAACTTTCAACACTGTCATCATCGAGGTGACGTAAGTTATTTAAAAAAATTATATTTCATTGAGGTTTAGAAGCAATTTGAAAGGATAACATCCCTTCAGGTTGAGATTAACTTTTAACATGACCATCATCGAAAATTTAGGTAATTTTATTTTATATCATGAATCTTGTCAACTTTGTTTGGCTGCCAACAAAGGATTGGGCTCAACTGATGATTTTAAGAAATTTGTTATGCGAGCGCAAATTAATGAGAGTTTAGATTTTTATGATGAGTTTCATTCAAAGTGCCTTTGAACGCCTAATGTAAACTTTAAAATTAAATATTTTGTTACATTTGTCATTAGGCGTTGGCTTGTTAATTCAAGTCATGTCGACTCTAGTCCTTTTAAGGAGGAGATTGGACTTGGAATTTAACCCACACAACATTCTCAGATATTTGAATTAGGAGGTATATGTGATGGTCGGAGGACATGCGAGTAATTAATTTAAAAATAGAACTTTAAACTAACGAGCTTTTAACCCCATGCAGTATTGAACATTTGTATTTGCACATTTAACACATTTGTCGAAGCACATGCAGGGAATTGAAATTTCTTTTTAAATTAACATCTACGCTTTTCGATGCATTCACGTGATGCACTTGCACTAAATTTTGAGGTATTTACATAACATGTTCGCATGCTTTTAATGCAGTGCACATCGTTGGGTTGTAAGCTTCTCGAGGCGGTAGCACTCTTCTCGGGGTTGTTGCTTGCTTCCAAAGGTTGTTAGACCCTCCTAGATGTGTCAGCACGCTTCTCGATGCATCACATTTAAGTTTAGGGAATTATATTTTAATGCATGACGTAGGAATTTAAAATATATAAAATTTAAATATTCGCTCAAGAGTTCATTGTTTGAATTTGCGCTACATTTAACTTTAGAGTTTAAGAACAACGTTTTTATGTCAGCTTGTACGAGTGTTGCGGATTCGGTAGCGTTTGTGAAAGACGAATTGGATTTCAATTGTTGTGTACAGGAGAGATGTTCAGTTAATTTTGTCTGATTCAAGTCATCATATAATTCAACATAGTTCCTAGGGGATGTTTGTTCAATAGACACCAGGTAAGCTACATTGATAGTAAGAGGTTCATGGAAAATACTTGCATTGGATCTCATGCCACTTAGGGTTAAATATGAATACTCAAAGAAGACCCAATTAAATTAGACTAGCCCGAATCAAAATAACCTGACACAATCTGATTTTGTTTCAATTGAAATTGGATCGGAATGACCAATTTGCAGAAAGTTCAGAAAGGAACCGTTCAACAAAATAATTTTTCAAAGAGATTGTAAAATGGTTCTTATCTGTTTTAAATTAAGATGGATGAATGGCTAGGCAAGTAAAATGCTAATCTCTAAGAAAATGTAATGAAACGTTCACATAACAAAAATTATTATAGAAATGTATACTTAGGATTCATGTAATTGTCAAACAAATGTTTAAATGTGAAAAGTTAATTTGGAATACGATGGTTGTTTCCTTGTTCGAAAAGTTTTAAGCATACCACCAGAATGTGAACTTCAGTAAACTTTTATAAACTAATATATTTTTTTAATCTTAAGAGGTGTGACCGATTAATCTGGGATATCAAAACTGTAGCAAAAAATGCTCAAAAAATCTTTTAGTTGTGCAAACAAGTTAAAACAACTACTCAATGTTAAAATTCTTAGAGGAAACAGTGCCTGATTAGATTAGAGGAAATAGTACCTGAAGCATGGGATGAACAAGGAGGGAGACGAAATGTCGATAATCTGACTGCACTGATTCCTTTATTTCCTGGTAATTCATAAGAAAAGCTTACATTCCACTGACCATAAGAGAAAAACATTAACAGCATAAACCACTATCGAACTAATTGAAACATTACTTAATGAGCACCGCACATCTAATCCATTCAATGAAAAACCAGATTGTTTTGCTTTCATTAAGAAACAGGTTAAAATAAGTCAATCTCCAGTTTTAAGAGCACCAGTCCAACAAAAATTCACATAATCTGGCAAGTCAAGGAGGTATGCATGAATACTGAAAGAGCATATGAATTCAGTAGCAACATAATCTAATGATATTTATCAAATGTAAGCTCCATTAAAAACATATCTTTCAAATAAGATCCATTTTTTAAGGAAAAGAAAACAACAGCCTTCAATTCTAAAGATTAAACATACTTGTCAACAGCGGAAGAAGAAAAACATATCAAGGCACACCAAAAGCTTGCAGTTTGTATTTTAATTATGCTATAGAGTATAGCTTCAGAAGCAAATAGTGCGTGTTATTTGCTTGATTTGGTGGATGCAACGAGAACATGGTTATTTCGGCTGAAGATGAGCATGATGAAGAAGATTGTGCTGAGCAATATAATAACGATGAAGAAGATAAGGCTACTTCGATTTATGATAATTATTAGGTTTTTAATTTTTTTTAATTTGAATCTGGCATTTATAAACAAACTTTTACGTAAGTTTTCCTTGAGAATATTTAGGGCCATCTTTCTTTATGAAAGTCTAAACTTTTAATCAAATTATCTTTTGAACTTTTATACATGTTAAAGTTAAATAATTTAATGCTCTACTTACATGACGATATAAATTTTCTTTTCTTTTTTCTAAGGATTTTTTTTTCTATTTCCTTATTGAATATAAATAAATCATTTATGATTTTTTATGATTTGGTTTATTTTAAAATAGAGAGCATTAGACTACACAATGCATCATATATATATATATATATATATATATATATATATATATATGTGTGTGTGTGTGTGTGTGTGTATTGTTTTAAGGTTAACTTAATTTTGAATTGAGTCATAAGTAGGAATTTGATTTTATAGTGCTAAATCTATTATCTAGATTGTCTACAAATGAAAGAGGTTTCCAGGTGATGGTAACGATATAGTTGATTTAGGGGTTGATCGTCAACGTTGTCAATTAATTAAGATAATCAATTTTAATTCAAAAAGCAACTTAATTACAAACTAAATTTCATCATCTGCCTTTTATATAAAAGTGTAAAGGGATATGTTACATGGGTTAATTTCATTATATAAACCTTTTATATGAAAGTTTAAACATCGAGTTTTAAAATTTCTAACTTATTTCATTTTAAAAGTGCACTTACGTAAAGTAATAAGATGAAAATTTGATGTCTACATCTAGATGTTCGAACAAGTAAATCTAATATCTAATAGAATGAGCTTTAGAAAGACCATGTATATAGATAGGTTGGTAATGTAATAACCTGTACAGGTAGCGTGACAAAGACAAGCCTTTCAAGAGGCAAAAAAGTTCTCCAGTTAAGATAAGCATAACGACCTCTATAGCTATGACAACAAAGGCAAGCCCGTCTGGAGACAAAAGGGTCCTCGACACATAGCCTTCGAGCTCACGGTAGCAAAGAAAACACTCCCACCTACATAATATCTTCTAAAGCTAAAAAAGAGTTGTATATGATAAATGTGATTAACAAAAGAATTTCATAGCTGGTTAGCTAACAGAATGATAATTATACACACTTGTTATTAAAAATTGTTAATACCTAAAGTTTTGTTTCCATTTAGATAGTTTTCTTGCTAAGTAATAAGAAGTTAATTCAGCTACTTCTTATAAAAGAATTACGGGTAACATATAAGATAATATATAAGTAAAAGTAATTTTTATGTTAATTACTTTTTGTCTTTAAATTGTTTATATTACTGAATTTTACTCATACCTTATTATGTTAAATATTATTTCAGATTAAGGAATGGACAAGATTAAACCCACATAAGGGTCGGGTTTTGATATTTTGGATTCAAAGTTTTATTGTAAGAAAGAGTTTTGATGGGTATGTTCATTATGATTTATATAAGTTTTGATAAAATACATAAAATCTTGAAATTGTTTTAACACTTTGTATATGAATGGATGATTATTGTTTGAATTTGCTTCATACTAGAAAACATTATAATGTGCTCAATGGAACAGTCAACATTTCAAATTTCACATAAATTAGAACTTATAATATGTAGAGTATGGTAGTGTATTTCTCTGTTCATCTCGTATCGACCTAGAGTGGTCATCATAGGGTGTGACAATAGAGCACTATTTTACATTAACAAATATAGGCCTATGTTAGACCAGTCCCTGGACCGGTCCAGCCAATCCATCTGGGACTAGCTCACATATAACAGAGGCGGAGGAGTTCCGCCTCCCAGGTGATTCCACCTTCCACGTGGGGTCCAACAGGCAGCAGTTAAGAGGGAATTAATGAGGGTTGGGAGGGAAAATTCAAAGGTGGGGCTGATTAGAGATTTCATTTATGATTGTAAGCTTTAAGTAGGATGTTTTCCTAGGGTTAGGGTATTGAGTTTTTTTCGGAATTGAGTTCTTCGCTGATTTGGACCTAGTGGCATCTAGAGATTTGGGAGAGTCGGATCCTTCTCTTCAATTGAGGATCCATTGTATCTTGTGTTTTCTTCTCTATTTCATCAATTGCAAAGAGTTTTCTTCTGTTATTTCTCTTAAATTCATCTTTGAGATTGGATTTGGAGTGCTGAAATTCAATTTCAGCCAGCCAAGGGAGAATTGATTTCTACAATTATTTCCTATCATAGCTGTATCTCAAACTATGCATACATAGCTTCTTGTCTTATTTTTAACAAAGAATAAAGAAATAAAATTCAATCATACATTCTCTCATTGTATACCCTCCTCACTTCTCATTTTAAATTTCAAGAGTTTTCAATGCAAGGAGCTCACATCTTCAACTGTTTTAAAGGTAGACTATAGCTCAAGCTCAGCTCAGGTACTTGACAGGTTGAGCAGCAAGGACCAGGATGATTTTTTTAGTTAGAAGTTGGTCTATGAGATTTAGTTTCATGCCAAAAGATTTTGAGGTACATATCACCCTCTTGTCCGAGTTAAAGATTAAGCAGATTCCTTTATACAAACATGCTGCTCATTTCTCTCTGGAGGTGATTTTTTTTATCCATTATAAAGTTATAACCAAGTTAAGAATGGCGTAAACAGGCTTAGTGGCCTTGCAAGCCTACCAATTCTAATGATTGGTTTGTTGACAAACCATAAATTATCAATGTTTATTTATTTCTTCTAAATAACTTTTGGACTTTGACTAAAGGAACAAAATTGCTGTGTATTATTGAATGCCAGCTATATAATCCATATTTGTAAATTAAAGAGCAACAACTACTACCTTATTACTCTTTAAATAAAGGAAAAAGAAGTTCACAAAAATAATGATGACTGAAATATGATAGCACAGCCAAAAAAAAAAAGAGCTACAAATATGCAAGTAAATAGCACCATGCATGAATAACTTAGAAGAAGAATTAATGGGATATCAAACATTGAGATAATGTTACCTGAAGCTTGTTGTATATTTGTGTCATAGCCTCCTTCAATCTTAAAACCTATATAAAATGAAAGAAAAAGAAAGACTAAGACAATAAGAAGGATGCAATTTAGCTGCATAGCATGAGAAAAACTATAATGCATTCCAAGCATATCAAGCATAATATCTACTTTAAAACTTCAGAAGAACCTAGCTAGTAGCATCTAAATTTCAAAGCAACTTTATCCAAATACTAGGCCAGGTGTCACATTATTAACCTAATGTTGACCTCGACAACCGTTTTGAATTTGATCCAATCAAATATAGTGAAAATAGCACATGAAGAATGCGATGTCTCACAAAATCGCTTCAAAATACCTCAACCAAAATTGAAATCACACGAATGTCACCTATCTCGTGACACAGACTATGCAATCTCGTGAAACAGACCACGCTGACATGTCTGGGACATTGGAAATAGCTAGAATAGACACATATATTGATTAGGTAGCCACACGGGGCAATTTTAAAAATTCACTCATGCATGAAATGACATGAAATCAATTTACGTCAATGATGAGAATTCACAAGTCAATTAAGCACGTTAATGTCTTTTTTTATATATAATTTAAAAAAATAATCAAATTAAATAATATATATAATATACCTAATATTAATACTAAATTGATAATATTAAAATTTTTAAAAAAAATCCTCTCACATCCCAACTTCCCTCTATCTTATTCACAGAGTCACATGTTCAACTCTATTAAAAAGAATAAAAAAATAACATATCTAAAACCTACCCAACCCCATCCATCCTTCATACACAGCCCCAGCCCTCATGATCACTCTCTTGTTTTGCTCGTCTCTCCCATCTCTATCTCATTCTCTCACGCCTCTGCTCCTACCCGATTCATGCAAACCCTCAATAACCAAACAATGAGAAAGTTGCACGTGGATCTCGCAAGGAGAAGGCATTCACTACCCAATAGGGTACGAAGTGGTGAGGAAATCATAGGAGGAGCTCACTAAAGAAAGCTCAGCCAGATAAGCAGCTTGCAAAGAAGTAAAAGAGTTCCTGAGGCTTTAGAATTTAAGTTAAATCCTGCTCGAAACCTGTTTCCTAATGCCTCCTCCTCCTACCTCATCTTCTTTGGCATCATCCTCGTCAATAACGTCCCCCACCAATGCAGGTTGCATAAATTCCTCCCTCTCTCTTCCTCTCATTCTCTCTGTCACTCTCTCTTACCCACTCTTCTACCTCTCCACTCACACACTCTCTTTCTCAATTTCTCCTCTGCCTCTCCTCACAGAAGCTCTCTTTCCCTCTCCTCTGATGCATGCAAAGGGGGGGTCAAATCAAAATTAAAAAAATGTCTCTTCCCTTCCCTTTGTGCCACCTCGGTTTCCCCTCTTGCCCACTCGGTTTTTGGTGGTTTTTGCTCTTCCCATGATTCCCTGGCTGGCTTCCCCTTGTTGCCTCTTCGGGTCCCTCATCTGGTGGTTTTCCCGTGGCTTTGCTGGCTGGCTTCTGTGGCTTTTCTGGCTAGTTTCCCCTTGTTGCCTCTTCGGGTCCCTCACCTGCTGGCTTCCCGTGGCTTTGTTGGCTGGCTACCCGTGGTGTTGCCTCCTTGTTTCCTGTACCAAATTGTGGGCTGCTGTTTGGTGACCTTTGGCCTTTCATTTCCTGCATTTAATGAGGAATTTGAAGAGTTTTTGGGGCTGTTTAGTTTCCTTCTTTTTACCTATAAATGTAAGATGTTTTGTATTAGAAAAGAGAGTATTATGAGAGTGATTTTTGGAATGAAAACCTGAGGGTTTTTTCTTCTTTCTTGGAAAAGCTTGCGAGCTTGTTCCATTCTCCTTCTCCTTCCTCTCGGGAATGCTTGCGAGCTTCTCCTACTTTCGTCTCGACTTCTAATCTATTTCTTCTCTCCACAAGTTCCGACGTCATTGTATCTTTCTTCTAAGAAATGCAAGTTTAGTTGTTGTTTGATATTATAAGTTTGTAAGTGTCGTTTTTTACTATAAATGTTCTAGTTTGTTAATGTTCTAGTTTTTCTTTATCTTTATGTGTTCAAAGGTATAGATGTAACAATTTTTTATTTGTAAGCAAAAATTTGAGCTCTTCTCCAAATTTTTGCTTGCATCATCCTCTCACCAACACTTTTTCCCTCACCCTCTCTCTTTCTTCCCTTCCCCTCTATTACTTTCTCTTTCTAAGCTTTGCTCTCTACCCAAACTCTCACTCATTCTCTCTCACTTTCTCTCTTCTTCTCCCTTTCTTGCTCTCACGCTCTCCTCTCATTCTCTCTTCATGTCCTTTTCTCTCCAAAACTCCCACTCTGCCTCTCTCTAAAACACACTCTTTCTCCCACTCTCTCCTACTCAATCTTTCTCTTTCTTTCTCCCAAAAAAAAATGTATAAATAGAGAAAAGAGGAGAAATATTGTGTATTTCCCTTATCGAATCATTGCAACTTTGAGTCATGGAACCAAATCATAATAATCTAGCAATCCACGGATCAAATCATAAAATCCTCACAAAATGAGGTCATAATCTCTGGGTAGTGTCTTCTTTCCAATTTTATCTTCTTAAATTTGACCCAGAAAATAAACTCTCTCAAAAGAGCTAGGCATGAATTTTCGTAGCACACACAAAAAAAAATTGATGGGAAACTAATAAATATATTCAAAGCAAGTGAAATATGGGTTGCTAATCCAATGGTTGCTTAAATGATGAAACTTTCAACAGCGTGGGATTAAAAACAAGAAGAATACTCCTACACTTTTCTTATTCATCATATTGGGCAAAACATGACGTTCTAAAAAGTTTATGCATAAGATGCAAAAAGAAGCCCAATGAAATGCAATCATATATGCTAGACCTGAACATTTAAGTTTCGACCCTATGTCTAATATAGGTGAAGATGAAGTACCAAAACAATATATTATCCCCTCAATGGACCCCATATTAGCAAGAATTTCATGCATTAGGTATGTCCACATATGTTCTTGAGGGGTACTCATTTGGATGTAGGATTTTATATATGTTACTCATTTATAAGAGGTACCATGACTTGCTCTTGTCCATTTGAGAATTTGAGCTGAATGGAAAATGCACCAAAGAGCTAAAGAAACAAAAACTACAATTATCTTGTCTAAGGGCATCGATGAATTACCAAGTGTAGATTACAAAGTTCCATCATCTAAAGCTTTTACAAATTGAATCTTGACATTTCATCTGAAAGAGCCTGGCCTCAGTTAAAACTATCAACTTTAGTTATCTTTCCCAAGAGACATGCAATTCATCATTTTATCAACTTCCCAAGTTTGCAATTCATAATGAATTTTTTTCTTATGTTGGGCCAAAGTTAGGCTATGATTATGGTAAGTCACAACTTAATGAAAAGTTGGAACAGCAACGGTTTGACCTGATTCTAATTAAACTAAAAGCCTTGGTACATTATTAAATGATTAGGCCTTATCCTATCTGTGTGAGTGTTTGTAGCATAATTTTGAGCATATGACAGCTTAATGTAAGAAGATGGTTTTAATGGAATATAACTAAATTAAGATCTTGTCCCAGGGCTAGCTAATTATGGCCTTTAACAATTATCTTTATTAAGCCTCACGACATCTTTAAGAGTGCAACAACATTAAGATGCATGTCATCATCATTGTGTCGTCATCAACTTTTGAAACTATATTATGAAAGAAAAATTAGGCCTCTAACTCCTAGTTAATGCAAGCCTGAGGTTTCCCTCTAAAGCTCGCTCTCATTTTTCGTGGCGTTGACATAGAGCATAGGTGTCTGTTTGCCTTGGTGCTCATGGCCCTCTTTGGTACTCCACCACTAACCTCAATGTTAAGGGCAATAGTCTTGTGGCTTTGGTGTGGTGTTTCTACTACTAGTCTTGAGATTATTAATAATCCTACTTCAACTACTTGCTTTTTCATTTATTTTCAAAAAGGTTCAGTTCCAAATCATCACAAGCTGCTCTCCACCATTCATGATAAATTTATGCTCATTTTTTTTCTCCATGAGGTTATTAATAAATCCATGTCCAATTTGAGATTGAATGTAGATTTTTTTATCAAACTTACAGATTCTCATCATGTTCTAATCAATTTATCACTAGAAGCTAATTATTCAAAACTTTTCTCAATAAAATCAACTATTTGAATGGTTTCCCAATATGAATACTTAAGTGGTCTTTTCACTTTTATTAATCTGAGGAATCACCAATAACTTCATTTTGGTTTGGTTATCCTTGAGTTCATATTCACTATTTCAATCAATCAACTCTGCTTTCTAAGAGTGCAATTTTTTAAAAATCACTCCAATTAGATGTTGGGACTATTCATGCTCTTCAGGTTGTCAGTGGTTAGTCCTAATGGAAACGGATGTTACTATCCCTTTGGAGAAGGAGATTTGGATTAGTTCCAGAGAATGTGATTATTGGCAGAAGTTAGATTTTTAAGTTATTTCTTCATATTGTTCATTTTAAATTTTTTTTGTTGCAGCTTCAATGGCATGACTGATGATGTTGGCAGTATTTGACATGTGATGATGATATTTGCCTTATGAGACATACTCGAAAGTTTGATTTAGATGAGCATAGTTCTCACATACGACCTTATTTTTACCTGTTAAATAATTTACTTTGTAATTATATATATATGAAGTACATGAAGAAAATTGAATGCTTCCATTTTAAGTGGCATGAAGATAGTTAAAATGATTTGATTATGAATGTTTAGAAATTATATAATTTTTTTTATTGCACCCTGCATTGTTTGGAAGGGGCAGCATGGGATGTGACAAAAACTATGGATGATAAAACCATGAAATCTTGATTGGGTTCGTCACCAATCCCCCAATTATTTGCCTTAAGCAAACCCTGGTAAATTTCCAATCCTATAATTAAAATTTTATGCTACTACATGATAAGCACTTAACACCTAACGACTAGCCTTAATTGTAGGTTCTCTTTCGTTGACGCAAGGAATTATTAACCTTAGACGTTTGAGTCTATGGGAAACATGGAACTATATCATAACATTCTCATGAAATTAAGGTAAAATCTCTAGATTGTATCTTATTTTTAATCCATCTAATTTATAAAAATTTGACTTAGAACCCTAAACCTTCTCTAAAGAGTCGGCGTAAATTTTCAAAGTCCATAATCAAACCATTTATCTTGGTTAGCATTATCAAAACTAGTGGTCTGCATGATTTTTTGAATTTTTTAATCTTTTAATCATCAACTAAGAGCATCAACGTTTTCTCAATGAAGCCTCTTGATGCAAACAAACTAGAGAGACAAGCCAGATAAAGAGAACAATGGGCAACACTAACTAAATTAGATTCAAATAGTAGCAATCATCCACCAACTTCAAAACACAACGGAAAATTGAAACCAAACGAAACAAAAGAAAAATAAAAAGGCGCTATCCTCAGAACAACCGTTAGAACGGTCTCCTCACATACATCGAAAAGTAGGTAAATAAAAGTATGTGCTTGGCTAGCAAACCGATGGTCCACCACAGCAAGAAGGTCCAAGCGTCCAACCAAAACTCCTCCAGCAAATACTTCCAAATCAGCCAACCAACAACACCAAAAGCTCAAGAAGAAAGATACAGGTGGAGTGGAACTTGCGTAGAGAAGAAGAGGTAAGAAGCCCAGATGAAATAGAGAGGAGAAAGAAATGGAACAAGCTCTCAAGCTTTTCCAAGAAGAAAAAACCCTCAGGTTTTAGTGGCTTTGCCAAGCAATTTTCAACAACCTTTTCCTTCATAAAACATGTTATATTTATAGGCAAACCATAAGGAAACCAAACAGCCATAGCACCTCCAACTAAACCAATTAGATTTAGGGAAATGAAAGACCAAAAGTCACCAAACTCACGGGTAAACAGCCAGAAAAGCCACGGAATTCACCCAGGAGCTTCACGGGAACAGCAAACAAGGAGGCAAACTCACGGGTAAACAGCCAGAAAAGCCACGGAAGCCAGCCAACAAAGCCACGGGAAAACCACCCAGGTAAGAACCCGAAAAGCCACACAGGAACCATAGCAAGGAGGGCACGGAATTCACCCAGGAGCTTCACGGGAACAGCAAAAGCCCAGAGAAAACCGAGGAGATAGCAAAGAGGAAGGGGAAGGGGAAGGGGAAGGGGCAAGTTCCACACCACATACCTTTAAGAATTAATGAGCTAGGAAGTGAAATATTCCAACCATCATTGAGCTAACTTCAGCTCAAACATTAATGAGCTTTCTCCAAGTAGAACCTACATGTTAAGCTCCATCATTTAAGCAACCAAGGCCCAACCCGAGAAACAGCAGCCACCCAAAGGACCCAACCAAGCTAGCAAACCACGGTCTACCAAGCTCAAGCACAACCTACCATGTTCATCAGATGCCTTCCATCATTGGATAGCTAAAAATATATAAAAACTAAATAAAAACCATTGTTCAATATAAATTACAAAATCATTAATGCATCACCTCTCTGCATGAGAAGATGGCTAGAGACTTTCAAATAACTTAGAAATAAACAAATATTTGTTGATAACATTTACATTATATTTGATTTTTTACATTGGTAAAATATATGGGAAACTTGGACTTTTGAGAGGGCTGATATATATCATTCAATTATCCCAATTTTTTTACAAGTTCATGAATGGCTAACTTTATAATGAAAATTAAAGAAACTTGATCCATAAGTTTATTTCTGTTGCAGATTAAATTGATTGTATTGATCATGAGTTGGAAGACTAAATACAACGACAGATGCAAAAAACAAAATAGGAGAATGAATACTCTCCTTCTAGTAGGAAAAGAAGCATTATATATATATATATATATACACACACACACACACACAATGATTTGATTATTTGAAGATCGGAGCCCAACACACCTAGTGAAGAAAAACTTATGATTTGTGCTTCTCAAATTTTTTTAAGGAAAGCACTTAACGTAGCACTAGGAATATGAAGTGAAAATAGGAATGGAGGGAGAAGGCAAGCAAAAGGTTTGGCCAATGAAACCAACTCACACCAAATTAGCCAAATATAAATGGAGTTCATAAAAGCACTTTCTTGAACATCAATATTATATATCTGGGACAATCATTCTTAAGCATGGAACAACCCACTAGTTAATGTGCTTTATATAACACATACTAACAGACAATGAGTAACTAGTTTCCATCCTTTTATCATCCAGAAAGTAAATAAGAGGGTACCATAACTTAATTGCGCATGACTTTTAATTTCTTTGTAGATATTGTAAATAGGCAACAAAAGAGTTCAAAATATAAAGGTCCTGGTAGAATGTTGATGAAGTGTGGTAGTGCTTATGAAAATGTTTGATTGACTGGATACTCCAATATTTTAATTTAACAGAGGGGTTGGCAGAAACGGAAGAGAGAGAGAGAGTGAGAGATGGCCATTAGTGAGTCTATGCTGGACTATAAAGGTCGAGAATCGCTTAAATTTTGGATCACTTCTTTGCTCGAATCAAGCTTGGGCAAGTATCAATGAGTTGACTAATGAGCCAGGTCTAAACACACACACAGATTGATTTTTCATGGGGTGGCTAATATTTTATCTTCAAAGAACGAATATTGATTGAAATTAAAATCATTATTGGCTCGTATTAATCTTAAATCAAAATGACTTAATCTTAAATCAAAATGACTAAATACTCCCGATTGAATTGAGCTATTCTATAGCCAAACCTAGCTCAGCTAAAAATTGAATCAAATAACTTCAACACCCTGAGAGGGTTAAACAAGTTCGAGAACAGATCATTCACAGCCTTAATTACATGCTGGTATAAAAATAAAAATTAAGAAAGTCCTTCATGCAACTAACAATCAATCCAGCATCCTCGATCAAAGCTATGCAAATTAAAAATATTTTCATGATATTTGCATAGATATTCAATATATTTTATCTAATACTTTACACTTTAATCATTTTAGGCACTACTCATTTCAAATCACATAGGAAATTACTATCAAAGCTGAAATACTCTTATAACTCCAGTTTTTCATAATTAAACTTCCACAACGCTTCATTTATTAAATTTAGTAACACGTAAACTAATTCATTAACAGAAGGATGGATGAAGCAAAGATTATTAAAAAACAGATAGTGACTGGATCATTGTTACACAAATTTTAAGGAAAGCACAAAATAAGACTTCAAAATGGCTCAAAAAAAAAATTCAAGTGATAGTATTTTAGTTATAATTGCATAATATTTTACTGTCCAATGAATGAAATAGCATAAATAGTATAAAAGAAACTACCGAGTATATAAATGTTTTTTAAATGTGACAACAGAAACCATGCGATAGATCAAATATTACCTTATTATAGAGGTATCCAGTTGTAATAGGATATGATGACCAGAAATGGCGCAGTAGTTCCTGAATAGATGACCAATGCTGAAAAAATAAAGTTAGAGATAGAATCATCATCACAGAGCATGCAAAGAAGGAGGCCAAGCCGACATCTTCTGAGAAAAGTTCACCAAGAAATACAGTTTTTTATAAATTAACTATAAAGAAATATCACAAACTACATCTAGCTATCTACGTCTAACATTTAACTAATTTAGGAGAAAGACAAAAATAGGATAACAAGAAAATTTATTGGCAAGTTAATTGCGACACTGATGTGCAAACAAGGGGTTGGGCAGGGGTGTCAATATTTGCAGGTCGACCCGTTTGGCAAATGGGTTGGGTCCAAGTTTAGATTTCTAACCCATTTTCAAAATCAGGTCGGGTTCGGGTTGACCCGAAAATTCAAAGTTGACCCGGATCACCCGGATCCCACCCAACCACGTCACTCGACTCAATCCTACGTCCCGCACCACGCATGGCGCACCCGCGCCTGCCTCACCCACGCCCGACCCCGCGTCCTGCCCCAGCGGCCTGCCTCAGTGCCTCGCCCGCACGCGGGCTGCCAGCCCTACACCGACGCACCCACGTCCTGCCTCTCCCACACTTGCGGCTCGACCCCGCCTCCCGCACCTGCGCCGACGCCCTGCCTCACGGCCCTCACCCATGCTTGACCTCACACACCCGCAACCCGCGTTCGACCCAGCGCCCCGCAGCCCACGAGCGCTTACCTACTCTGCGCCATGGTCAGTGTGTTGGTTTGGGTTGACCCGGGTTTGGGGCGGGTCGAGTCCAGGTTCGGATTTCTAACCAGTTTCCAGAATCGGGTCGGGTTAGGTCAAATAGTGATGGGTCAATTTCAGGTTGGACCCGAATCCGACCCGAAAACCCATTTTTGACAACCATAGGGCTGGGGAGCATCTCCCAGGATGAATGAAAGTTAAAAATCTTCCAAACATATATTAACTTTAAAATTTTAAATTACATGCGACATTGTACTGTCTTACATCTAAGATTACAAAGCAATTTAGGCATCAGAAGAAGACAATTAGGTCAACAATAAAATCATCTGAGCCACTAGAGTGTGACATCCTCATGTTCACAATAGACGTGCTCCAGCCTTTAAAATTTTCACAATATTTGGCTATTTTAGTACGTAAAGAAGCAGAACTTACAATCATGAGCTCATCCTTTGTCCTACTTGGCAGCTGGTCAAGGACGCTCTCAAAGGGGCCCTTTCCAATGTGATGCTTTGTACTTGAAAGATGTTGATTCAACCCATTAAGGACCTAGCTCATACCAGTGAGGTAATTAGGTTTTCCTGCTCCAGGCAATTGTAATTATTGATGAATATACAAAACATACAAAAGCAATGCCACATAAAACTCAGAAAAGGAGTGAAAATTATCAAGTTCATTTTCTCTTAAGAACAAATAGAGCCCAAATTCCATCTTTACAATTAGCAAACTAGAGAAAACAAGTAGAAAGCGATTGTTAGGTTTATTCGCTCGTTAATGTTATGATAATAATCATTTTTGAAAGTGATGGAATAGTTTTATGCAGAAAAAATGATCATAATATGAGGAAATTTCATTGCGGTAAATGAAATGGATTAGACATTGAAGTTCCAACAAATAATGGAAAGAAAAAAACTGTAACACTGCAACTGCAGAGCAGCATAAAAATACACCGCGTAGCAAGTTTCTACAGAGGCTCAAAATTTCCTCCTCCGGATATATTAAAATGTATACCACATTCCATGAGCCCAGTCCCATTTTCAAAACATATTAAGGTCATAAAGCATATTTGTCTCTAAATGAATCGAAGGGTTCATAATTAGGTTTGAAACTCACCCAATAACCGTTTAAATTTTAATCGACTACATATATGTATTAATACACATTTATATGTAAATCACAAATATATATATATATATATATATATATAAATGGAATTTTTAAAAGCTTCTTTTTTAATAGAGATTCTCACATCAATCTGACAATCATTTTGAATGGATCATTTCTTACTCAACTCCAAATTGAAAAAAATCTGAAATCAAAATTTTTTATTTCAAGTTCAGGATGGCTTGCTCGAAATCAATTCAATGCCACCCGTAAATGAAAGCATCAAAATTTTTTCAAGTAAATACCACTACAAAGTCAATCAAAACTAATTTCAAAATGTGCTTCATCCTATTGGGAAAGAATGTCGGCGATGTAGGATGCATTTTAAAGACTAGTTTAGTAAGAGTCATGAGTCTGGATTATCTGTAACTAAGGATCTTCTTCATGTTAGGCAGGCAAGTTTGGTTATGAGCATGTAGCCCATGTCAAATAACAGAATATGGTAGACGATCTACATCAGATCTCGATCATGAAAGATATAGGTGATGAAGGGGGCATGAAATATAAGATGTAACTGATTAAACATGAGAATTTTACCTTCAGAGCAACATCAGATTGAACAATATCATTCAACCCTGTCACTTTTGCTTCAGAGATCTGCTTCATCAAATATGCATAGGATTCCTCCAAATTAAAATTGTTGTCGGTGTTTTTGAAACTAGCATTACTATCACCCAAAGCCCTAAGTGCATTGGCTTGTTGTGAGTCGAAGTACTCACGAGGATCCTGGAAATAAAATCTGAATAAGTTATCACGTAAAACAGAAGATGGGGAAAAAAAATCATACCCACTGCTAAATACCTTGATGAACAGTGGTGCATAAGGGAGCCTATGAGGTCCTCGAAGATCTTCAATCTCAGTCATTCTACAAGCCTTCTCTAGACGTTCTTGGCTTTCATTCTTATTAAAAGCTTCGAGAGAAGGCCCTAGCATACAGGATTTATATTGTAAGGGAAACTTCCGTTGAAAAGAAGATGTGATAAAAGTTAAAGAACAAGAGAAAAATAGAACAATAATTGCTAACCCTTCTTTGACCTTGCAAGAGCTTCAGCAACTGTCCTAGTATCTCCCAACTCAACATCTACAACCAAACATTAAATAATGATCATAGAAAATATTATATGAGAAGGTTTTCACCCGAATGATCATTAACTTTTGATGTAGAACGTACATGCAAGGATGATTAGATTACGGAATTTGCACGCTTAATTTTAGAAACCACAACAATTATATCTTTATATTGATTTTAAATGACAAAAGAAAACACAAAGAGCGGTAAGACAAGTTTAGGCTAAATTATATGCATAGAAATTAAGATTGCAATAATCAATTTAATCTAACGTTGCATGCATGATGATTTTCAACATTAAATTCCAATGCTAACAATAAGATTAGTTACTAAGAGATATCCCTCACTCAACTCTCTAATTGATAGGCTTTAGCGGAGAGAATGACGAGAATCTTCATGAATCATTTATAAACCATAATTGAAAAGTGACTAAGAGATTGAATGATGTGGAGGAGAGTTTACCCAAATAATCAGAGAATACGAAGCTTCCGGTTTGAACACCAAGGCACTGGAGGAAGAGTGATCAGCAACGTCAAGGCTTGGACACCTTTAGGAGGGTGATTCTTGGCTTTTGGACAACCGGGCAGCGAGGTATGACCACCAAACTGATTGGACAGCAATTAGGGACGTGTAGGCAGCAGTAAGTGATGGTGGAGAAGTCCCTTTGGCATTCAAAATACTTCAAACAGCAGTCTAAACTACAACCAGGAAATGGGACAACAGTTTGTCACGTTGAAGGGATTTTGGGCAGCAATATGGGCCTCTTGGGGGGGGGGGGGCTGGGCAGCAGGATTGTCCTGCTGTAATTCCTGGCAGCAACCAGGAATCTTCTACAGGGAAGAGTCGTGGGTAAGAGGCTTGGGAAAGGGGGCGGCTAGGGCTGCAGGGAACTACGTATTTCCTTCCCAGGATTCTCAATCAGGAATAATGAGGAAGAATCAACTCCAATATGACTTAATTGGATTCCAATCAAGGAATTGATTGGGAGGTCACTATTGGAAAGAAGTAAAGAAAATGAGAAGGGGTGGGCCGGCCATGTATTGAAAGAGAGAGGGATTAAGTAGCTTCCTAATTTGTTGGGTAGGTTTAGGAAATAAATCAAATGAGCAAATCTAATTTAAATTAAATTAGATCTAAGTTAGGAACTTTCCTAATTTAACTTGGCTAAATAAGGAAATTATTTGAAATTCAAATTTGAATTTCAAATTAGATTAAATCCTTGCCAAATTAATTAGGCTAATTCAGAAAGGGATTAATGATGATTGAAATCATCATTGATGGGAAAGGGGACAAAGGGCCAGCGGATAGGGAGAAGGAGGGAGGATGGCTAGTGGTTGGAGCCATGGGAGGAGGTGGCCGATGGCTTGGAAGAAGGAGGTGGTGCGGTGGCCGGTGGCTTGGTGGAAAGAAATTGGGGGGTGGCCGGTGGCTTGTAGGTGGTGGCCGGCGGCTTGAGGCTAGGGGATGGTAGATCGACGGCGGAGGTAAGGGAGGAAGTCGAACCACGAGCCGGGGACGCTTCCACCGACTGATGGGTATTGCTTTGCCCTTCACCAAGGGACTTTCTCCAAGCTATCTCCTAGAACTCTCACAAAGAGAACAAGAAAACTGACATTTCATATTATTCATCATTCATCATTCAACATACAAGAGAGTTAGCCTATAAATAGGCCTCATAAAAAAGAAAAAGAACAATGACTAAAATGCCCTTCGGGCTACAACACACTAAACTCCCCTTATAGAGGTACAATGGGCAAACAGAAAAATAAATAAACTCATACATAAAACACATAAAAGAAAATAAACTCCAGATCGTAGCCGTTGATCTCCGATGCCCTCATCAACTTTATTGCTCACAATTAAGATTACCACATCAAAAAGTACTCTAAAAAATACAACAACAATAAGCTAGCAATAATAAGTATAGATATTTGCATGGAAAATCACTTGGATGGAAACTTCATCATAAGCCACTTGGATCTGCTGCTAATACTATTTTGAAGAATTAGTTCTATGTTTTCTCTCTCATAGCATGCCAATTCGAAACACATAGCTCAACAAATAAGAAAATGTTACTTACCTTTTCAACCAGAAATACGTGCAAAGCATTCAAAATTTCTTCTTGCATTACATACAGAAACTTACAGGAATTTGTTTACATCTGCAGAAGATTCCCATTATGATTTCAAAACCTCGATCACCCCAATGAGATGAAAGTGGCAGTTACAACCCTAAGTTCGGCACTTTTCCAGCTGAGTTAAGTAATCTTTGAAATCGGTCCTCTCAAATACATTTATCGTAGATTTGTTAGCTAAATTTACCAAACTAACCAAGCATTTTAGGCCCCGAAAATTTGCACCCAGCACTTTAGGAAGAGTATGTATTGCAGGTCAAATTTTTAGAAGACAGATTCTATTGCAAATAAAATCCTATCCGGAATTTTTTCCCTCATTTAGCGAGGAATTAAGATCTGGTTCCAAGTTTTTCATAGGCTCACCAATCCCGATAACAAGAGTACTTTCAATTAAGGTTAATTAATAGACGTTAAGTGCTTAGCGTATATTAGCAGCAATTTCGAGCTTATAATTGAGGAAATTTACCGCTTTTTTAACTTATTGAGTGGATGTTGGTGGGAATAATGATGAACTCAATCAGAATCCCATGATCATGTCGCCTCAGTTTGTTGTGGATCCTAGTCTACTTACTAAGCAGAGGTAGTTGACCCAACCTAATTGAAGTATCCTTGTTGATAGCCATTAGTTGCCTCACACAGGAGGAACTTGTAAATCTAGAGTGTATGTTTGTCTAATGGGACAATTTTAAGCTAACCTTAGCTGATAGAGAGCTTTACGTCATCTTAAGTGCAACTTGACTTACAACTCAAGGAGGCTCAAGCCAATGGGGAACATCTAGGCCATGATTGTAACCGTAATATAATTGTGCAATTTTATAGAAAAACACCCAATTATAAAGTCTCAATCATAATCGCTATTTAATTAAATCAATTGGCAATAAAATCACACAGTTAGAGGACACATGTCATGTCCTTACTGATGTGAGAATTTTTTGAGAGTGATCATAACGATGAACTTGATATGACATTAACATTATGTGAGTTGAGATCAAATTTAAATTTATCACCCTCAACAAATTATTGCATAAGGTGGATAAATTTTCACTTTAAACTTTGAGATGATAGATTTATTTGACTATTTTTGTATTTCATAATAATATTTTTTATTTTTATTTGGATATAGCCTGAAATAATCTATATTGGGATTTGGGGCACTTTAAAAATAAAATACCCTCCTGTTAAGAATTTCAATCAATACACCCCTCGTTGAGGCTCAAATCTAATCAACACCAATCCACGGGATGTGGAGGATCAAATTTGAAATTTAAGACATGACCGTACTCATACGCAAGGCGACCCGCACGAGATAATGCACGTAACATATCGATGCATGTGAGCTTAACTTTAAAAGAGAGTTTGCATGCTTTTCAAAAATAATTACACGCCTTAGAATGATTACATGCTCTGGAAGAGAAGTAAATTTGAGCTCAACTTATTATAGTCCATGCAGCACACTTAGAATTTAAGTTCGAACATTTAACAATTTTATCAAAGCTCATGCTTACGTGATTATTTTTAAAAGTTTGAACACATTTTAGGTAAACTACATGCTTTTCAATGCAATTGTACAATGCATTTGCATGGCGCACTTCCATGCTTATCAATACGCTTGCACGATGCACTTGTGCACTTTTTTGATGCACTTGGAGAAACACTTATCTAGTGCACTCACACGCTTTTCAATTTACTTACTTGATGCACCTGCACTTTTTTAATGAGTTGGGCATTACACTTGCATACTTTTCGAGGTATTTGCACACCTTTCGAGTTATTGCATTTGAGTTGAAGATTGCCACATGAAATTATCCAGATTTAATTGTTCAGTGATTGCTTGTAAGGAGACTTATTTATCTAGATTTAAAATGTTGATGCAAGCAAAAATTTGGAGAAGAGCCCAAATTTTTGCTTACAAAAAATACACGCTTACATATCACCTTAAACACAATAAAAGATAAAGAAAATACAAAAACATAAGACTTTTATAAGATAAAGACGCTTACAACTCTTAACAATGACAAACACCAACTCATACAACTCACATAAGAAACAACGTCATCCTAAACTTGCTTTGAGAAGAAGGATACAATGGAATGATCACCATGGAGAGAGGAAGGAGACTAGAAGTCCAGACGAAGTATAGCTCGCAAGCTATAGAGATGAGAAAGGAGGGAGAGAAGGCATAGCTCGCAAGCTATCCTAAAGAAACCCGCAGGTTCTTACAATTTTCCAAAAATCACATTATCACTCTCTTTTTTACATACACATCACTTAAATATATAGGAGAAAAGAAGCAGCCCAACAGCCATAAATCTGCCATTAATCAGCCCCAAAATTCCACCAAACAGCCACCATAAAGGCTCCATAAATTCAGAAACAGCAGCCCCAATATTTGGTACAGGAACCAGAGAAAAAAAAGAAGCAAAGTCACGGTTTACACAGCCCAGCAGCCACGGGAAAACCACCCAGCCAAGAACCCAAAGAGGTAGCACAAAGAACCATACAGCCAGCACAGGAAACTAGCCAGCACCACACGGGAAAAGCAAAAAGCCACCAAAACCGAGAGGGCAAGAGAGAAACCGAGGAGGCAAGGAGAAAACCAAGAAGGAAGGGAAAGAGACACAAGTCCACTCCACATACCTTTAGGAATTAAATACACACCTTTATGTATTAATGAGTCTCCATCAATAATGAGCTACAACCCCAAGTAGGACAACTTAAGTAAGCTTAAACCCAAACAGCCCAAGCCAAACCGAGAGCCAGCAGCCACCAAAAGGGACCCAAAATTATCATCTTGAATTGACCCCCCCTTGTCTACATCAAATGTCTATGCGACTATAATGTCATTAAGATATGTGCAATATTTCATTTTAAATTTTTAAAAAAACCACATTTTGCCCGCATGCATGCATGTGAAGTGGTTCGGTGATGTATGTTTCCATTTAGACTTTGTTTGTGCATTCAAAGAAGTGTTGGCTTGCTTGCATTCAGTCCTCATTTTATTCCTAGTGGGACTCACAGAGGTTGTCTTTTTGCCTATAAATAGAGGCATTGGATTGAACATTTCGTTCAATTTCACTTTCAATCAATGGTTCAAAGAGTTCTGAATGCAACAATGACGTTATATTTGTGCAAGTAGGCAAGCTAACAAATTTCTTTCTTGCACTTATAAGAACTATGAAGTCTCTTGTAAGTTATGTTTGCTTTTAATTTGTGACATTTCACATTTGAATGTTCATTTGCTCCCATTTTATAATTTTAGAACTTTTATATTTCATGCATTTTATAAACAATCACATATTTAGTCCAGAAAATCATTTTGATTGTTCAATTTGAATTCTTTGCAAACATGGTTTATTGAAAATTTTGGCATACTCCCGGCATCTTCCCCGTATAAGGGGCATGGGAGCATTTGGCTTGCCCACTACGCTTAAAAAAAATGGATGTAGACATCGTGGCCAAGCAATATTCATGCCTACAATGCTCAAAAAGCGCTCATAAACCTTCGACACTTGGACAAAACGAACACGACAATTTCTCTGCCGCATTGGAACAATGAATGCAACCACTTATTTTGTATTTTTCCCCGCCAGATTTGAATAACACGTATCAGTACTTACTTTTTTGTGGCTTTTTTGATATTGTACCTTACATGTGAGAGGCGAAACAATGATGACCAAGCGAGACGACAAATTTTCAATATGGCAAAACACAAAACTTCTCCTTTTTTATATATTTTTCTTATATATATATATATATAGAGAGAGAGAGAGAGAGAGAGAGAGAGGAAGTAGAGGGATGAGGAGTGAGGGAGAGGTAGAGAGAGAATGAGTGAGAGGGGAAGAGAGAGAGAGAGAGAAGGAGAGGAAGGAGGGAATTTAACAAAAAAAACTTTGAGTACGATATAACATAAATCCCATCACAAAATAAAAAAAAAACAACTTTAAACCTCCAATATCATAAATCCCATTTCTATTAAATTTGGCCCTTGGGTGGATTTAACTTAAATCCACATTTCTCAAAAACTCCTCTTCCCCTTCACACGTTAGTAGCCCCATCAATACCTTCTTCCAATAAGCTCTCATCTGAGTTCTTCTTCAGAGAGCTGACCTAGTCAATGCCTACATTAGTGAACTCTCATACAACTTTGTGTTTCTTTGTGATCAAGGGTTTCAAGTTAGGACTATAAGGGTGAGGAGACGGGTGTGTGTGGGAGATTCTGAGGGAGGTTTATGTGGCTCTTGGCAAGAGATATCTGAGAGGGAGAGAGATGGATGCTAGCAAATAAGAGAAGGGGAGAATGTTGAATCTTGTTTTTTGTTTTTTTTTTAATTACGTCAGACACGATATGAGCGACTATCAGGACATTACACAAGCGATAAGAAGTGTGTACAAAGAGCCGGATTCACGAAATTTATGGTTATGGGGGATTTGACTTATTTTTTACTATAATTTTCTAATTAAATTTATTTTGTTAAATTTAAAAATAAAATATAATAAAAATTGTATTGATATTTTAATGCAATTCCTTGTTCTTTGTGCATCTCAAATTTCATGTTGTCATCTTGCATGCAAACAAATCGTGTTTCTCCTTCATAAGGCAATATGGGTGTCCTTTCAGAGAAATTACAATATTTTAAATGTGTCAATGCGTTTCGAACGAAACTTACATGACATTAAATTTATTGACCATCTTTTTATTCATGTTTTATCGAATCGCTTGTGGGGACTTTCCTTGGCAACTCCGACGCTTCGGTCATATCGATGGTACATGTTTCATGAAATAAGTGATATTTCATTGGTTTCCAATTTGTGTGATCAATTTCAAGCCAACATGTGCGATATCATGTCCGTTGGCCGTATTTTTGCCATATTCAATTAAATCGATCAACAAGCATAACTTAAGCATCCTACGAAAACATCAAAATATTTATAAAATATTGATCCTATTCAATGATGAAAATTACAAGATTGCTAGTAATAATGGGGGAACCAATATAACACAATATATAATCAAGACTACATCTCAGTAAGGTATATTTTATTTGGAGATCTAACATCGCAAATTAATCAATACATAGAAATAAGAATACACAAGTTAACCTACCAAATGCCCTTCCTTCAAGGACAACAGCTGCATGCCGATTAAGATCTTGTGAGAGGGTTCTTCTAGATAATTCGCTCTCAGCATCAACAGTCTCCTTTCCTCCATCACGTAAAAGACCATGATCCTGAAACAATTTAGAAAGAGAGGATCAATCCAATAGATAAGATCTTAAACCTACAAAATAGTATCACTAGAAGTCTTTTAAGTTAGGATGTAAGGACAAAGATTATGGCCATCAAGATCAAGTATTCTAGACCATAAATATCAGATAGATACAATAAAAAATTGCTATCAAGATTACCAGGCCTATGTTTCAGAGACCATTAGCAAAAGTTCGCAAAGATTGATGACTATCCTAAGAGTATTTATTATGGCAAAATCATGAGATGTTTTCATTCAGAAACTTAATCGAAAATTTAGAACCTTGCCAGCCTATAACCTCCCACAATACCTAGCTTAGGAAAATGAAACCCTACTAGGCTTTCATACTTCAGATTTTGTTGGTTTCTTGCAACCAAACTAATTTGATTGAACATTTTATTATGTAATGCTAGAATGCAAAACGGCACAGATTTCATAATTTTTTAACTCGAGCATGCAAACAAATGTATTGCAACCATTATAGTGTTTGAGTAGGTCGGAAACCGAAGTAAGAATTCTACAACATAGAAATTAATATATTTGAATGGAAAACTTTTTTCCCCGACACAAGTTTTAATAATATAGCTCACGTGCCTATAATGAGTGAACCAGAAAGTAGGCTTTACAAGAAAGATTATCATCCATTAAATAAGCAAGCCTCACCTTTTTTTCCAATTAAGTATATATCTAGTTAAGGCATTTCCATGAAAGTTAGGATAGAGGACATATTACAATCAAGGATTAATGTTAGCAACACAAATATGCCTCAAACTCTACAATATATAAGTAAATCTGAACATAAGAAAACAAGAAATTAAAAAAAAAAGGATAAACGAGAAATTTCAACGTAATGCAATTTAAACTTTAAAGAAATGAATTAAAAAATTAACAAAATACCATTGTCAGTTTTTGAAAATAAGAATACACATACTTGAAGATGGATGTAGTCATCCGCCTGATCAGCTTCCATGTCCAAGGTTGGATCAACACGTCTAATCTGCAATCATTTCAGCATATCTTAAAGACCACATGTCAAAATAACAGCAAAGGATACAGAGTACAACATTATTTCATATCTAAACGATATGAACCCAACTGCAAAATATGTTCAAAAGAAATTCATCATCCTACATATACATAACTTACACATCATCAAAAAATAAAAGGCATTGATATGGTTTTATGCGACATACAAATAGCAAGTGTACACAACTAAATTCAAATAAACTTCACTTAATTATTAGATAAAATATATGGAACTGACATATGAGTAATATCAAAAGTTTAAGAAGATATAAACCCTTACAAAATTTGAATTATTAAAAGACAATGGCAATGGATACAAAGTACCTTATGCCGAATTTCATCAGCTAATATGTCATCATGCTTTAAAAATACAGCAAGCTCTTCATCTTCAGCTGCCTCTGCAGCTGCAGCCACCGAATTGTTGGTCCTGTGAAGATATTCTGCTCTACAATATTTTGTCCAGAAATCCTTTTCAGACATCTAGCCATCCAAATTATAGTTCGATGTAAGGGAGAGATAGGAAACAACCAAAAATTTCAACAATATCAACTAAAAATTGACAGGTTTACCTTTTTGGGTACAAGATCAAGAAAAGCACGGTGAACGGCAGGTTTTTCAGCAAAAATCTACAAAAATAATAAATATTAGTTCAGCATATCACATACCTGAGGCACTTGTAGGAAACAAAAGGATCCTATCAACTTGAGCAACCATTTTAAAAGGCGGATGGCAACTTCAATATAGATTATTTTGGCATAAGGGAATAATAACTATAATTTACTTAAAAATTCCCCATGTATGCCAAGGCTGGCATACCCTAGAAGATGTAAAAGCAATAAAAAAGACAAATCACCTAAAATTATGATAATCCTAACTAAAAAGAAAAGAAAAATGAAAAAGGGAAAAAGAAAAAGAAAAAGTAGTAATGGTAATTTAAAAAATAAGGCACATCTTCACTTAATATTCAAGACCTTAAAGATATGAGATCCTAGCATATCTAGCATACCTTGTGCGATGCATGAATTTAGAATTTCATGAAGGCAACTAACGAACATTTGGATAATTGTATGTGCAATGCAACTCAAGGGATATTTGGTTGCAAGTATATAGAATTCATGGGGGTTTAAAGCTTACATACCTGATGAATTATCTCGGGTGTCAAACTAAACGTGACTTTATTTGTCTGTAAATAAACATCAATATCGAAAACATAAGAGCCTTAGCCTGCAAATGCTTCAATAAAAAGATGCGAGAGGAAGGGGTGCAGATTGATAGCAATAATTGGAATTCCATCGATCTTGTTCTAATCCAGCAACAGAAAAGAAAATTTAGGACATTCTTAAGACTATACCCGACCATCAGTTGACGGCCTGATGTCAGCAAGCATGGTACTTTTGAACCCAGTTCTTTGTTTTGACACCTTAATGGCCGTATCATCTAATAAATTCTGCAAGAGTAGTGCAAGGACTTGTAAATATCAAAAATCACATCAGATGAGAAAAACTTAGGCAAAAAACTCAATGCAAGTGAAAGAAAAACAAACGACCTTCCTTGTTGCCCAAAACTCAGATTCTGTCAATATACCGGTCATGACAAATTGTTTGTGCAGTCTCTGTAATTCACTGTCAAAAGAGCATTTCAGTTTCATGGTTTTGAAACATCTAAGCATACTTAAACTACAACGGAAAAACCGAGGGAAAATATCCAAAAAGATAACTAAAACTTGAACAAACCATATAACAACTTTCAGATATGCCTATGCAATGCACAAAACAAAGTAAACTAATGTTACCCTGTTTACCTGAAATAAGGAGCATAAAGCTTAGGCTATTTCCATTTTTTGTAATATTTTTGGGTTGTATGTAGGGACACTGCCTTAATGGCTACCTTGTAATCGTTGATGATCAACAGGATTTCAACGCCTAACTCCTTCACTGTGCTAATTATTAAGACCACCAATAGCGCTCAGCACAAATGAATCGGGTTGGAGAATTCATAATGCCAACGTCAAATAGTTTAGATAAGGCTAACAATGAAGCTGATGATTTCGGTTGTAACTTTTCAGATCAATGTAATCAGTTTGTCAACTAAGATGTCAGACAATCGCCAGTGAATTATGGTTTCGTTATACCATGGGTGATGCATCTTTGAATGCTTCATACAAAATAAGAATTGAAGGAATGAAAATGTTTTGGTAAAGTTAGAGATCGTCGATAGCATTTTGAGGCTCCTCTCGATGTGAATTCATGCAAAATGAAGATAAGGATGAACAATTAGCACCCAGTTGTTTTTCAAAAGACCGGCATAAATTGTCTCAGATAGAATTATAGCTTTAAAGATTGTTGTTGATGCTAAGATTGTTAACATTATAAGTGCTTATGCTCCTCAAGTGGGTTTGGATATGGATTCAAAATTAAAATTTTGGAATGACTTAGAAGAATTAATACAAAAGATACCTCTTGAAGAAAGAGTTTTTATTGGAGGAGATTTAAATGGACATGTTGGTAGAGAGGTAGATGATTTTAAAAGCATTCATGGTGGTCATGGGTTTGGAACGACAAATAAAGGTGGTAAGTCTATATTAGATTTTTGTTTAGCTTATGATTTTTTAATTGCTAATACATTATTTAAGAAAAGGAATGAGCATCTCATTACTTATAAAAATGGATATAGTACAACTCAGATTGATTATTTTCTTATAAGGAAATTAGATCGTTTAGATTGCAAAGATTGTAAAGTTATTCCGAGTGAAAACTTATGTACCCAACATCGTTTATTAGTTTTGGACTTGAAGATAATGGGGAAGAAATTAAAAAATAAAGTAAAACGTTTTCCTAGGATTAGATGGGGGCATTTAAAGAATATTAACAAAAATATTTTTGAGAGTAAGATTTTAGATCTTAAGATTTTGTCTGTGCATGAGGATGCTAATGTTATGTGGGAAAAAGTGGCTAGTAATATTAAGAATATTGCAAAAGATGTGCTTGGAGTTTCAAAGGGAAAATCTCCTAATAGTAAAAATAGTTGGTGGTGAATCCAAATGTGCAAGAAAAGATTAAAAATAAGAAGATTTGTTATAAAAATTGGTTTAATTGTAAAAATTCTGATAATTGGAAATTTTATAAAGAGGCACGTAAGGAATCTAAGAAAGCAATATGTGATGCAAAGAGTTTAGCTTTTAGTGATTTATATAATAGATTAGATACTAAGGAGGGAGAAAGATATATGTATAAGCTAGCCAAACAAAGAGATAGGAGTAGTAAGGATTTAGTTCAAGTGAAGTGCATTAAGGATGAAGATCAAAAAGTACTTTTTTTAGAAGATGATATTCAACAAAGGTGGATGAGATATTTTGCTAAACTTTTTAATGAAGAATGTGAAAATAAAATTGACTGTAGTGACCTTAGCACCTTAAATGAAAATAAAGATTTCTGTTTTTATCGGCGTATTAGTAAAACCGAAGTTAGAGAGGCTTTAAAGAAAATGAAGGGTGGAAAAGCTGTTGGACCTAATGATATTCCAATAGAGGTGTGGAAATGCTTAGGAGATGAAGGAATTTCTTGGCTTACTAAACTTTTTAATACTGTTTTGAAGACTAAAAAGATGCCAGATGAGTGGAGAATGAGTGTGTTAATCCCTATTTTTAAGAATAAAGGTGATGCACAAGATTGTGCGAATTATAGAGGAATTAAGTTAATGTGTCATACTTTAAAACTATGGGAACGAGTTATGGAGCATAGGTTGCGGCGTGATACTAATGTTTCTCAAAATCAATTTGGATTTATGCCGAGTAGGTCTACTATGGAAGCCATACATTTATTAAGAGGTTTGATGGAGAAATATAGAGAGAATAAGGAGGATTTACATATGATATTTATTGATTTAGAAAAAGCATATGATAAAGTTCCAAGAGAAGTGCTATGGAGAGTTCTTGAAAAGAAAGAAGTTAATAACGCTTATATTCAAATCATTAAAGATATGTATGCAGGAGCTATTACTTGTGTTCAAACACAAGGTGGTTTGACCAAGTATTTTCCTATTTCGGTTGGATTACACCAAGGATCAGCCTTAAGCCCATATCTTTTTGCTTTAGTCATCGATGTTCTCACTAGACATTTGCAAGAGGATGTACCTTGGTGTATGCTTTTTGCTGATGATATTCTTCTTGTTGATAAGACTAGAGAGGGAGTTGAAGGTAAACTAGAATTGTGGAGGTCAACCTTAGAGTCTAAAGGTTTTCGCTTGAGTAGATCTAAAACGGAATATATGGAGTGTAATTTTAGTAATAATAGACCTAGTGAGGGCATTGTGACTTTGGCCGATCAAGTCATTAATAAGAGTACACGTTTTAGATATCTTGGATCTATTGTTCAGAGTGATGGTGATATAGATGGGGATATTATCAGCAAAATCCAAGTTGGATGGTTGAAGTGGAGGAATGCATCGGGCTTATTGTGTGATAGAAAAGTACCCCTCAAACTTAAGGGAAAATTCTATAAGATGGTGGTGAGACCTGCAATGCTTTATGGTGCTGAATGTTGGCCATTAAAAGAGAAGCATAATTCTAAGTTAAGTGTTGCAGAGATGAGGATGCTCAGGTGGATGAGTGGCTTTACCCTTAGAGATAGGATACGAAATGAGCATATTCGTGAAAAGGTTGGAGTAGCTCCAGTGGAAGATAAGATTAGAGAGAGTCGCCTTAGATGGTTTGGTCACGTAAAACGGCGGCCTCCCGATGACCCGGTTAGGAAAGTAGAGGTCTTAGATTTGACTTATGTTAAGAAAGGTAGAGGTAGACCTAAAAAGACTTGGTTAGAAAATATTAGAAATGATCTTTCTTTATTAGATTTAAACGAGAATTTGACTTTTAATAGGACACAATGGAGAAAAAGGATTCATGTAGCCGACCCCACGTAGTGGGATAAAGGCTTGATGTTGTTGTTGTTGTTATAAACAAATATGTTCATCGAATATTGCTCACAATTTTGGGGTTAGGATCTCACATGGGTTTTTTTTATTTGGTTAAGGTTAGGTGCGATAAATCAAGTTGGAAGATATAGGAATTTTAAGATGAATGTGTGACACTTTAAAAATGATGTTTTGAAACATGATTATATAAGAGTGAATGGACAAGCAGCAACTTAATGAAGATGTAGTGGATAATACAAGGTAGAAGAAGCACATAGTATGATGGCCAAGTGAAAAAATTGTGGATGTGATGGGAAGGAAAAGAAACAAGTTAAAGATAATAAAGATAGAAATTGTGCAATGATATTTAAACTAAATAGACCTAACACCTCAAACAACACTCAATTCAATAGAAAGGGAAATAAGAAAAACAGAGCCATAAAGTCGAAAAAATTCTAGTGATCAAAAAGTTCACGATTTGGTGAGATATTATAAATCCAAATAAAAAAAAGGAAGCTCAACAAAATTGAATAGAAAAATGCTTATGCATGTTGACCTCCACATAAACCCCACAATCTATTTAATCGAACAATGGACGCTAGTTACATAAAATTGATTTGAAGCACCTCAGTCACAAGCAAAAATCATCTAAATATTGTTAATTTCACAAAACGAACTACATCAACAAGTCTGAAACTACAAAATTACCAGGAATGGAGAACCATATTGCCCTGTGCACCACACGAAAGCTGAACATAAAATTTGCTCGCACGTGAAATGACATACACGAAATTCAAGATGTGAATGATGAAATTTTGTGAGAGAATCAATACAAGTGTGTGTACAATTTAAACTAAAATATATATCTTCTGCTATTTTCTTCTCCTCCCACTCCCATCCCCTTAATGCATGATCACTCCTCTCCATGCACATCCCTCTTAAAGAAGGCTGATCATCCAGTCCCTATAAAAAAAATAGTAAGAAAATCCTAAGCTAAAACCACCCACGCATTGTCTCTCGCTTTGATTCATACTCCAGCTCTCCTCTCCCTCTCTATTCTCTCAATCCCGCACAAAACTGCACAGGACAGCTTACCCTTCTCTACATTCTCCATCTCCCGCCTCTACAAAATTTTTGAAAACCTTGCAACATAGAAACGAGGAAGTCAAGGCGAGAACCAATTAAAAAAAGAGCAAAGAGAGCTCGCTAATGAAGGCTTGATGAGACAAGCAGCATTTGAAAGAAGAAGTGGCGACATGAGCTTGCGACTGAAGGCTAGATGTTACTAGTTGCGCGTGAAAAATATGAAGAGTTCATGAGATTTTTCGCCCAACCCGAAGCCCATAGTCCTCGACAACGATGAAGAGATGAGGAAGTCATGACTATGGCTGCTGATGAGGACATCAACTAGCACCTGTACCATCCTCTCCTAAAATGGTTTGGTGATCCAATCATTGAGATGCTCATTAACACTAGCCTTAAGTATCATAAAGAGCAAGTCAGACTATACAAAGGCATGGAGTAGCTGTAAAGTCTGATTTCTGATGAAGACATCAACTAGCACCTGCACCATTCCTCTCCTAAAATGGTTTGGTGATCCAACCATGGAGATGCCCATCAATTACCATAAAGATCATGTCAGACTGCAAACAGGCACGAAGGAGTAGCTGTAAAGTCTGAAACATAATTCCCCTAAGATCCCAGATGTTGTCTTTATTTCTAGCCAAGCACATCTCCAAGCCCGGCTCTCAACAAATGGCTATGGAAACTAAGAAATGCCATTGATGAGGTAGATGATGTGCCTAATGAGTTTGAGCACATGAAGCATAAGGAAAAAAGTTGAGAAAAAAAAAATCGAACAAAGCATTCCACGATTAAAAGATGAAGAAAGTGCTCATCAAATTGGCAAGTGTACTCTCCAAATTTATCCCTACTTGAAGGGGCTCCAGGAGGTTGTGAGGTAATTTGATAAAGCTTCAATTGATGTTGGTAATTTCCATCATCTTTTAAAAAACACAAAGCAGAAGCTGCTGCTTGAGTTGTACAAAAAACACTTGAAAGAGGATCCTTGCTGAAAAAGATCAATTCTGTTGAGGCAAGGAGAGGGAGTTTGTTATGCAGGGATTGTGATAGAAAACAGCCACCAAAACAGGGAAAACTTGCAGAAATTCAAAGAAAAACAGCAACCCATAGCAGATTTTTTATGAAATCTGTAGGGAAATAAAAAAAAATAGCACTTGAAATTCACTAATAGATGAAAAGCAACAACCTGATATAATGAATTTTCGATTCAAGAGGAAGATTCGACTCTCCAAATCTCTGGCCAAAGCCTAGAGCCCACCAAATAAAACCAAGATCGCAAATTCAGATTCAAATTCAAGATGAAAATCCTAATCCTACCAAGAGAAACTGATTAAAGCAAAGAGGACCAATACAAAATTCCTAGACAGCCCCTAATTCAAATTTTCCCTCCCAAAGCAAAGTTTAATTGAGTTGTGGGCCCCATCTCCCCAACCGCCCCTCTCTCTTCCCCTAGTTTCCGCCCCCTCCTCCTGTAGCAAAGAACCGGTCCAGGTTGGACCAGTTCAGGCCCTAGGGAAATTAGTTTGATATTAATTCCAATTCAATTTCCCTCTTTCTTAAATTAGTTTGATATTAATTTGAAAAATTTTTGAATTCAAATTCAAATAAATTTGAAATTCAAATCCTTTCTTAAATTAATTAACATATTTTAGGAACTCCCCCCCCCCTCTTTTCTATCTTAGATGAATTAAATCTAAAATTGAATTGAAATTAATTCCAATTTCAACACTCATTGCACCTAGACACATTCATTGAATGTGGACAACCCCTCCTCCCTTTCTCTTGGTCGGCCCCCTTTCTCCCCTCTCTCTTAATTAATTCCCCCCAATTAATAACCCCAATTACAGCAGCCATTTAACCCACATCAATCCAAATTGATTCTTACTTTAATTTCTCTAGCCACCTAAGCATCAATTAACTCCGAATTTCTTTCCTAAACTGCTGGAACTAACTCCAGAACTTATGAATTGTTGTCATTTCCTTAATCTATCCCCAAATCAGGAATTAATTTCAAATTTCTAGCCCCGTTCTACATCAGTTTAGTATCAGAGACAAGTTGCGCACCCGGAATGCATACTTGACGGAGTTGAGCTCTTTTCTACCCCGGGAGAATGATGCAGACATCCGACCGTGAAAGCTTATCAGAGGAGACGAAGATCGACGGCCATGATCGCACCATTTTATTTTATTATTTGTATTTTTTTATTTATTTATGCATTTTTCATTTTTACCCTCACTTGAGGGAGTAGGTGTTTGTGACCCCAGGGGGTACTTTTGTCTTTTATTCTGTATTTTGGGCTAATTATAGCCTCCTCCTTTCTTGTAATGGTCAATGGATTATTAAGAAAAACAAAATACTGCACTTTGTTCTTGAGAGCTATGAGAGGTCTTAGGAGAGTGGAAGTCCTTATCTGAGGGAAACACAATACCCACCAACCTCAGGAAGCGTTTGGGCTCGTGGTTTGAAGTCCCTAGGTGAAGGGCAACGCATCACCCACCAACCGCAGAAAACGTCCGGATTCATGGTTATATCTCTTCCAAATTCCCTTTCCCTCCTCCTCCTATCCGCCGACCAAAACCTTCCCCACCCCCCACAAGCCGTCGTCCTCTCCCCTTCCCCCTTCTTTGTCTCCCAAAAAAGTTGTTCAAATTGAGGTATTGAATACCTTCTAATTTTGGTCCATTCTAAACTTGGAAAGTTTTTTAAATTCAAAATTATTTGAATTTGAATTCTTTCCTAAAATAAGTTGCCTTGTTTGGAAACCTTCCCAATCTCCTCAATCTGACATTATAATTAAAAATTCTCCTCTAATCATCTTTTCTTAATTAATGTCCTATGTTTGGAAAGGATTTCAAATCCTCAATCAAGCCCCCCCTTGCATGGCCGGCCCCTAGTCCCTTTCCCTCCTTAATTTCCCTCTTTCCTAAATTAGTTTGATATTAATTTGAAAAAAATTTGAATTCAAATCCTTTCTTAAATTAATTAACATATTTTAGGAAACCCCCCCTTCAATCTTGGATGGATTAAATCTGAAATTGAATTGGAAGTAATTTCAATTTCAACATTCATTGCACCTAGACACATTCATCGAATGTCGATGTCGATGAATGTGGACAACCCCTCCTCCCTTTCTCTTGGCACAGCCCCCTTTCTCCCCTCTCTCTTAATTAATCCCCCCAATTAATCACCCCAATTACAGCAGCCATTTAACCCACATTAATCTAAATTGATTCTTGCTTTAATTTCTCTAGCCACTTAGCATCAATTAACTTCGAATTTATTTCCTAAACTGCTGGAATTAATTCCAGAATTTATGAATTGCTGTCCTTCCCTTAATCTATCCCCAAATCAGGGATTAATTTCAAATTTCTAGCCCCGTTCTACATCATTAACATTGCATGTCTTCCTCATGCACTTGTCCTTATTTTTCATTTTACCAATAGTAAAAGCAAAATAGTCACCTATCATTCTATCTTTTTCTTTTTGTTTTGTCTTTAAATACTTGGCTTGTGCTATTTTTAACATTGCATGTCTTCGTCATGCACTTGTCCTTATTTTTCATTTTACCTATTGTAAAAGCAAAATAGTCACCTTCATCTTAGATATGGTTCTAATTATGTAAATGTTATTAGAATAAAAATGTCAATGAATTTATGACAATTATCGCATATAGTAGGTCAAAGCTGTTAATTAACAGATAATTTATTATTGAACTATGAAAATGCCTTTATTCTATAATTCCATCTTGGCAATATTGCTCTCTCCTAGTTGTAGACACTTACGATTCACATAAGCCATATATTTATTCTGTCTTTCCCACTTTCTTTAGTTTATATCGCTTTGAGGCATTCATTATAGTGATATCCTCAATATCCTTCTATTTACCTTCTCAAGTCTGCCCTACATTGGGTTCTTCCCTTCTCTACAAATAGAAGTTTCAAAATCAACCACAACCATCACTTCCAATGCCAACTCGTCATCATATGTATCTAAGAAAAAGTGTCTTATTAGACAAATACAGAAATTATGATACTAAAAAGGGGCATAAGACACTGGAACTAACCACCTACATTGCAGCAATCCATGCATAGCTAAGCATTCAACAAAATAGACAGCTAGCTGGCAACAATAATTAGTATAAAATGAGAAGGTCATAATAAAAAGAGGAAATCAAGGTACTTCGCATTTTGCATTTCGCATTGTCACCAATGGATAATCAGGAGAAAATATCTGAAAAATGGGAATGAAAAGGGATCTTTAGTACTCTAAGCAATTACCTATCATCACGCAACAGCTTGATCCGATGTTCCATCTCCATAGGGCTTAGTTGTTCACCAGGAGCAGGAGTTGTTTTGTCAGGGACTGCTTTATCATCTTTCGAAGGACATGTAGCCTGAAGTTTTCCAAGTATTTTTCCTATTTCACAAGAGCAAGAAAGCACAACATCAACTCCGTAAAAAAATATAAAAACAACACCAGTGAGCAAGTGAAGCAGCAAACAAAGTCTATAAATTTAAGTTTCACTCAGGACAATTGAGTGTCTCTCATCATTTTACTAAGGGGCTGTTTGGTTTGCTGTATTTAGAGTGTAAAGTAATCCAAATGCAGGGGTTTTGAGAATTTTGGTGTTTGATTGGATGAAAAGTAAATTCAACGTAAAGTAAAACAAATGCAGTGTGTTCTGTTCTAGTTCATTTTTGGTGCATTTAGAATTCCTCCAATTTGGGCGACTTCTAAATACATTGCAAACTCAAGGGCATTGCAACCCCTTGTCGGCCACCTCCGACTGCCGGCCACCACCGTCGACCACCACCTTTGACCGCCACTGTCGGCCACCACCTTTGACCGCCAACGCCGGCCACAACCTTTGGCCACCGTCGACCACCACCTCCGCCACCGCCGGCCACCACCGTCGGCTAAATTAATACACAGTAGAATATTATATCTTATAATCTCAAAAAAATTTATAATAAGATAGTGCAATAAATAAATACACTAGTTTTATTTTATAAAATCAAATAATACTAATTATTATAAATAAACTATTTTTATAAATACACTAGTTATAATGCCAAAAAATTATTACAAAATACCGCTTTACTTTACTCTGGATATACCTAATCAAACAAGGGAAACAGTTTTCCTGCGTTTACTTTACAGATAACCAAACAATCTCAAAGTAATCGGAATACACTACATTTACTTTACATTGCATTTACTTTACACTGCATTTTCTTTTCGGGCAACCAAACAGCACCTAAAGAGATCAGAAAGCAGGTCCATATAGCTGATTTTACCTAAGCATGACCTTTGAAATAGATTAATTAACCCAAAAAGATTTAAATCTTAGGATTTTGGTCTATGCAATGTTTCTTACATGCAAGCATGCTTTAATTATACCTGATATTTTTACCTATGAGCACCATCACTGCAGGCACGACTACATTTAATCAGATTATTATACATCCTTATCTATAACCAGCAGCAAATAGTTTATTGCTTTGAAAAGAATGAGAAGCATACAAAACCAAAAGAAGTTTTGGACACTCATTTGTCTCAGACTCTCAGTTAATGGTATTAAATGCAGCTTTCTGTAAAATTGTATTTGCTACATTATATGTGTGGATGACAAAAAATAGGTTAGCTTGCCAGTATTTATTTAAACAGATAAAAACCTAAATTCAATTGACAAGTTATGGAATAATATAAGTCAAAGAATGTACCGAAGCATAGTAACTTAAACAGCCACAGCAATGCTACTCAAAACCCCTAGTATTTTTATGATGATCACAAAACATGGAATTAAGACTGAGGACAATTCAACACCAAAAACACCCATAGTATAAAACATTCAAAAAAGAATCATACTTAAATGCATACGTGGCATAGTATGCAGGAAAAAAAAATCAAAACAATGACATCACATCATTCTATCATGTTATATTGGCAAGTTGTTGCTCTGACATTCCATTCGAATAAAATTCCTTTGCAAAGCTCAGTACAGATACATGAAGAATGACAACAATGGAATAGGAAAAAATGTACAAGGAAGTTGAAAAAAGCACCCAGAAAATGCAGATTTTCCTCGAGCAACTATACAATCAACGTTGAAAAAATGCCAGCTAATGAGCATATGCTAATAACAATGCAATGAGACCAAATAAAATAAAAAAATAACTTCAGTCCTCAAGTTCCATGTTAAACAATCAAATAAAAGCACATAATCAGAAAATGCGCAAAATCAAATCATATTAGAGGTTATACAAAGTTTAAAAAAGAGTAGATTATCACTCAACTATAAAAATAACGCATTCGCATTGCAATGTAAATCCCCATAAAAGGTTATTTTAGCAACTATACCAGGTTATAAAAACAACTACTGTGTAAGAAGTTAATATAAGTTTGAGAAGGCTCAAAGCAAATCAAAACTTACCTACAAAATCTCTACAAATATTTCTGTCAGAGAAACTATCGAACTCAAAAATATAGCCTCCACCCTGAAATGATGCATAGCTTTCAACGTAAACATCATTGAATACCAATGGAGAAGCAGAAAATTTGTAAAAGAGAAATTGAAGTACATTTTTTTATGGGTTTTCCTTCAGAGTTATGGAATATGTTTTGGCGAACAAAAAGCTTCATAAATACAAGCACATTAATTGTTAATTGTGAGGTCGCATACCTCATGCAGAAGATTCAACAAAGCTTGCTTAGAACCATCTTTACTGAACTTGTGAACTGAAATGGTAAAAGACGACAAGCAAAAAAAAATGTTAAAAAACTCACATAACCATAAATTAAATCTTTTTTAAGTTATCTGATTCTGAATTTCTGATTGAAGGCCCCAGAAATATTAGAATCCAACAAGTTGTGCATAACTTAATAAGTGCAATAATAAACACGTAAGGCAAAAAATGTCTAATGTGAGGATACACTCAAGAACGGAAAGGATGGACAAATGCATCAAAATGAGTCACCCTATACTGATTGCAAGAGATTTCACAAAATGGAAAGTACAAAAGAATGACCTTATGTAATATCCCTTGTACAATTAAAATATTTGATCGCTAGAATCTAAACCTACTGCAAGGTTGGCTTCTGTTAATGCAAGGGAAGCACAGCAATGTTAAAATATTGGAGAGAAGACTTGTTCTAGAAGGGATTAGCAGAGAAAAATAGCTGGGAAGAGAAGAACCGGTTAAAGGATAAGGGTTGGGAGGGAGGGGGAGAAAGGGAGATTGGGTAAGAGAGAGTAATGGTGAAAGAGAGGAGAGTCCAGCCAAACATAAGGAAAGAGAGCAGGATTTAAGAATCACTTTTCACAGAAAATCAATAAGCATGATTATTAGAATACCAAGAACTCTAATATATACTAGATGGTCTTTATTAAAATGACAACAAAGCAGTTAAAATAAAGACTAGAACTAACACATAATATCTAGTAGATGGCTTGCCATTAACTCTCTTTGGGTGCAAAGAATTTGATTATTGGTGTTGAAGAGCAGCTGTATGTAGAACAATAAAACATTTTTGGTATTTTTGTTGGTGAAAACCATCAAGTATAAAATCCTACTAGGTGAAGCAGAGACAAATGGATCACCACGTGATAAATCTATCCCAAGGTGAGATGAAGGTGAAATGAAGGAAAATAACAAACCATCTCCAGTCATTTCATCAAGGAATGCTCATTATAGATCCTCTTAAAACACTCGATAATCTCTAGAAGAAGATCTCCAAGAGTTTGGAGATCTTTAAACAACTTATGGAACACATTATTACTCTAATTCTTGTAGTAAAAGACAGGGGATCAAATCAATTGGTTTGACAAACCATTTGAATTTGGTTGGTCAATCAAAGTGGCACACTTTAGTTCCTTTTTTCCCTTTCCTAGCTCATAGCTTTAGATCTAAACTAGTTAGATTAGGTTCATTTATTAGGGTTTACTTGACCATTTTATTTGGTTAGGTTTGGTTTACTCACTTTAATTGGATTAATTATGTGATTTAATTGATTTAAGTATTGAACTTGGGTTGAATGGGGAGTTAGGGTAATGATGAAACTTGTTTTGAATTGAGATGTTTTTGGAGGAGGTGGTCATAACTAAATTTAGCACAGAAGGAGGAATTGGGTTTTAAGGCAGGTGAGTTGGTTGGGCTGTTGTATGGCAGCATGGTGAGGGGTAGTGTATATGGAAATAGCAATTTGAGGGGTAGTGTACATGGAAAGAATCTGAGGGATGTGCATAAGTAACTATAGCAAGGGGGGAGGAATAAAATATTGGTAATTATGAAGTTAGGTAGAGATTTATTAAGGGATTATTAACATTTTTTAGGAAGCATATTAGAAAGGTATGGGCTTTGAATTTTGAAGCAAAGATTGTGAAGCAATATTATGAATGAAGGAAGAAAATTTTCCATTTTGCTTTCTTTGGGAAAGAGAGGACAAGAACAAGGATTTGTGCAAGAAACCAAAAAGAGGGGTCTTGCTATTTGTTGCAAGAAAAGGATGCCTTTCATTTTCAATGAGTTTGCGAAGGAATTGCATACATTTTGTATTTATTTCTAATTAAATTTGGTTAGGTTATGGAGTTGGGTTTAAGATTGGTTTAAAATTTTGTTAGTCATGATGAGTTTGAAAAGGTGAATCACAAAGCCCAATGGCTAGGGAAAGAAAAGTTGAAAGTACATATGTGATGAAATCCATAGACAACTTGGCATTAAGCACATCATGGTGCACATTTTCATTAGATGATTTCCTTAAATACACAAACTAGAGATCTAGTACCAAATATTGGAAATAATGTGCTGCAAATTTGATATCCTTCTTGTAGTAAAGGAAAGATGATGTTATGAATTGATGTAGAGAAAATGAGATAAAAGGAAGTAGAACCTCCCACTTCTAGATGTGGAAAGTCAGAAGCTACTCCTAAGAAGATTGTTGGGTTGTCTCACAGATGAGTGACACTTAACTATCTCTATTTTTATTTGTAAAGTTTGGGAAAGTGATTACTAATTCTCTTAAACATATGCTATATGTCAGCCTGTCAGTAGCCAAATATCTACAAGATCTATCACTGTATAATTTACTAAATCCACATTTCTATAAAAATAGAAATGATCTTTGGATCATTAGAAGATCCTTCTTTAAAATTGTTACCCATATCTAAAATACTAAGTGAATCTTAGGTGAGATTTGTATAAAATTGATTGGTTCATAAGATACACATGATAGATAAGTTATGTTTTCAAACAAATTCAATTTTAACAAGACATACAATCCATATTAAGCACATAGGACTTATCATTTTCTTATTTTAATATCCATTTGGCATATAATCTTATTGTTCATCATTTGGCAAAAATGGATTCTAATGCAATGTTTATATTTAATAGTTAATACACAACATATTTGGCTCAAATTTTCTAACACACATATTCAATTGCCTTCCCACAATTTCCTAAGACATAAACCTCTTGTTTAATGAAATTCTTATCTCTCTTTTAAGAGAATATCATTAATTACATCACACCTTTTGCAATATCTTAATACAAATCGCAAGTAATAGTTTATAATCTTTTATCTTGTACGTATAGGATATAAAAAATAGGGAGAATATTATAATGAGTCAGATTACCAAAAGGAATAGACTATTAAAACATGATAAAGGCATTTGCCATGACTAGTTAGTGCAGAAAAGTTCAAATTCTAGAATACAGCGCATTATTTACTAAAAAAAAGTCAGTATGAATAAAGATATAATTTTCATTCCTTCCGTATCAATCAAGGAAACCCTGTCTTACTAAAAAACCTCAATCAGTATTAAGAATCAAAGGAGTAACTTCAAAATAAGAACTCCATATCTAATAATAGAGCAAATCTTGAAACACGAAATATGAAGATGGCAAGAAAGAGTTACTTGAAGTTAATTGAGAAAGAAGTCTTGAACTAGTACTATTTCTCATAAAGATAAGTACTATGATGTGTGTTGTAGCACCTTTATGGGGCTGTTTGATTGCCAGTTTCAAATAGAATGTAATTTGGATTTAGTAAAAATCTTCCCAAATGCTTTGTAAGGGGTTTCTGAATCCTACAGTAAAGTTGAATTTAGCAAGACTTAATAAATCTCGACTAAACTTAAGTATTTATCAAAACTTGCAAGATCAGGAATTAAGAGTTTTATTCAAGCGGGAAATACTAAATATCTTTAAATTCTCCAAATCTTCCAATCTGCAACCAAAAAGTCTAGAATTTCGATTGGATTTAAGAATTGAGCAACCAAACAGTGTTTTCAATAGGATTTCCTAAATCCTACTTGACTGGGATTTATCAAATACGGATATAGTAAATTCTAATTTCAACCGAACAGGCCCTTGGGAAGCAAAAGAAACAGTACCTTTAATGCTTCGGAATGGCACATCAAGCTTTAACACTGATCTAGGATCGTGAGGAGTGAAAATAAATCGCTCTTCGGCCTGAACAAAACACAAGACCAACAACAAGGTAAATTAAATCCTTGTCTAAAAAAAGATACAGCTAACATTACAAGAAAAACTACAAATTGGACAGAAACTTGGTTCTCGAAAAAGTAAGAAAGAATAAAACGAATAGAAGGAAGGAATCACCATCCGTAGAACTCCTGGAATCCCAGGCTCCTTTAATGATATCCTGTACTTGGTAGGTTTGTTGATCGTATGCATCTTCCCACTTAGACAGCAAATCGGAGTGGAAGTGCAGAGTGTTCAGGGCGGCAGATATTGGGGAAGCCGGCCCAATGATGGCGCCCCACAGAATCCTTAACGTTCCGGTAAGAGGGCGGTAACCTAGGGCTTCTCACGACCGGACCTCTATTGATAACTCGGAAGAGAGAGCCGCTGACCCTTCGTCGTCGTCCGCGTTTGCCGGAGCACTATATAAATAGGGTGGCTACGAACGACGGTAATTTTTATTTTTATTTTTTAATCTATAGGGCAAGCAAACCGTTTCCCGGACGCCTAAGGAAGTAAATTTTTATTGGGTTCGGACATCGGACGTAACTTGACATTAGGACGTCACAAGAATGGAGCCATGCAGCGACCCGAAGACTCGGTGATCCGGCTCGCCGAGATGTCCTGACGATGCACTTGCATTTCTAATTTGCGCACGACCTGACGACCCGATCCGGATGGGACGTGCAAATTTAATAGAAAATTCAAAATCGAAGCTTTCCACTTCTCTGCTGTTATTCATCGTCGGATAAAGATTTAGAGTTCGCTCATCACCTTTATTGCGGACAAATATTCTGATTCAATGCCGAAGGCCAATATTTTATAACGAGATACGTATAGTCTTCTTTCATTGCTTGTCATTTTTTCTGTAAAATAAAGAAATGAAAATGTAATGTTTAGGTTTAGGGTTCAAATCGGTATCAGAAAATGTAAATGTTTAGGACGATGAACCCTCAATAAACCTATTCTTGGTACAAATCGGTATCAAAACAGTGTACCGAGTATACCAGTCGGTACCGTTCGCTATATCGCAGTAACGGTTGGTACCGAGCTGGTGCCATTTAGGGTTCGCTTGGAAATCGTAATGCCTGGTTTAAAAAATGATTTATCTATGTTTCTAATACTCTATTTAAGCCCAGAACAGTTGTGTATGAAACCTTGATTCCTCTAATCGCAACTGTTATGTGTGTAAATGCTTGATACCAATTGGTACCGAGAAATAAGGACCAATACCGCTAGGTATTGTTCAGTACCTAGTTTGCCTTTAAACGATTCCGGTATGTTGGAGTTATTTCTCGGTACCAAATGGTATGGTACCGAGTAGTAATGCTCGGTATCGTTCGCTATCTCGCAGTAACGATCGGTACTGAGAAATAAGGATCAATATCGCTCTGTATTGTTCGGTACCGAGTTTGTCTATAAATGATTCTGGTATGTTGGAGTTATTTCTTGGTACCAATTGGTATGGTACCGAGTCATAATGCTCGGTACTGATCGGTATTGCTCGGTACTGAACTTGTTTTGTACGGAAACTATTTGGTATTACTCGGTACATCATGATAACTTATTATCTATCCCAATGTTGTAGGGATATTCACCGCCTATTCATTTCCGATGCAGAACATCCACATTTAGAGAAGTTTGCAATCATTTAGTAAGTACATTCGTCCAATAATTTATGGATAGACTCAGGCAGCTCCAACTTAATCAGTTCCTGGTCTTGCCTTCATTCCGTCAGAATATACCCCTGGTGCATAAGCTCCTCACCAAGTGGGACATTCGAAAGCAGTGTTTTGTTATTAAAGGACGAAGTCTACCATTCACTACAGATGAGGTTGCTCTTATGCTTGGACTACACAATCGAGGAGTTAAATTCGTGTCGGGAAATGATAGAATCAGTGAAAAAATATCCAATGACATTGGGCATGAGATTGAAAGTATTCATGTCTCTACTCCGCTAAAAGATCTTACGAAGAAATTCATATTTTACTTACTTTCAAATATTTTTTTCCCATGGCAAACTTCAAGATACCTGCTACAATCCCTAATGTTTCTGACAATGTTGATGAATTTTTGACATACAACTGGCCAGCATCTATTAGCGAATTCCTAGTGAATGAATTCGATAGCATAGCCAGGAAGAATTCGAAAGGCAGCCCACTGGGATACATAAATGGATTTGTAATCATTTTAATTGTGAGTATATATGTCATGTTAATTCTTTTCATCAATGTAAAAGAACATTTAATTTAGAAGGTTAACTTTTTCTGAAAATATACAGATTTGGTTTCTAGAGCATACAACCATCCACGATCCAGTGGATGAGCTGTCCCGATCTCGTTTTGTTCGTTGGGATAGCCACATTATGTACAGTGAGAAGGAGGTGACCAAATTATTTGCTCGTCTACACAAACATCAAGTAACGATTTAATATGTACTGATACTCATTTCTTATTGAGCTGAACCTGTTAAAAAATCCTGCAGATTGTCCGGTAATTCGAAGGAGTCACCGAAGTTGAAAGAATGTTATTAAAGAGTTCTACCATTCTTTCTCCACAGAAAATATCAACTCCACCTAATAATCAGCTACAAATTGAATACCATCAACCATCCAGCCGCCAAACTTCCCCTGAAATAACCCCAAGGCCCACCAGTCCAATCATCTCCCCAATGATTCTCATCCCCCCAAAACCCATAGCAGCTACCACAATACCAGTAGCAAACCATCACAAAAAGAAATAGCAGCTGCAAACATTTTGGATGATGCTAACATGAAGAGTATACACGAAGCATGCAGTAAATTGATTGCACAGAATAAATTACTCGTGAAGAAGTTAACTACGGTTGAAATGATGTCCAGTTTGTTAGAGCAGCGTGTGCAAGCTCTCGAACAATCTATTTTTGAATTGAGGGAAGAGGAAAATTTGAAAATAGAAGGAATTGAGAAGTTTTTATTGTAACATTTCCCTGATGCATATACAACTTATCAAAAAGGGAAGTCTGCAGAGTCTTCCTCTAGGACCATTATCGAGAATAATGTAGTTAGCCCATCAGCTGGCACAATTCTTGAAGAAGTAACACAGCCAAAATCTGCGAAGGAAGCTCAGGATATTGTTGACATTACTGTGAAAGAAAGAAGAAAGCCTGAGGAAGAGGAGGAAATAGAATTTGCTTCTTCTTTCCACACTGGAATTACTAAAAGGGTGTAGCATCGGGTTGGGAGAAAAAGAAAACTGGTGGAGTCTTCGTTCACAACTGGTGATAAAAAATATAAGAAAACCAATGTGCTAGTGAATAATTAGCTATCAAGGGTTAATATCGAAGTTGAGACAAATAAAATAAATGAAGGTACATATAAGAAGGTGCCTCCAACGGGATTATATATTGTTGTGGTTGCAAGCGACTCTAAGATAGAAGCATGGCCAGCCGAACATATACTTGATTACGGCGGTCGATTATTACTAAGCGATGAAATGCACATATTCATTGACATATGTCTACAAAAATACACTAATAAGTAAGTTCCATGCCTTTTAATTCACGCTACTACTCGGTATTACTCGGTATTTAATTACTCGGTATTACTCAATATTATTGATGAATTAGTCGGTGTTAGTCGATATTTAATTTGCGGTACTACTCGGTATTACTCGATATTATCGATGAATTAGTCGGTATTACTCGGTATTTAATTCACGGTACTACGCGGGAGTACTCAATATTACCGAGAAATTAGTCGGTATTAATCATTTATGTTAATCCAACTGTGTATACTAAACATTTCTTTACAGGAGTGACATTATTTATGAGTCTGGGAACGTTATTATTTATAGAAGCCAAATTGATGAACTTTTAATATCAGAGTACCCTTATACCAACCACGTCGATACATTTAGTTTTCTTCTTGTTGAGAAGAGCCAGCTATGCCCTGGCCTCTATGAACCATTCCTATTTGTTTCTAACCTCTATTGGGTGAGTTAAAGAATCTACGTTTCGTTTCACTCATTTAGGTTAATGAAAATAGCTCAACTCTTAGGTTTATGAGCATAGAAGATTTATAAAATTTGGCCCTTATGCTTGTTGAACCGATGGATTTAGCTCGACCCTTAGGTTTGTGAGCATAGAAGATTTATAAAGTTCAGTCCTTAGACTTGTTGAACTTTTGTAGATTTAGCCCGACACTTAGGTTTGTGAGTATAGAAGATTTATAAAGTTCGTCCCTTTGGCTTATTGAACTTTATGGATTTAGCTTGACCCTTAGCTTTGTGAGCATAGAAGATTTATAAAGTTTGGCCCTTAGGCTTGTGGAACTTTGTGGATTTAGCCTGACCCTTAGGTTTGTGAGCATAGAAGATTTATAAAATTCGACCCTTAGGCTTGTTGAACTTTATGGATTTAGCCCGACCATTAGGTTTGTGAGCGATGCAGTTTCATAATACCCTTACTTTATTTAGTAAAGGGGTATTTTATAAAAATTGTCTCCTGTGTTTATAAGAGAAAATTAAAAGGTTATTTTTCTGCCTTGCAAGCGTATATAATAAATATTTCCTGCTTTTGAGGAGATATAAAATTACCTCCTGTCTTTATAGGAAGTGGTTGAATTTTATTTCCTTTCTTAGAGAGGAATATAAAAATTACCTTCTGTCTTTCAGGAGGGGATTATATTTATCTCTCACCTTGTATGAAGATATAAAAATTGCTTCCTATCTTTTAAGAGGGGATAAAATTTGTTTCCTACATTATAGGCAAATTTACAGATATAACATCTTTATGTGTAATATTTCTTTAAATATTGATCATTTATTGGTGGCATAGGCCTTTGACCTTTTAGGTCTATGAGTTGATAGGTTCCTCCTTCATATACTATTTCAATGATGAAGGATCCTTCCCAGATTGGGTCAAATTTATCGCCGAGGCGACGGTGAGAGATTATAAGTCTTCGGCGAACCAAAACAAGTTCACCTTCCTTAAAGCTTCTAGAACGAACCATTCGATCATGGGCCCTAGTCATTCTTGCCTTGTAGGATTCTAAACTTTGTTGAGCTTGAAGTTGAACTTCATTAAGTGCTTCGAGTTCCTTAAGTCGCAGAATATCATTTTTTTCTTTAGTTAATTCTTATTGAACAGCAATACGAAGAGATGGCAACTCGACCTCAAGAGGTAATATTGCCTCAGTTCCAAAAATTAGTGAATATGGGGTGGCTTACGTTGCAGTTTTATAAGTGGTGCGATACGCCCAGAGAGCTTCTGTCAATTTATTGTGCTATTCTCTCTTATTTTTAGAGAGAATTTTCTTAAGCAATTTTACCAAGGTTTTGTTAAAAGCTTCAGCTAAACCATTGGCTCGTAGATTATATATCGAAGAATAACGCCAATCTATTTTATGTCGTTCAATAAATTTATAAATTTTAGCACTTTTAAAGGCCGTACCATTGTCAGATATAACTCGACGTGGTACCCCAAATCTATAAACAATGTTATCTCAAAAGAATTTCATCATATTGTCTGCTTTAACTTCTCTCAAGGGAATTGCTTCAGCCCATTTTGAGAAATAGTTAGTGGCAACTAGGATGAACCGATGTTCTAAAGAAGATGGTGGTTCTATAAAACCTATTATATCAGTACCCGAGCTTTCAAATGGCCATGACGTTGTAGGATGTAGCGGGTTGGGAGGTCGATGCATGATATCTCCATGCACTTAACATTGATGGCATTTCTTACCATAGTCGATACAATCTTGAACCATACTTGGCTAATAATATCCCATACGTCTGATTTTAATTTTCATTTTTGGTCCAGATTGGTGTGGACCATACAATCCCTCATGAACTTCACTTATGATCTTTTGGGATTCATCGGGACTCAAACATTGTAGCCACATTTGATTAAATGATCTACGATATAATGTATCATTCACGAAAATATATCTTAACGCTCTTCATGATATTTGTGAAGCCATAGATTTATTTTCGGGCAATCTCCCTTCCTTAAAGTATCTTATGAATGGCTCTCTCTAATCATTTTCATCAGATATAGCTAGGCTCTCTTGCATTTCTTTCCCTTCATCGTCTTGTATGATAACTGGAGTTAATGCATGCCTATTTTGAATAATTATTAGAATTGGATCCTCCTATGAATTTGCTAGTTCTTTGGCTAGCTTTGCTAGCACATCAGCTTTGTCATTTTCACTACATATAATTCTAGTGAGAGTTACTTCAGAAATTTATTGTAGGAGTTTCAGAGCATATTCATGATATGAAATTAATTCAGGCTTATTGATTTTGAAAACGCCTATTACTTGTTTGATTATGAGTTGAGAATCTCCATATATATGGAGTTTCTCAATTTTTCATATTAATCGCCAACTCGAGGCCTGCTATTAAGGCTTCATATTCAGCCTCATTATTAGTTTGAGGCTCTGTTAAGCTATAGGAATATCAGAGTATCCCTTTTTTAGGTGTAATAAATATGAGGCCAATGCCCACTTGAATTGTCAGGAATTTAGGTGGTTTGACTGATTTTATTGATGAAGCTCCATCGAAATAGAGCTCCCATTCTTGCAAATTTTCTCTTTCCACCACATCAAGTGTTTGCTCATCTAGCAATTCATCGTTGCGTGGAGAATCTACAGGTAAAGGATGGGCTGCTAGAAAGTCAGCTAGAGCCTGCCCTTTCATTGCTTTTTGTGGCATATATGTTATGTCAAATTGTATTAGCAAGACAGCCCATTTGGCTAGACGACCAGTGAGAGTGGGTCTAGTCATTAAAAATTTTAATGGATCCACTTTAGATATTAAAGTGATTTTATGAGATAACATATAATGTCGAAGTTTTTGATTGGCAAAAATCAATGCTTGGCATTGCTTTTCGATTGGTGAATATTTAGATTCTGCTCCTATTAATCATCAACTGATATAATAAAGGGTATTTTCTTTGCCATCTTTATTTGTTTGTATTACTAATGCTCTGAGTGATTCTTCAAGAGCAACTATATATAAGATTAGGGGTTTCCCTGGGATTAGGGCAGCAAGGATTGGAGGATGTAGCAAATATTATTTTATGCTATCAAATGCCTCCTGACATGCATCATCCCATATGAAAGGTGTATTTTTTTTATTAGACGTGCGAACGGTTGACATCTACCTGAAAGGTTAGATATAAACCTTCGAATATACACAAATCTACTTTGGATTGAACGAAGTTGTTTTAATATTTTTGGAGGTGGAATTTCCACTATTGCTTTAATTTTAGAGGGGTCAATTTCAATTCCTCTATGACGTACAATAAATCTAAGAAATTTTCCAGATGTAATGCCAAAAGCACACTTTAATGGATTCATTTTCAAACTAAAATTTTGAATTCTTTCGAATACAATCCTAAGATCATTTACATGCTCATGTTGAACTTTACTTTTTACAACCAAGTCATCAACATAACATTCAACATGTTTATGGATTAGATCATCGAAGATTCGAGTCATTGCTCTTTGGTAGGTAGCTCCAGCATTTTTTTAAGCTGAATGGCATCATCTTGTAGCAATATATACCAATGGGAGTTAGAAATGAGGTGTATTTTTCATCCTTTTGATCCATTTTGATTTGAATATAACCCGATGATCCATCCATGAATGAGAATATGTCATATTTCAATGTGTTATTAACCATAAGTTCTGCATTTGGCAGTGGAAAATTATCCTTTAGGCATGCTTTGTTCAAATCCCAGTAGTCTATACAAACACAAATTTGATCATTCTTTTTCTTTACTGGAATGATATTAACGATCCAATCAGCATACTTCTCTTCTCGAATAAAACCAACTTCAATAAGCTTCTTGGTTTCAGCAATGACTTATTCTTCAATTTCAAGTCGCATTCACCTGGGTGCTTGCTTAACAAAAGGGATTCTGGTATCAATGGAAAGTTTATGCACTACCACTTCTAGTGATAAACCAGGCATTTCAGTGTAATTCCATGCAAAACAGTCTTTATATTCGAAAAGTAACATTCTCAACTCCTCTGCTTTATCCTGTGAGAGATTAGCGCCGAGGAATATAGGTTTGGGATCTTCTTCAGTACCCAAATTTATTTCTTTGAGCTTATCTACAGTAGCTTGACCACCTTCTTCAAACTCTTTTGGAGCCTCTTTTAAATCTATAATCAGATCTTCAGTTTGATTTTTAGACTCTAATGGTCTCTCTTCCTTGTCTGTAACATTATAGAAGGTTGCATATGTAAGATACAAATGTCGGGGGTATTCCAGATAATGATAGGATGCTACTCATGTAAGATATAAATTTTGAGCATATCTAAGACCCCATGTTGTAGATAAACCATTACCAATGGGCTTTTGTGCTTGCTCGTTGTGCCAGAGCTTTCTGAGGTAACGGACTTGCTTGCTTGTTTGCACGAAGAAAATTCTTCTTTCTATCAGCTTTCTCATAATGGGTGGAGGATATTGAGGAATGATTATCAACATATCTCTATATTTTCCATCATCTTCATATTCTATTTCGTGAGTAATATGATGCGGTATTACTCTTGATTTATATAAAATAGATCCATGCTCATTGAGACCTCTTTTGGGGGAAACATAGAAAGTGTTTAACATTTCTATGTTTGTGTTTGATGAGGTAGTCAATATTTTGGAATGCGTTGTTGGTGTAGGTACTATTTTAATGATATCTATAGATATCTGATCTTTAGACACCCTTATTATTGAAATTGATACTTTCTGCAATTTCTTAGATATGGAATTGGGTCCTGGGTCCCTTTCCTCCTGAGATTCTGTAGTACCCTTGAGATGATAAAGAAATTCTTCTTCTCCTTTAATGCTTGGTTTGCTTGAATATCGTACCTTATTTATGTGATTAGCTTCATAATCAAAAGGGATAGTTGATTGTTCACTCCTTTTCCCTATGATTAGGGGTTTAAAAGTTGTGGAGATAATCATCCTCCTCTTCCGTATCACTACCGAGGTGAGGCACTAAGCAAATTTGCTTTAATTTATTCTTATCTTTATCTTTCGACTTTACTTTGTCCAGCATAGTGGCCTAAATTCTCGGAAGCTCGCTACCTTTTGGCATAAAGTACTTGGCATCATTATAAATTTTGACTTCGTACACCAAGAACGGTTGTTCATCACCATCAATACGATATTCTTCATTGTCTCCAATGTATTTCATACATTGATGCAGTGTTGAAGGCACAATATCATACTCGTGAAGCCATGGTCTTCTGAGAAGTGCCTTATATGATGTATTGGAATCAATGATGTGAAATGTTGCCTCTGTATTAAGTTCTCCAAAGTTCAGAGGTAAAACCAAGGACTCCAAGGTTCTTTGCCCTTGTTCATTGAATTCTTGTAGAAACACTATGCTTCTGTTCAAATATTGGACGTCCAGGGCTAATCCTTTGAGCGTTTTGAGGCTCATTAAATTAATAGAGGAACCTGGATCGATCAAAATTTTATTTATTTCAATATTGTTACTCTCTGCGGTAACATATGGTGGCCGATTATAATCTGTGGTTCCTAGGAGTAAATCATTATCATAGAAAGTGATTGTAGCAGTATTCTGTGTATACAAAGCTTCTTTCAAGCTTTGCTCGGTAAAGAATGCCTCGCACTATTCAGGATTTTGCAAAGCTTTAATTAGTGTTTCCTGAAGGTTCTTAGACATAAGATGGGCATCGTAGACACTTAGTAATGCAAGTAATTTACGGAGATGGGATAATATATTGTAATCCACATTTGCACTGGCAACATTGGGTTTAAGAGGCTCTGGTGGAATAGCGGACTCGTTGAGTTGAATGTTCTTCTCCTTATCTTTTATTTTCTTTTGAGGTAGATGAACTTGTTTTCCACTTCTCAGTTGAATTTGTGTCACCTCTGAAAATGAACTAGCTTCAGCTTGAGAGTTCTTTAAAATTTTCATGTCTTCAACTTCCTCGGAATCTGAGCTGCTCTTGAGTTTTGGGCATTTTTCTTTAAGAACCTCCTTACCCTTATGATCACTTTCTTCATCGGGGAAATGTAATTCTTCATCCAAATCAGTGAAATGTGATGGTGTATGATATACTTCCTTAGAAAGCATTTCTACATCAGCTTTATAGATAGTAAGAGGTACATTGTGTCCTCTTGCAGCCCTTCCACCTCGTTTATTTATGACTCGATAAGTCTCAATTAGAATACTTTCTTCCTTTTCTGATTTTAAGTCAAGAGATAAATCAATCATGTATTCCTTTAGCTTAACAGGACGCCTTAAAGGCTGTTGATATTCATCGATGGAGTCGATGTATTTTTGAATTATAGTTTTTTGCTTTATTAATTTCTTCTTCTTCTCTTTCTGAGATTTTGATCCAAACTTATGCTTTCCTTTTTTTTCTTTGAAGTACTTCAAATGTTTCTTCTTGCTTGAACTGGCCCCCCTGCCATTGAATTCTTTGAAGAAAAGAGTCCTGGATCAACTTCCAATTCTAATGTGCTTTTCTGACGAATGCCTTCAATGGCCAGTAGGACATTCATCATTTATTTAGTTTTCTTCGAGATAAAGGTCTCCCAACCACCTTCATCTTCTTGGAGTGCTTTTCCTTTCTTGTCCTCTGTGCTTTGGCAGGATACAAAGGAGATAACATTGGTTTTCTCCCTCTTGGAATTGACAAGAACACTATTAGAAAGTATAAGTTTACCGCTCTGATAATTTCTTTCAACCCAATCTTTGAATATGAAACAGTCTTCAATTGGGTGACTTATGATCCTATGATAAGGATAGTAATTCGGATCATCAGTCATGCTAGCCTATTCTGATCGGCAGGATTCTAGTAATTGAAGGCCAATTTTTAGTGCATGCCTAAAAATCTTTCCCGTACATTCCTTTTTGAAGGAATACGATTTGTTAATTTTCCCTTGTAAAGTAGGAGGCCTTTGTCTTTCTCTTGTTTATTTCAACATCTTTGGGGGATTCATTGAATCTTCTTTCTCTTTTTTATCTAATGAAGACGGGAATGTAGTATTCACTTCACTTCTTTTCGGATCAAAGATCTTGACCTGTTTTCCCTTCCCTAGTGAATTATTGTTTTAGTTGAAGCCGACACTTCTAGGCTTGGGTAACCTTTCGAACTTAGCTACACGATCCAGTAATTCTTGGAAAGTATTGATTGTAGCCATCGCCAGATATGGAGTCATATGGTCATCTATATTCTCCATCAATAGCTCAATAACATACTTTTTAGTGAGTTGTTGCTCACATTTCATGCTGAGATTTCTCCACCTAGTTATATATTTGATAACTGATTCCTCTCTTTTTCTTTTCTCAAGAGTGAGGTCAGCGATAGCTACCTATTTCGTTATACTGGCAAATCTTTTAATGAACAACGTCTCTAATTCGACGAAGGTTCTTACTAAGCTGTTAGGTAACTCGGCATACCATTCAAAAGTTATACCTGTTAAACTACTGACAAATTGGCATAGTAACAGAGCATCATTGCCGCCCGTATTTCCACAAGTAGCTTTGAATTGTGCTAGATGCTGACGAGGATTTGCAGTACCATCAAATAAATTAAACTTTGGCACTACGTATCCCTTTGGATATTTCTCTTAGTCATATTCAGCCGGATATGGACGACCTTTTTCTACTAAGGCTTCAGCAGCTTCAGAAGCAATAACTGCTTTAACCTTTTGGTTGATGAGGTTTTCAATTTGGGATTCACTGATCATTTCATCTTCTTTAGAAGCTATCAGTGTTGGCTCTTGTACCTCTTCTAATCTTCTATCAGGAGCAACCAATGCATGAGGAGTAGTTCGAACATTCTCTTGAGAATTTACTACGGGTGGTTGACTAGTTGTAGCCATCATGCCAAGTTGTCCAAACAGCTGTTTCATTATATTACTCATCTCATTAAGACGAGCATTCAAATGATAGATTTATTAATCTTTCTTTTGTTGTATAGATTACATTTCCAATTGTAACTTCCTTACAACTTCGTCTGCTTCTTCCTCCTCAACTTCATCTGGTTGTGAAATTCTATTCACAGACGTTGCTTGTTCTTGGTTATCTCATAATTGTTCTTCATTTTATAAATTCAACGCTGCACTTCTATGAGTATACCACTGATTAGCTCGATTATGTATATGATCAACAATCCGAACAACTTCAATATCTATAGGACCAATACACTCTTCAACTTCTTCATCATCATCATAGTAATTATTATTTTCATCCAACTCGTGGCCATCTCTAAGTTGGGACCGCCGCTTCCAATGAATGACTGGAGAGTCGGGTGATTCATTATAGACATAATTCTCTTCCTCTTTTGGCATAGTCAAGTCAACAGAAGTCTCCTTATTGGGGGATAACTTCTGGACATGAGATTTAAGTCGCCCTTTATAGGTTTCTTTATCATGATCATCTTTTTGAGCTTCAGGATATTTGGGTCTTTTTGGAACCCAAATTTATTATCTTCTCGTAGTCACATACTGATGACCACCAACATCAGAATGTACTTTTGAATGACCAGATTCATGATACCATTGTCGGGGTCTTCATTTGTTATAGCCTCTTGCATACAGATTATCTGAAGGCTCTCCCAATGGTTTTCTTCCGTAATATGGGTATCGATCCATATTAGGACAGAAATTCCTCGGCTCTCGGTAGTTGGGAGGACGTTTAAACTCCTCTTTATAAGATTTTGTTAGAAATTTATTATTTTGAGGATGAACAGCATTTAAGGAAATAACTTCAGTGATAGATTTCCTCAGTCTTCATTACAGATTTCTATCTTTCACAGCCTTTAGTATTTTGTATATCTTGGAAGAGGCAGATTCTTCCTTCTTTGGCGATTCTGGCTGCTGACGTGAGGTCTCCCAGAAAGATTTCTTTAATTGACCCTTATCATTATTTCTCTTTACCCACTTTAATGGTTTAAAACCATTATTTGTGGGTATATTTGCCTCCAACTGTGGCGATGATTTTTGAAATGTTTGGGGCATCCATCCATTTGCTCGTAAGCGAGCGTTAGCCTTCCTTCTAGCTTTCCTGGAAAGCTTAGCACTTACATTAGGAATTTCAGTGTTATACTCTTGAAGCACTTCTTCCTGAATTATGTTCTGATTGGTTGTATTCATGCCAACAGATTACAGCTTAGGATCAGGAATTTTATTTTGAATTACTGGAGCAGCAGCGGGTGCCATAAAGAGCCTTGAAAATATAGAGGCCCTCTTGGGAGCCTTCTCATCAACAGCTTTAGTAGTAAACTTCTTAGCGACACCTTTGATAGTAGGTACGCTAACAGTATTCTTAGGAAGGAACTATTGGAACTGCATGACTTCAGAAATAGTTTCGAATTGAATGGTCGCTCCAACAAAGCTTGTATTTAGAACAGCTTGAGCGAACTGCACTCTAGCTCCCTCACCCAGGTTCATAATCATGAAGGACTTCACAGGCGTTATATTATCAACCTGTCAATAGAACTTGCATGAATTAGAGTTAACCTGAATTTTACTAAAAAAGAAAACACAAGCTTGTGATGAATGAACATATATATTTATTTTAGATGTTTAGTGATTGAGACTAAATATTATCTTTTCATCCAAAGATGGAGAGAGAAGTATTCCCTAGCGGCGTTGCCAGAAATCTGTTGGCTCAAGAAAAATGGCACGAATGCACGAATCCCGCTTTGCAGCTGTAGGATTCCATTTTTCTTAAGTCAGATTGTACTTCCCATGAGTGCAAGCACTTATAGTTAATTACCCTTCTTAACATGTAAGAGAGAACTCTCGATTAAGGATGAATAAAATTTTAGGTGATTTTTAGTCTCAATTTATAGGAAAAATGGAGGTAAACCTGATCAAGATCCCATAGTTCCGTCGTCTCAGGTATACCGTGGTTTCAATCTACCAACACTAACGATCATTAACCGTAGTGTCCAGGGAATCGGATTAGCAACCATGGGTTGCCTCTTCTCAGGGATTCCGAGTAGACTGAAGTGGTTAGATTTAAGTTTTAATTTTATTTGGAGGTTTGGGGTTTACATCTATTAGAATACCTAAAAGTTAGTTTAGTTTAGGATTTTATAATTTTATTTAGAAGTTACATAGAAGTTTGAATTGGAGCGGGTCTTATGACTTCTTTAGGAAGTAACCCAGGTATTTAGATTTAGGTTGGGACTTATGGCTTTTGTAGAAAGTAGCCCTGGTATTTAATTTTGAATGGGGTTACTGCTCTTTTTATGAGTTACCCAAAGATGGGTCTTACAACCTAACTCTACAGCAAGGCTGCCCAAGGGTTTTAATTATTTGGATTTAGGATATGTCTTATGACTTCCCTTAGCAAGTTGCCTGAAAAAGCGGGTCTTACAACTCAATCCTTTAAATTAAGATGTCCATAAGTTTGAATTTAATTGATTGGGGTTTTAGGATCATTGCAATTTATGTTAACAATTTTTCCTGAAGTGTGGGTCTTATGACTTCACTTAGAAGTTGCCCGATAGCGGGTCTTACAACCTAATCATATAGACTATGATGCCCATGTGAGGGGTCTAGGATTGTGTTATTACCTAAAAATTTCCCTTAGAGATCGAACTTATGGCTTCTATTAGAAGTGGCTGGTGTTTTAAATTGGGGGTTAAGGGGTTATGTAGATTTTACCTAAAACTTTCCCCTAAGGTCGGGCTAACGTCTTTCCTATGAAAGCTGCTGGGTAATGGGTCTTACAACCAAGTTCATATAAATAAGGCTGCCCAAGGGTTTTAATTGTTTTGGGTGAACAGTAGTTATTTGACAATAGACCACCGTGATTTTCAGTTAGTTATTTACTAGCAGTTATACTTACTAGTTTAACCAGTTGTCGTTGTGACACTAGTGTTCCTTGCCATAGTTGATTTTTTTTAATATTTTAGTAGATTACTTTTCCTGCATTAGTGTAGTAGCCTACTCTCTTTTCTTGCTTTAGCATTTAATTAATATTGATTTAATTGCAATGCTAAATGAATTTCATTTATTTATTACAGGAGCTCATACATGAGAGATTGTAGAGAGTTTTGTTCGTTGGAGAGTTTCAATGTTGTTTGTTGTTTAAATTTGAGAATTATTATTGAAAAGTTTGAGAGCTTGTTGTTTTAAGTTGAGTTGAGTTGAATTTGAGTTTGAGTTGTTTGTTAGTTGAGTTTGTTTTGAGAGTTATTATTTTATTCGGTGGAAATATTGATTTCTTGCAACATGTCTATAAAGACGAAATTACAAAGAAATTTTATCTTACAATGTGGGTTTGTGTTTCCAATAATTCTGATATATATATATAAAAAAAATGTTGCAGATAACTTCAAGATCTTTAGCTTAGAAGGCAAAGAGAGCAACTCCTTCAACTTTAGGCAGTAATTTAGCTCTTACCAATTAAGCAAGTATTTATAACTCCTAGAAAATCTATTTTCAAGCCATTTTACTTTCGGCATGCAAGGAAGTTTCAGAGATTTGAGGAAGGGAAGTTGCCCAAAATGTGGAAGAATTTTCTCTTTCATGCAATGTTTTAATTCAAAATTTTTTTTTTATATATGTTGAAAATCAGATTGACATTGCTCATTCATAAAAATCTGATTTATAATTTATAAAAATCTTATTTAAATTAAACAATCCCAATTTATATAAAAATCTGATATATATATATATATATATATAATGATTTATATAAAAATCTTATTTCAAATTAAGATTTGTATAATTTATAAAAATAAGATTTATATAAAAATCTGATTTATAAAAAAACTCTGAACATATGCGATTTAATTGATTCAATTGGTAAGTTAAATGCTCTCTAATTTCAATTTTTTTAGAAATCCGTGTTTTTTTTCCAATAATCCACTTAAGTCCAGAACTTTCGAGAAAATTTTGGCAGCCTCCCGGTGTCCCCTCCCCTCACAGGGAGGTCGGGACAGCATTTACCGTTATTTTCTTCCCGACCGGACCTAAGGTTGACGGCTCGAGACCTTGAATTTAAAACCATCTCGGCCGGACCTAAGGTCAACGACGTGAGGTCTTCAATTAGACTTCTTCCCGACCGGATTTAAAATCGACGGTGCTAGGTCTTGTATTTTAAAAACCATCCCGGTCAGACCTAAGGTCGACGATGTGAGGTCCTCAATTAGACTTCTTTCCGACCGAATTTAAAATCGATGGTGCAATGTCTTGTATTTTAAAACCATCCCGGTTGGACATAAGGTCGACAACACGAGGTCTTGATTTAAATTTCTTCCCGACATGATTTAAAATCAATAGTGCGAGGTCTTGAATTAAAAAAAATACTGAAATAATATGCTTGATTAAAGCAATTAATTGATTTAATCATGCATGCTTATAGTAATTGAATATTTATATTTTCTCTGAATTGAATTGATTCCAAACAACTACATGAATTAATTCCAAACACTGGAATTAATTATTCTTTTAAAGTTTTGCTATTGTTTTGATATTTAAGCATATTATGCTTTAAAAGAATATCTGCATTCATTTGGATTAGAACGTAAGGAATAGGTATGGCCATTACACTTCAAAAGCAAATATACTTCCATTGGGTTTAGAACATAGGAAATAATAATTAATAAGTAAGATATGGGATATGTAGACCACGTGAGAGGCAGTTGGACGGTGCAAGTCACAAGAAAAATCAGATATTTCACATAAAGCAGAGGCGAGTAAGGCATGCGTGAATTGGAGTTTGATCGCATGAGAGCATAGCAGTATACTTGAGATTAGCCGCTCAATTACCTGAGTATTCACAGATAGGAGGTTGCAGATAGGGGATTACGAACAAGAAGACTTGGGAGGCGGATTCGTGAACGGGTTGTAGGAAAGTTGCCGCCGTGTGGAGTCTTGGCCGATATGTGAAGTTGGGCATTGGAAAGGACAGTAGATTCACAAAAAAGAGCACGATAGAGAGTGGGATTCCTAGTTCTCTTCTTTCTTTTTTTTTCTTTAAAGCCCCATTTCTTCTCTTTTATTGAATGAAATCACCAAATGGCAGTTACGAGAGTTAAGCATTGCTTCGTTTGGCGACCAACTGTCGGTGGTGGGATCGAAGAAGGCAGCGAAATAAATTTTGGGAAGAGATGCTTCTTTCTGATGATGTGTGTGTGTGTGTGTTTTTTTTTAATAATTTAGTCAATACCACATGCACAGGAACTTCTGTATATTCTCACTCACTATTTTACCACACGCATGTTCAACTGAAGCTAGAAATTCATAATTCTTCATTTTCAGATTCATGAGGTTTCCCATTGATTATTCATCTTGTTGGATTTGAGTTCAAATTTCTCTTATTTCCTTTTATTTGCGATCTTTGCAACAGGCCCCTTCACCTAGAGTTTAATATATGTTCAAGCTCTTCATGTGCTTTATTTACATTATCTTAAAGAGACAATAATCACTAATAAGATTGATTTTGTGGTAATAGTTCTTACTGTTATCATTTTTATGGATCTCACTTTGCTTCAGATTTTCATCAAATTGAAGAGAACCAAAAATCCCTTTTAATCTTACTATCATAATCCTTAAACAGAAATGAATCCATAATTACATCTGCTAAATTGGCAACTTATTGTAATCTTTATCCGTCTTCCATTCCCTCAACTATTTTAATTATTTCACACGCAAGTTCTGATGACTTAGATGTATTCTCTTTCTTCATCTGTTGTTGGTCAATATTACAATTGTTAAGTATAAAATTCACACCATCCCGTGTCTCTACACAAGGATGTCTCAACCTTTAATATGATACCTCCTTCATCAGATCTTGTAATCTATGGTCTCACATATGGAACAGGGAAGCTATTAGTGAGATCAACAAAACTAAGCAACACATCTAGCTCAGAAAGAAACTTAGCTGAATTTTTTTTTTGTTCTTCTTCCTTGGTGATCCTAAATACATGTCCAAATTGACTCCCTTTTTCCAACTTTAAAGACTTGTCAATAGAAGCATCAAGATTATTGACTGTTGCTTTGTGTAGATTGTATATTTATTTCTCAACTACATCTAGCATATCTTTCAATAATGCTAATGCTTCATCATATCTTGGTGATATCATATATTCGTCACTCACAATGTGATTAACATCAACAGCGATATCAACAAGTTCAATAAACATATTCAATTCATCCTTATACAGCCGATGTTGTAAAGGATATATATATATATATATATCTTATAAAAAAGTATTTGAGGGCAGTTGCATTTATTATTATTATTTTAATTTAGTCAACAATCACAGTTAATTTTATTTTTCCCTTATGTTAGGCTTATCTCGCGTATAAGGCAGACACGACATAATACATTTCTCATATAACCAAAGAATCTATTAGTGCGGCCAATTTGATGCTTGTACACATTTCTCATATAACCAAAGAATCTATTAGTGCGGCCAATTTGATGCTTGTACCAATCATAAAACAAGCTCATTGGACTCTCATAATAAAAAACTTCAAGAACAAAGTTTGGGATTTTTATGATTCTTTACCAAAGAAAAATCACAGAGCTGTTATTCCAAAAGTTATAAGTAAACCATGAATTTATTCAACGTAACATATAATTTCTTTTACAATATCATTATTTTAAAGTCATGGTATTTACATATATCCCATCTCTATGATGAAACTGAAAATTCATTTGAAACAGACATTCGAGGGTGGCCGGTCCAACAAATTAAACGTGCACCAACCCGAAAAAAATAGCGTAGATTGTGGGATGTAACGTTTGCAAATATATGGAAGCCGCTATCCAACAGAAGCTGTTATATGGGATGATGTAAAGGATTGGTAAAAAAATATGCCTAAATTCAGGGTAGAATTTGCATACGCCATCCTTAGTAGTACAATAAAATGAAAATGTATAAACTTTTATTAAGAAATCAAAGTATTTCGTCTTGCATTCATTTAGAAAATCATTTTTAATTGATCTTCGAACGAATAACAACTGCATTTCTGATAAAGTAGATTAGTTTCTGCGAAAGCTATTTATCTGATATATTATAATTTGAAAGACTATAAGAATAAAAGTTGCAACATCAAAAATATGCATATGCTCAGGTACAATAAAAGTTGAAAAAACCAGTAAACAGGATTATATTGAACATGATTAACAAAAATTCCTATTATCAGACTGAGAAGAGCCTATCAATACCCAGTAATACCCATTAGACAAACAACGACTGAGTCACTGTATCTCCAGTTGTAAACTGTATGATTGTAGGAGCATTTTTCTCTGTGGGTTTCAATTTCTTGCTTTTTCTCTTTTCCCATTGATCCTTCAATCTAGCATTAGATATGTCCTTAGGCTGGCATTTCTTAGGATCTTTAATATTTTTTTTGTCTTCCCCCAGCAAATCTATAAACATTGTTGTTGTTAACTTTTTTCCCTTCCATGATGAATTAAACTTTTTCAGCCATGTCACTCATCGCATCGAACATATATTGTTATGCATCCTCATTATCCTGTGCTTGTGTGCTTATTTGATATGCAAATCTGCAAACATAATTTCAAAATATCATACTATTGGATCCCTCCTGAGATGGGCACGCATTCTTCTTATACATGTGAGTTTTTGCCCAGCATAAGATCCTTTCGAGCTCTTGCTAACCATCTTCATAAAAAATATTTTTCAGGAATATTAATAATATATAACTGCCTAAGAACTCTCATGCAGTGAGAACATAAAACCCCATCATCTCAAACTTGTCATAGCTGTAGTGTATGGTACCCTAAATTGAATCAAAATGAATAGTCAAACTTTGCGACTGAAATGATTTGTCTGTGTTCTTGATGGAGAACTTGGACGAGTCCAGTGAAGTATAATCAATGCACAGTCCACTAACACCCTGTAAAAACTCCTCTTCAAAAAATATGTATAATTTTCTTGAATAAAAATGAGCGGCTTAATTTAATATTAAGATACTTTTAATTATAAGTTGTATCTCTGATTGGCTACATCTAAAATCTTCATCTTATTCATTCCTATGCCAAGTCTTCATCACCTTGTCCATCCCTAGGAAATAATCAGTTATACAACTGGTTGGCTTGGAAATGTCATGGCAGAGATGATTGGTGGATTCACTACGTTGTATAGAAAGAATGCCAAGGTTAAAATAATTTTGTTGAATGTTGTTGACCACTTATGCCTAATGTTGTATAGATATTTCAACCATTGATGGCTCTGGAGGTTCCCTTCTGTGATCATTCAATCCAGGTTCTCTTGAACTCATCCTTAGAATCACACTTGCTGAACAACTATAAAATAAACCTTTTACTTTGTTGTTGTTATTAAAGCAGCTTACTTTAGAAGGAGCCTTCTTGTAGATATGTCATTGGCACAACCTATGTCATGCATTAGGTAATGTAATCTCTATTGCCTTAGCCATTGCTTGGTCTTGATTGATAAATATAGTTATGGGATGTTTATTATCCATAATTCTTAAAAGGTTCTGAACAACCAGGTAAATGACTCAATTGTCTCCTTAGATAAAAAGCCACCCTTAATAAAACATTTTGCCAATGATTGTTAACTCCAATAAAAGGTGCACAGGCTAAATTATATTTGTTAAGCATATGTCTAATATCAAAAATTATCATATCCCCAAAGTAGTCGTAATCAATTCTCCCCAACCCATCAATCCAAAAAAATTCAACAACCTATCCTCTTCATCAGTTTGGACATCTCATACAAACATGTTGTCATCAGTGACTCGTTCTTTAAACAATTGAATTAGTGAACTCGTGTCTCTATTTTCAATCTTGGCTCTTCTCTTTTTTTGAATGTAGTTGTATGCATCTCTCTTTGTGAACCTTAAATTTCCTACACCTCCCACTTCATCAGACAGGTATGTAAATGCATCAACTATTCTTATCCCAGCTTCTGACATTGATTTCAGAACAAATGCATTCACATCACTAATGTGCCTACATAATCTAAGTAAATGTTGATCGTTTGTCCTAGCCAATTCGTGATTGTGGCATTTAATCAAATTTTGCACCATCCAAACTTCATCTTCAGTCACAGCAAATCTAATCTTGGTTGGACACCCGGTTCTTGTTTTTGATTTTCGATATTTTGATTTTGCATTTAAGTCAATTCCCTTCTCGAATCCTGTTTTCGAACATACAAAGTCCTTTGATTTTATTTTCCTCAAATTATGCCAGAATGAATGATGTTGTTTTTGAACACTAAAATTATGACAATGAGCATAATCGTAATACATATTATATGCTTCATTCTCAGAGTTATAAACACCATGTGCACAAGACAAATAAATTTCACATACTTACACAGACGTATTAGTAAAAAATTTACATTGGCAAAGCAATACCTAATCAATACTACTGAGATCATGTATCGAGTATCAATACCGAAATGCTGTGTGGGGTAGCGGTACCGAGTCCCATATCGAGAAACTCTCCCGGGTAGCGGTTCCGAGAATCAATACCTAGAAACTCTGTCGGCCTCAGTACAATGATTGATACTCGCAAATATGCTCGGTACACGGTACTATAAACGCAAATAATTCTCAGTATTGAGATGACTTGGTACAATGAACATGGTATTGCTCAATACCGAGGTATAGCGGTAATCAATTGCAGACACCATTAAAATATAAGTAGATAGAGCAGCAAAGAAGAGGTGCACAGATAGTTACAATATAAAATTTTATTAAAATCAAATATAAATTACTGATATTAATTCAAAAAAATCCCCCGTAGATCGCTTCATGGAACCTTCATCAACATTAAACACTCTTCAATCTCCTCGAACCCTTCGATGTCATCCAAAGAGAATTCCATTTTCGTATCTTCCTTAGTAATTCTTTCTCATTGCTCTTCTGACCATAAATCCTGTATAACATCTCCAGAATAGTCCACTAAAAGTTATTAAATCTAAAAAGAGGTGGGTTATTTAAATTTTAAACTCAAATCTGGGTCGGGTCATCGGGCGCGCGCAAAAATTGTCACAACACGTGCTAAATCTCCAGAATGCTACGTGGCGCCATTCTAGTGGCGTCCGAACATAGAGCTACGTCTAGTGTACGAACCCAATAAAAATTCTCGTCCAAGTTAGTGAGACCATAGTCGGCAGATGATGCTGGTTGTAGGGACCGTAATCGGTGAGTGACGGAGATCGGAAGGATAGTAGTCGGTTTGCGACGGTGGTCGAAGTGAATTTAGTAGGCGGGTGACGGACGTCGAAGGAACCGTAGTCAGTAGGTAACAATGATAGAAAGAACCGTAGTCGGTGGATGATGGAGGTTGGAAGGATCGTAGTCTGGCAACGGTGGTTGGAAGTATCATAGTCAGGCGATAGTGGTCGGAGAGACCATAGTCTAGCAACGATGGTCGAAGAGGAGTCGATAGCATCCAGTAAGAGTTCTGACGATAGTCAAAGAACGGACGGAAGTCCAGTGACTGTTGGGGGTCAAAAAGAGATCTGATGGCAGCTGACGAACGGGTAGAAGTCCAGCGACGGTCGGTGGTCGAGAAGACATCGACGGTGGTCGATAACAAAGAAGCTCCCCAAGTTTTCTCATTTTCTTCCTCCCCTCTCATGTGAAAATGGGGAGCTATTTATAGTTTTTTGGGAGTGACATGGCTAGTAATACGGAGAAGATTAAAGGCATGTTTGGAGTGTTCAATTGGACGACTGATAGTGATTCCCTTGATCAAAAAGCCTTCTATTAAGCATTTTTATGTCTTAATGATGTCAGAATTAAGCGATCTTGGCCTTATTGGATTTTTCTCATTGAGCCGCTCAATTCGATTATAAGCATGCCATTTTTGACAATCATTGGTTATCCAATTAATGTTTTGAACCCTCTAAGTATGCTTTGGACCCTTGATTTGGATTCATTTGGGCTCGGATAGGATTGACTTTGGTGTTGTTGGGTTTGTCTCTTCAAGATGTTCAATTTGACTTATAAATTTGTTGAAATTAGAGCTTGAATGGTTTTGAAATTTATTATCGAAATTTTTTGTTCATATTTGCATCGAGATTTGCGCCCAATCAAGGCGAATTTTTGGAGATGTATCAGTTGTCCCCTATTTTCACACGTCGAAGCTCACGAAGTCCGAAAATATGTGTCAAAGCTTTTTTTTTTTAATAATTTCAGATAAATTGCAAGGGGACACGTAATAAGTATTATTTGGTCATATAAGTTATATTTGAGGAGCTTAAATTACTCCCAAAATATCTAAACTCTTTGCAAGTATCAAAATAGTAAAACATCTATTATCAATTAATTACTTTGAGACTATGGATCTGCCACTTATGAGATTTGGTCTTACAGAACAACCAATAAATGATCGGTTATAAAGCAAATATGTATGAACAATTTGTTAATAACCTTTTTAACTTTAATTAATAATAACCAAATATGATTAATCATATGGATTAGCTATTTTTATTTATGTAAAGCATAATATGAGAGAAATGAATACACATAATTTTTTTTTTGTACAAATATAACAAATTACATTGTTATACTTATTATATGAATATAATAAGTATATATACCATATTATAAATAAGCTTGTAATATGATTATTACTTATTATAGCTTTGAAAAATTCTAGAAAAAGAATTTTTTTTTAGAGATTTCAAGATTTGGGCCACCTCCTTTAGAGAGATTTTAATAATATATTAACTTTTTTAATTATTTAATATATCGAAAAATGTGTTTTGTGACTTTTAAAATTCCAAACAATCATTAAAAACTTATAAATTTTTTAGAAAATTCTAAAATAATTTTTCATCTTACTTAGTGCGGCCTCGATTTTAATAAAAAAATTAATTTTATAATTAATATATATTTTTATAATAGAAATTTTGATTTTTTGACATTTAGAATTCCAAAAAATATTAAAAAGTAATAGAAAAATCTAGAAAGACCTTTTGAATTCCCTTATTCATAAGCCTATAAATATCCCATTTAGGGGTGGGGAAAATCACGTTCTCCTGAGCCGGTCAAAAGTTTCTCTTATAAATTGAAAGAGAAACAGACATGCAAAAATTTGGAGGCAGTCAAAATCGAAACATGCTTGATCCTTCATTGTGGGCTCTGGCCTTCATCTGAAGATTGTCCTGAAGGAGTTGCAAGACCATCAATCTTCGGTAAAGTTCTGGTCTTTTGTCGCGAGCTCTAGTATTTCGTGGAAGTCTATCATGTATAAGTTACAAGACCGTCAATATTTGGTAAAGGCCTGGTCCTCTGTTGCAGGCTCTAGTCTTCCATTGAAGACTATCCTGTAGGAGTTGCAAGACCATCAATCTTCGGTAAATGCCCGATTCTTTAGTACATGTCCAAGTTTCTTTTGCCAAAAAATGGGAAATAATTTTGGAAGAGGCAGCACATGGGGGAGATCGGTCAGTAGAAAATGCCTAGGAGGAACTTCAGTGATAATCAGCGATCAAGCATAAGTTCAACAATAATCGGTGAAGGTTGATGGATAAGAAGAGATCTCACAATCACAAGTTGGTCCCTTAATACAGGGAGTCAGGTAGTATGCCGTGAAAGCCTAACAGAGGTGGTTGGGTGATATTCTGATGTTGCTGATTATATGGTGAGCTAATGATGATAGTCGAGCTACATTTTGTTGAAGATAGAAGGTATGCTTGCTAACGGGGGCAGACAACTTATAATTTGATGGAGGGGGTCAGACACTGTGTCGATCATAACTATATAATGACACACTAATGATGCCAATAGAGTAGAGGCCTGATGGAGCTCCAATCCATCTTTGAAAGAGCTGAGAAAAATGCTTCAAAATAGTATGTGGAATAGGTCGATGAAATCCACCAATGATGTTTAATCGAGGATGTTTGAGCTAACCGAAGTTATCTGTCAAAGCGTTGCTCAATAATGTTAACTTGCGTAAAGAAGCTGAGAGAATTCACCTAGAATGTTTGACTTATTTGAGGTTATTTGTCAGAGTATTGCTCCATGACGTTAATCTGTGTGGAAGTAGCCAAGAGAATCCACTAAGGATGTTTGACTTATCCGAGGTTGTTTATTAGAGCATTGCTTGATGATGTTAACCTGTGTGGAATAGACTGAGAGAATCCATCAAGGATGTTTGGTCTATTCGATTTTGTTTGTCAGAGCGTTGCTCAATGACATTAACTAGTGTGAAAGAGGCCAAATCAAATCCACTTAGGATCGATTGTACCTTGATTACGAGGGGGCGAATGCTGCGTGCATTTCAAATCAAAGGTGAAGATTTGTCTGTTTTTATACCATTTATGTCCTTTTTGAGGTCAAGATTAAGACCTTATCCAAGGAGCAGAAGTCCATCTAGGAACTATATAGAGCTTGAGGCACCATTACATTTGTTGGGAGATTTATGAAAAATGATTTCCAATGACATTATTTTGGACATTAAAAATATTGGAGGAATTTTTTTTGGCTATAGTCCCATTGAAAGTTGCAGCCAAAGTTGCCCCCCAATCCAATATTTTTCCATAAAATTGATTCAACATTGATTGATACTTAAAGGGTGATAGAAAATTGCATAAGGTTTCCCTCCAGCTAGGAATCAAAGGGACTATCTTGCTTCAATCTAGGAAGTTGATGTGAATAACCTTTCAAGATTATAGCAAAAGTTTTCTTCCAATTATGAATCATTTCCCACACACGGTGCCAAACTGCTGCATCTTGTAAAGTTTACATCGATAGAGATATATAAAGTTTAGCGTCCTAGCTTCATACAAAGATCCATCATACAAATAGATAAAAAATAGAGGGTTAAAGTGTTTATATAAGACACAAGAGTTTTTATGTAGAAATCCCTAACAAGGGGGAAAAACCATGGGGCCTCTCACAGTTTGAATGAATCCACTAGTGTTTGCAGTTGATTACAAATGATGTTCTTCCTTGGGAAGAAGGCGTAGGATCAATGTAGCAAATATACATCATATAGAGTGGATTACATGGTGGGAGTTGGAAAAATTAGTGTTAGCTTATTCCTTTGGTCGTCAGGACCATAGTCAACAAGTGATGTTGGTTGGAGGGACCGCAACCGGTGGGCAACGGAGATTAGAAGGATCATAGTAGACAGGAGACGGTGGTAGGAGTGAATGTAGTAGGCAAGTGACGGAGGACAGAGGCACTATAGTCAGCAGGTAATAGTTATATGAAGAATCGTAGTCAATAGATGATGTAGGTTGGAAGGATCGTAGTTAGGCAACATTGGTCGGAAGTATCGTAGTTAAGCGACGGTAGTCAAAGAGGCGTTGATAGCATCCTGTAAGAGTTCTAGCGATAGTTAGACAGTAGATGGAAGTATGGTAATTGTTGGTGGTCAAAAAGAGATTTGATGGAAGACGATGAACATGCAAAAGTTTAGTGACGGTCGGTGGACAGGTAGAGATCCGGCAGTTGTCGATGCAAGGGAACTCCCTAAGTTTTCACCCCCCCCCCCTCATGCGAAGAATTGGGGCTATTTGTAGTTTTTTAGGAGTGGCATGACTAATAAATATGAAGAAGATTAAGGGCATGCTGGGAGTGTTCCATCAGATGGCTGATAGTGATTCCCTTGATCTTATAATGTTTATCAAGCATTTTTATGCCTTAATAATGTCAAAATTAAGTGATCTTAGGCTTGTTAGATTTGTCTTGTCAAGCTGTTCGATTCGACTATAAGCATGCCATACTCGATGATCATTTGGTTATCCAATTGATGCTTTGAACCCTCCTAATATGCTTTGGACCCTTAATTTGGGCTCAATTTGGCTTGTATTGGATTGGTTTTGGTGTCGTTGGGTTCATCTATTCGAGATATTCAATTCGACTATAAGTTTATTGAAATTAGAGCTTGGATGGTACTAAATTTAATTATGGTAATTTTTGGTTCATACTCGCATTGAGCTCGATCAAGGTGATTTTTTAGAGATGTATCAACGCATATACCATCTAAAATTATTAATATTTATAAATCACATATTTAAAATTGTTTATTTACTCATATAATATCAAAATGTTTAAATAAAAACAAAAAAAAATTACATACTCTTAGTTACTTTAAGCTAATGCACATGCCACCACACCCATTAATGTACTTTAGCAGCAAAATACCCTGGAGACTTACTCACCACTCATTCATCAACATTCAAATGTCAGCACAATATCGATATCCTTCTCAAAAGAATTTCTCATGACTTTCTCTACTCCTCTTTATCATTGAGGGTTCCTCGAAGTTCGTATGTATTTGTTGTCCTTCCCTCAACAAGATTCTATCGTGACTTTCTCACTTCTTTCTTTATCATCAAAAGTTTCATTATTTCAAGAAGATGAAAAATGATGAGAGTTTCGAGAAGGTGAGAAATGGCATTATGAGGCTAATTGTTTAAATAAATAGATAGTTTTATGTGTCAGATAAATACTAAAAAATCAACTTCATTAAGTAACAATCACAATGTTGTTTGAATTGAAAACATTCATAATTAAATTTAGAATTGTGGACAAAATTATTATGATTTTACCACTAATTTTTTTTCAATATTTTTTTAGATAAATCTACATAATAAGTGTTAAATATCTCGAAAGATAAACTTACACCATATTGAAGAAAGAAAATAATTTATTTTCACATTCAAATTTGGCATATATAATGTAAAAAGTATCCTGAACGATAAAATTCACATTCACCTATCATTTCAAATACAAAACTAACCCAGGATTAGCTTTAGTTGATGTTTAGAAGATTTTTCCCCTATCATAGCGAACTAAGACTAGGTTTATTTTATGTTGGGATCCTGGGTTCCTATAGAGGCAATCCTCTACAATCAATTATATCTCCAAAGATAAAATATTTGATTAAAGTGGAGATTAGACTCATTCTGGATTTAAAATATAAGTTAGTTGCCTTTCATATTTTGAAAAGATCAGTCACTCCCATAAAAATATCTTTAAATTTAATAAAATTATTGCAAATCTAGACCAAATCTGTGATTTTGATAATAACAAATATTATTGGATTCTCTACTATGTTATCTCTTGTTATTATTATTATTATTGTATATTTGTTCTTGTGCACTAATATTTCAGGTCCACGTACACCGCGCAAAGTGATCAACTCAAGACTGAGTAGAATAAGGTTAAGTGTATTTAAGAGTATGTATTTCTACTTTTACTTATTTTTACATTTCTTGAGTTAAAGTTATGTATTTGGTGGATGTTAACCTTGGTGACCGTGCACACACACACTTAAGGGAGTGCGATAGTGAGAAAATTAGAAGTGTATTTTTTTGAACTAATCATAATGTATGATCTGTATCATTCTAGACGATCAGCTATTAGAAAAATCATTTTAATGGCTAATTGGCATAATTAAAGCTATTTGAACTCATCGTACTGTACCATCCAGATCGTACAAGACGATTAGTTGAAATCAAGACCTCAGCTGCCAATCCTAATTTAGACAATATTTTAAAATTTAAAATTTCTACTAATTATACCATACGATTGGCATCATATTGTATAATATAATCAAATATTGCCTAATTTAATCCTGTAATTAGGGGATCAAATTTGGATTAATTGACCTAGTTAGATCATATTGGATGATTAGACTAATCATATTATACGACTCGATCTTTGCATGTGACGATATTTATTCACCACCAATTATACGGGACGATAATCCAAGTCGATTGAACTAATCATAATAGAAAATGCTTGATATCGTACTTGACGAAAAGCTCAAATACTTGAACTAATCATACAATGCTTTATTCTCCGTGCAATTCAAATAGGGCTATTTGAACTAATTGTGTAGTATGATCTGGGATCGTAAGGTATTATCTGGGATCATACTGTATTATCCGTGTAAACAAAATTGAATTATTAAGGCCTTTTATAAGACCTTGTACTTAAACTCTCTTAATATACTTATTTCAGTCTTTAGCTATTGGGTTTTTTTGGAGAGAGAGAGCTTTGAGAAGATATCTTGGAGAGCTTTGGGAAGGAGAAATGAGAGTTTATGTGAGAGCGAGAAGGAGTGTGAGGGGTTTTCACACGGTTCCTCCGAGCAAAGATTCTACCTTATTTCCTTCGAGTGTCTTGCTTGGTTTCTTGGGTGGCTCTCGGAGAAAGATCGTCAGCCTGAAGACCGTCGAGGTTCTCTACCTTCACCAGGAGGATGAAAAAGGAGTGCTAGGTTTTTTGCTTTCATCAGGAGGGTGAAAAAGATGTCAAGGTTCTCTGTCATACCAGGTTGCTGAAAAGATTATAAGGGCTTCTTCGCTTAGTTGTGGGAGCTAAAAGAGAGACACTAAAGTTTTAGTGAATTTTTCATCTAAAGTGATAAGTTGTTAAATAGTTTTTTTAATAAATTAATAATAATATTAATATTTTAATGAGAGATTATGGTATTTAAATAAGATATGCATTTTAATTAAAAATGCTAATTAAGAGAATTAGTTATATAAATAATGAATTGAATGATGAGTTATAATTGACATATTAATAATAAAGAATAAAAAATTGGTAAAAAGTAAATCTCAAATATAATAGTAAAGAAAATATTGTTTAAATAAATATATATATAAAGAGAGAGAACAAATATTTTAAAATTTAATTCTAATTACCAAATTAAATAACTAATTAAAGAGAGTAAGTGCAATTATTAATTAAAATTTCAACGACAAGGTCTTTATATAGGTTTTAAGCTGGCGACAATGAAGTGATAATTAAGGTGAACTATCAAACTCATTTAAATTAAGGTAAGTACTCATGCCTCTATTAAGGGTGTCAAAATGGGTCGATGGGTTGAGTTCGAGTCCAACCCGAGTTGACTGAGATCCAAACAGGTTGACACTAACCCAACTTAGTTTTACAAACAGGTTAAAAATTATCAACCCGGACCCAACCCGTGTTAGTCATCGGGTTGACCCGACCCGACCCATGCATATTAGAAATCAAATGCGCAGCGCATTCCCTCGCTCGTGCGCGCTATAGGAACTAGCTGGGCATAGCAGGTCCGACCAGCAATAGGTGAGCGAGATTACGGGCGTGGTTAGCAGCACGCGGTAGCTCATAGACGACGTATCTGAACTCGACCAGACGCCAACGGCCAGCGAAAGTGCTGGCGAGATGATGACAATGACACCGTTGAGGTATTTCCGAACTGGACTAGTCGCCAATAGCCAGCAAGAGTGCTGGTGGGATGGTGGCAGCGGTGCAGCTCGGACTCAACCATACTCCAGCGGCAGTACGGATGTGACATGTCGACGAGACAATTAAGTATATGGACTTGACGAGACATTAGATGTGATCACCGGGTCAGTGGTCAACGCGAGTGATGCGACGAAGCTAACAAGATGCAGTCACCGAGTCAGTGGTCCATCACGCGATGTTCCCGGGATAACCCGGGTTGGTTTCAGGTTCCGGGGTCAACCCAAATCCGACCCCGACCTGTGACAAATAGGTTGACCCGAACCCAAAAATTTTTAGGTCGGTTCGGGTCATGTTAGATTTTGAGACCCCTAGCTTCTATTTTATAGTAATTATGTTGATTTATTTAATACGATTTCATTGAATTAATTAATATTGGTTAGTCAATGATTATTGTAAAATTTTAACATTTCTTCTTTTTGAATGGTCATATTGAATTAATTAATAGTTAGCATGATTATTCAGAATATGCACAAAAAAATTTCAAAGATAAATGAATGAAACTATATAGAAATGTTTGTATGTGCATATTGATTGATGGAGCACACTCCCTTATAGTACTGACTAGGAGACGCAATGTACCGTGCATGTACTATGCACATAAATGAACATTTTATGAAAAAAAAAAAGAAAATGAAAAATGAATACATTTATTGGTACTATTTTTAGATGGTATCTCCTGTGACGGTTGTATTACCTTATATTTTGAAGTGAGTATACATATTATTTCAAAGGTCTTGTGTTACTGTAATTTAGAAGTATGATTTATTCACTAAGTTATTTTTTTTACTTATTCTTTTATTGGCAATAATATTCACGGGTATTATTTGATTAACTTAAAACGAGCAAAAGAGAAGAGAATGTGCATTATAGATGCGTCGCTCCAAGAAAAAGGTATTTATAATATTTGATTTTAACATTTTGAGATTTAGTGACTCTTTCTGTATATTGAAAATTATTAGTTAATAATAAAAAATTAATCAATCGTCTGACCGTCTGTTCCCGTCTCATTAATTTGAGCTCCCAGGTCAGATCGTAACAGAACATACGATCTACAATTCAATTTTTGAATTTTTTGATTCAAATATTATGGCATTTTGAGATTAAAAAAAAAGTACATCAACATTCATATTTGATATAATGAACTTTTTATTGTCGTATCATTTATCATCTTGCCCTTCACTAGTCTGTCCTTAATGATATCAACAACTATAGCATGTACCAAAGAATGAATATGGAATAAATAGAGAAATAATAAATCAAAATAATCATACAAGCACCCAATCTGTTGAAACTTGCAAGCATGAATAACCAACAAAAATATATTTCATATGCTAAAAAAAAAAACAAATAAAAAAAACTCTCCAAATCAATAACAAGCATATCATTTTCATTTTTCTACCTTTGGCCTGAAAGGATGTTCTCCATCACACCAACCAACAAAATTAAAATTTAATGCAAAATTTAACATAAATTTGTAACATATTTCTCTCATGTTGGAATTCCTATTGACTCTCAAGCAGTAGAAACATCTTAACTATAACTAACAAAAATAAATGCCCAACAAACACAAACATTGTGTCCAGATGGGTTTGTTAATGAAATTAATTAAGAATAGTAGGTGGTCCTTTCAGGGCCAAATTGGATTGGAATGATTAGAATAACAATGATTTTTTTATAGAACATTGAAGTATGTTGATGCAAATACATCAAGATAAATGAGCAATAAAAAAATTATATATAAATATATTAAAGAAGAATATTTTTTAATAATAAGAATATATTAATTATAGTAAACATCATATTTATAATAAATATTAAACCCATATATTAATATTAATATAATATTATCTCTAAATATAATTGTTATGTTAGAAAATTTATGGCGATTGGCGCATTGCACCCACTCATGATCACACCTTGGCATTAAGATTTTGGCGTTCTAATTACAACACAAGTTCTTATATTTCTTAATGAAAGTAGATCTCACTCAGCCAAAAAAACATAAAAAATTGCTCTGGATTTTTTCCTTCAGGTTTCAGGTCAGGAGATGCGACATTTTGTTCACCTAAAAGACAGTCATGGATGTTTTTCCATATATTTTTATTGCCAAAATAAAGATTTTGGACTGGGAGACGTCAGTTTAAACTCCAACTAAACTTCTCATCAGATCACCAATAGTCCTTGCAAGAACACTTGCCATTCGTGAAATAATGCAAACACTTCCTATCCTTGATCAGAATGTCCCGACCATACAACCTGGAAACAAGCTTCGCAGTGCCATGGCATTTTGTGCACATTCTCACATTCTTGATATTCTTATAATTTTTGAGGATGGTCTTCTCACAAGAGAGAACATGATTGCTTTCCTCTCACAGTGGACCTCATCATCATCTTCCAATTCTTCTTCAATGTCGAGCCTCGTATCACTGTTGTTTGTCTTGATCTCTTTTGCTATTCGATAAAATTCTACCAACTTACTAGATGCAGACTCAACCGTTTTGTCATTGGTGAAAATGGTATAAACCTGGTGTCTATCTTCCATCCAGCAACAGGAATAGAAGTCATATTCCTTGCTCTCCTTCCATGGCTTCTTCATGTTTGATACATCACCTGAGTTACCACATATAGCTTGTAAGCTTGATGATAGACTTTGTATTATTGGATTTTTAGGCTCCATGCTGATCAGATTCTCAGTAGCAAGACTAGCAAGCTTAACATTACCACAGTACCTCGCTGCTGTCAGTAATTCATTCCAAACGGTGAAGTCAGGCGCAATTGGCATTTCCTTGATCATATTATATGCTTCCATAAGCCTTTTAGATCGACCAAAGAGTTCAACCATTGCTGCATAAAATTCCATACCTAGAGAAAAGTTCTGATCTATCATGTTCATGAAGAGCTCTTTTCCATCATTCACCAATTCATCAAGACCGTAAGCACGAATCATACTTGTGTAAGTTGACTGGTTTAGCTTCACGCTTTCTAGCTTCATGCGGTGTAGTAGTTCCTGAGCAGCATGGGAACAACCATGCAAAACACATCCAGCAATCATTGAATTCCAGGAAATGTAATCTCTGGAATGTAGAATATTAAACAAAGTTAGAGCACTGGTCAAGTCACCCGACTTTGAATAAGTATCAATCAAGGAATTCAAAATTGGAAGGTCGGGATGCAAACCACTGCGAAGCACATAGGCATGGATCTCCTTTACCTTCCATGCTGATACTAAATTCGCACAAGACGGAAGTATACTCAAGATAGTAATGGAATTTGATTTCTCAGAACCCAATTGCATCTGACGAAAAACTCTGAATGCCTTGTTCACATCTCCATTATGCAAGAAACCAGAGATAAGGGCATTCCATGAAGCTGCATTCTTTCTGATTCCAACAACTTCCATCTTCTGAAAGTGTTCAATCGCTTGTTCCTCCTCCTTGTTCTGAATATACCCAGAAATCATCACATTCCATGTCACAACATTACGCCGAAAGCCCAAAGTCTCCATCCTCAGGAAGAGTTCATGTGCCTTCCCACAGTAACCAGCCTGCATGTACCCTCCTATCATTGAATTCCAGGTAAAAACATCCTTCTTATCAATGACATTAAAAATTCTTTCAGCATCTTCTAAATTCCAACATTTTGAATACAAGTCAACCAATGAGTTAATCACCAGTAAATTAGTCACACCTCCATTTTTGATTGCATAGCCATGAAGCTCTCTACCATTTTTCAAATATTTCAGAGTAGCACAGGAAGAGATGCACAAGCGACCGTCATGTTGTTTGGTTCAACCTCAGATGTACACATCTCTCGAAAAAGATCCAGTGATTGATTCATCTTGTTATTCTGCGACAAACCTGAGATTATGCAGGTCCATGTAAAGACATCAGGGATAATCCCGCAATTCTCCATCTTTTTCATCAGCTCGAGAGCAAGTATTGGTTCCCGCACTGGTTATAGCTAGAAATTAGTATATTCCACGTGATCAAGCTAGGTTCAATCCCTTCATTCCTCATTTGTTCAAATAGCTTCAAAGCATCGTCATTTTGGCCACAGTGGCAATGTGCAGAGATGATTGAGTTCCAGGTCACTCTATCCTTTACATTAAGTTTATCGAAAATTTTGTTTGCCATGATCAAATCACCACACTTCGCATACAAGTTGAGTATGGAATTCCCAACATGACTCTCCCCAAAAACCCCAATCGGATTGTAAGCGAGTGTAACAACCTCCCAGTAACAACATCCTCTATATTGGCGCACGCTTGTAGTATCTTGGGCAGCAAAAAGGCATCTGGGTTCACACCTTCAAGAACCATTCGATGGAATAGATCCACAACCTCTTCCCACCGGTTTCCCTTCCGCAGCCTCCAATCATAGCAGACCAGGTAAAAAGATTTTTTTGGCGCATTTGCTCGAACACCTTACGGGCATTGTCCAAGTCGCCACATTTCGCATACATGCTGACAAGCTTGGTCTCCACGAAGGGGTTAGGGTCCTTCACAGAGGGAAAGGATGAATGGAGAAGGCGGCCGGCTTCCACTGAGTCGGAATCGATGCAAGCTTGGAGAAGCGAGAGGTAGGTTCGACTTGTGATGGGAGTGCCGGAGTCTAGAGCGGAGACAGCTTCTTGGAGCTTTCCGGCGCGGAAGAGACGAAGGAGCTGGCGGTCTCCTGGTCTTCTAGTTTGAGGTGGTAGCGGCAGCGGTGTCTCTGCTTCTGAGGACGCGGCTATGAGGTTTTGGGCTTGGTGAGATATTTTGGAGGGAAGATAGTTAGGAATTTTAGGTTTAGAGAAGGGAATGAGAATTTGATTTTTGGGTTTGCAGGGGGAGAAGGGATTCTCCATCTTTGGCCAGAGGCCCAGAGCCTATCTCTCCGCTCTCTCTCGCTCTCACTCGCATATGTTACCGAGGCTAACAAAAATGTTCAGGGTATTTACTTTGTATAAAAAATTCTCTCTTTTTTTTTTAAGATGTACAAATTGCAATAAAACAAAAGTGAAAGAAACAAATACAAGAACCTATGTGATAGCTAGCCTATCACAATTCTTCCCTATCAAGTCATAAATGCTTGAAGGAAGAACATCACCAAGAAAGTCTTCCCACAGAAAATCACCCGAAAGAGCAAATTGGGCACATGCGCCACACCATTGCCTCTCTAGAAATGAAGTGAAAAATTACATTTTTAAAAGTATCTAGAAAGGAGAAATCCAAGTTATGAACCTTCTTGCTTCGATTCTCCAAACAAAGTGATTTTTGTAGCAAATTGATAACATTCATGTTGTCTCCTTCAATCACAATTCCTTACTTTCAGTCATCCAGTTTTTAAACATCTTTGAAGTTAAAAATAGAGATCAGCTCTAGCATAGAGATATCCCAATG